>OVBL01000375.1:0-468314 GCA_900406555.1 Pseudoturritis turrita | reverse complement strand
TTGTCACTTACGTCTTCAACTTTATCACTGCTTTGAATCTCCCTATGAAGCTTCGCAATGTCTCCGTAGGCCCTTGAGTCAATGTCCATAGGTCGGCATCTGAGGCTCCTCGATCCATAAACATGGAGTAATGCTTCAAGAAGGCGGCAGACAGCTGCTGGAAATCATCAATGGAGTTCCGCTCTAATCTCGAAAACCATTGGAGGGCTGCACCCTTTAGATGTTCCACAAATACCAAGCAGTATCCGGCATCTCTCTCCTTTTCTCTAAAATTGGCTCGGCCCATTGCTATGATAAACACCGTTATGTGTTCCTTTGGGTCGGTTGTCCCTTCGTAGACTGGGACTTTGATCTTTCCTGGGTCGGAGACCCTTGCCTTGGTAATTCGGGCTGTAAACGGTGTATTGTGCGCTTCTTCCAATACGCGGTCAATCTCTGGGACTTTACTGGTTGCCTTGTGCACCTGGGATCGGACGGCTTTCATCTCAGCAGTGGCTCGAATCAATGAGGCTCGGATTTCGTCCAACTCTTCTCTCTGGGCTCGGCTCGTCGTTCTTGGTTCATCAACAAACTGCGCTCGTTGGACCCAGAGGAGATTTTCCTCTTCCTCTGCCGAATTCCTGGCTCGGTTTAGGTTAATATCGCCTTCGCTGGCTCGGGGTTCTGTTATTGCTGGTGCGAATCCCTCGTCAGCAAGATTTTCTGCGTTGTGGTCTCCTTCTTTGTCAAGAATGATTGCTGTAGCGGATCCAACGTCGGTGCGTAGGTCATATCCATCCCTGGTTCCTCTTGCGCCTCGGGTCAGCCGGGGTAGCTCGGTGATATTTGATCTTGTCACCGCGGGTGTCTGCTCGTTTGTTGGATGTGGTGGTGGTAATCCTCCCAAAGTCCTTGGTGCGTCGCGTGGTGTTGAAAAATCCAGGGCCGTCGGGTTTAGGCCAAGCCGCCCGGTTATTCCGCTAACAGGTGGGTTCATAGTTGAGCCGACTCCTCCAGATCGTATGTTTCTGGCTCGGCTATCGGTTACTAGTGACTCAATTCTCTCTGTTAGCGAGCTGTTCAGCTTGTCTTGCTCCTCGGCCTTCTTCAGCAACGCGGTCATCATGTTCTTCAATTCTGCTAAAGTTTCTGTGGTGCCTTCCGTGTTCGCTGGAGGCAGATTGGTTCCTATCCTAGGAGGATCGACGCCGGTGTTACTCGCATCGTCACTGCTTCGGTCTCCGTCGGTAGTCATCGCTTCAGATCTCGTATTAAGTGGTTATAAGGTGTCAGAAAGTTTGAGAAAGTCCCCACAGACGGCGCCAAATTGTGGGAGTCGAAACTCGCACAACCAAAACTTGTAAAGAGATTTTAGAGATTCGACAAACTTCTATGTAAAGAAACCAAGAACAGAGATCCAAAGGTGGAGTTTTTTATTCAAGCTGTTTTGAAAGCTCTTTGTAAAGCAATAAGTGTTTTGCTAGGTCAAATTTCGGATCCCTTCCTCAAAGGGGTACATGTCTTATTTATACAAGAACAAGTCGGCTAGGCCTGCTTCCTAAAGATATTTGGAAAACTTCCTTTCTCTGGCTCGGATGTGGGCTTCTTTCCTAGGCTCGTCATCTTGGCCCACCAATCTCTTACGACTCGTTGTTTTGGACATGTTAAGATATTGGGCTCGTCATCCCTCTCAATTCCGAGCCAGGTAGTTGGTTTGCCAACACGTTGGCTCGTCACCGTTCGTTGGTTTGCCAATATGTTGGCTCATCATTTGTTTCTTCATGCTGCCGAGCCAAGTTTGGCTCGTAACCATTTCTTCCTGCCTAGCGAAGGTGTTGGCTCATTACTCTTTTCTCCTTGCTACCGAGCCAAGTGTTGGCTCGTCTCCTACTTCTTCCACTGCCTAGCCAAGTTTGGCTCGTCGCCATCTTTCTCCTTGCTACCGAGCCAAGTGTTGGCTCGTCTCCTGCTTCTTCCACTGCCTAGCCAAGTTTGGCTCGTCACCATCTTTCTCCTTGTTACCTAGCCAAGTGTTGGCTCGTCTCCTGCGTCTTTCACTGCCTAGCCAAGTTTGGCTCGTCACCATCTTTCTCCTTGCTACCGAGCCAAGTGTTGGCTCGTCTCCTGCTTCTTCCACTGCCTAGCCAAGTTTGGCTCGTCACCATCTTTCTCCTTGCTACCGAGCCAAGTGTTGACTCGTCTCCTGCTTCTTCCACTGCCTAGCCAAGTTTGGCTCGTCACCATCTTTCTCCTTGCTACCGAGCCAAGTGTTGGCTCGTCTCCTGCTTCTTCCACTGCCTAGCCAAGTTTGGCTCGTCACCATCTTTCTCCTTGTTACCTAGCCAAGTTGTTGGCTCGTCATCACTCCTTGCTGCCTAGCCAAGATGTTGGCTCATCGCCTAGCCAAACATTGGCTCGTCATTGCTTGCTTCTGCCGCCGAGCCAAGAGTTTGTGCTTGCTTGGCTAGCCTTTTCTCCATACTTAGTCTTATCAGCAGTTGATCTCGACAAGGTGAAAACTGACCCCAACAATGAACATTTCGGTTTACGGATACGTTACCGCAAATATATTCGCTCCGACAATGGACATATTAAGTTATTAAGTTTAGGATGAACATTTCGGTTTACGGATACGTTACCGTAAATATATCCGCTCCGACAATGGACATATAAATTTTATATAGCGCGCTTTTAATCCGCAAAGAATGTGATAGTTTATCCGTAAATGATGTAGTAGTTCGTTGCTGTGACCAGCAGCAATGAGAGTGAGACGAGATGTAAGTTTAGTTACTTAGAATAATCCGTAAAGGATGTGAGTGAGATGCCTGTTTTGTTAAGGCTTTAGTAATCCATAAAGGATGTGATTTGAAGACCTTAGCTTCGAAAAGTTTGCTTTAATTAGACATAGATTCTATTATAAAGATGGGAGTATACGTACCCACTCCCCCATTTTTAAGGAGGGGGCAGCTGAACCCATCTGAAGACGAGCTGCATACGTACCTTTTGCAGGGATCAAGCCGCCTCGTAGTTCATGTAAAATACCTTAGTGATAGTATTTCTTGAGATGCATTATGTTCTGAGATCTTAGTTCTGGGATGCTGACCATATTAGCGAGCTCATACACTCCTGGTCGAATTAAAGTTAGATAGCTCGTTCTTAGGTTGCTGGTTCTGCTTGGCTTTCTTCTCCGTCGTTTTTGTGTTAAGTTCTGCTATGGGATTCCTGAGCTTATGCTCGGCCATAACACAAATTCGGGATGTCTTCTGATTTCCACGAATGATTTTGATTCCATTCGACATCGGAAACTTTATGCACATGTGGTATGTTGATGGGACAGCTTTCATAGAATTTATCCAAGGGGTTCCCATTATTATGTTGTATATCGCGGGATGATCAGCCACCAAAAATTCTACGATATTTGTTATTTTTTGGCTCAAATGGGTAGCCTGATCATTCCAAGTGTCATCGTTGTTTCTTCTGAAAATCCGGTTAGTGGCTTTGGCGTTTCTGTAACTTCAGATAGACTAATCTCCATACGCCTTAAAGTTTTTCGAAAAATAATATCGACAGAATTTCCTGTATCAATCAGTACTTTGGCAATGTCATGGTTTCCTATGATCAGCTCGACAACGAGAGGATAGCTGTGAGGCTGGTCAATGCTGACTGTTTCACTTTACTCGAACGAAATCATGTCATTCGGTAAATTAGCGGGCACCGACCAGTTGGTGCTAACATCCGCCTTGTGCTGAAAGACCTTGATTGCAGACACCGTATCTATGCAGTACTGGGATCCTCCCATTATCATGTTAATTCTTCTACGGGAATCCTGTTGTGTTGCCTCATCGGTTGTGTCTCTAGTTCAGACAGTCTGATCGGGCTGGTCTTTTTCATCTTCTTGTTCAAAGTCTTTGAGGCTGATCGTGTCACCAAGCTCTCCCGCCATTAGTTTTTCCGTGAGTTTTGCGTCAAGACTCCAACAATTCGTGGTTGAGTGTCTGTGGTAATGATGGTATTCGAAGTAGGCTTCTTTGTCATAAGTGTTCCATGGATCATTGTCTTGGCCTGCCCCTACATGATAGTTATGGGCGCCTCTGAAGTTAGGTCCCTCGTGATGAACATATCCAAACCCTTGGTTATTCTTTTTGTAGTTTGGTGGATTGGGAGCTTGAGGGGATCGGCTCGTCATCTTCGTGCCTCCATACTTTTAAGACAAAATTTTCATCTCCTCTTCGTTAGTTATGAAGTCTGCGGCTCGGTGCAATGCATCATTAATCGTGGTCAGAGCATTTAGCGCAATCTCCTTTCGGAAATTTGAGTCGAACCACAGGGCTTTTTTCAATGCTTGTAATGCAGCCTCGTCACTTATCCCTTCTACTTTTGACAGTACCGAATTGAACCGCTCGATGAAGGTTCGTAAATTCTCATTTTGTCCTTGCCCCATGGTCCACAGATCCGCATCGGACGTTCGGCATTCCATGAATATAGCATAGTGTTTGAGGAACGCTGAGGACATCTGATTGAAATTGTCAATCGAATTTCTTCCGAGCCTAGAGAACCATTGGAGAGTTGGTCCATTAAGGTGTTCAACGAATAAAAGACATTGACCAACGTCTTTCTCACATTCTTTGAAGTTTGCTCGTGCCATCGCTATCGCGAAGGCTATCAAGTATTCCTTTGGATTGGAATTTCCTTCGTGTATCGGTATTTTCACTTTCCCAGGGTCAGAAACCTTCGTCTTCGTAATTCGAGTTGTGAATGGAGTGTTCTGTGCTTCTACGAGTACTCGATCGAGTTCGGGGGCTCTGCTTGCGGCCCTATGAATCTGGGAACGAACAACTTTTATCTCCGCGGTAGCTCGCTCCATATCGGCTCGAATTTCTGCCATCTCCTCCTTCTGAGCTCGGATCGCTGTTTTTCGCTCTTTTTCGACCTGGGCTCGTTGGACCCAAAGGATGTTCTCTTCCTGCTCGGTAAAATCTTGATCACTCCCGAGGTCGGTGCCACTTTGTTCAGTTTGATCCCGGCCAACACCTGCGTGCTCGGGCTCGCCAAGGCTCTCCAAGTTGCATTCGACTTCCGTATTTTCATCCAGATCGATCACTGGATTCGTTCTATCCACAGTCTGTGTATTTGCTTCTTGTGTCCCTACGTTCAGTTCGGTGGTTGCGGCTGGTTGGTTCAGCGGAAGTAATCCGCCTTGGGTTCTCGGTGCACCAAGCATCGGGAAATCAAGGGATATTGGATTGAGACGTCGAAGGGGGCGCCTTGTTAGGTCAACACCTGAGCCCCTACCTTGGGCTCGGCTCGTCGTCGCAAGGATTTCCAGCTTGTCGGTCACCGTCGTGTTTAGCTTATCCTGCTCCTCCTCCCTTTTGAGCAGTGTCTCTAACATGTTCTTCATCTCCAATAGCGTTTATGTTGGTATTGCTGCGTTAGCTAGCGGCGGATTCTCCCGTGCTCCTCGTAAGTTGGCTCCGGTATTTTTTGGGCCGTGTACGTTGCTATCTCCGTTGCCGGTCATCTTCTTCGGATCGTTCGTACGGTGGTTCCTTCGAGTAAGAAAATTTTAAGCTCTCCACATACGGCACCAAATTGTGGGAGTCTAAACTAGCACAATCGAATTTGTCAAGAATTTTTCGGGGAACTGAAATCTCGAAGTTAAAACCACAAGAAAAAAGATTATAAGATGTTTTTATTGCTGTTTGAAAGCTTTCGTACAAGAGCAGAGCAAAAAGTATAGAGTTTCTGCTAGGTCAAAATTGTCGGATCCCTTTCTTAAGGAATTTACATGAGTATTTATATAATTCTAAGTCGGCTAGGCCATTCCTAAGTGATAAAAGAATATTTCCTTATTATTCGATAATTTCCTTTCTTCTCGAAATCGCCTAGGTCGGTTATGTCCTCGTGGACTTCGTATCCAGACTTGACTTCACCTCGGCCTCTTTCATGTTGGGCTCGGTCCATGAAGACTTCATTATGGGCTTAATGCTTCTTGGTCCATAGTCACATTGCTTCAACCTTCTTCATGTCATGGGCTCAGATTGGTTTATAAAGGAGTCCAGAAGCTTCTGTGTTGAGTCGAGGGTCGAGGCCCACATCGTGACTTAGGGCACCGATGCATGTATCATGACTTAGAGGGCCGAGGCCCGTATTATGACTTAGGGGCCGAAGCCCATATCATGACTTAGGGGGCCGAGGCCCATATCATGCCTTAGGAAATCGAGGCCGTATTATGACTTAGGAAGTCGAGGCCCATATCATGACTTAGGGCCAAAGCCCGTATCATTACTTAGGGAGTCGAGGCTCATATCATGACTTAGGGACCGAAGTCCGTATCATGACTTAGGGACCGAAGCCCGTATCATGACTTAGGGAGTCGAGGCCCGTATTATGACTTAGGGGCCGAGGCCTGTATCATAACTTAGGGGGCCTCGGCCCATGTCATGACTTAGGGAGTCGAGGCCCATATGACTTAGGGAGTCGAGGTCCGTATTATGACTTAGGGAGTCGAGGCCCGTATCATGACTTAGGAAGTCGAGGTCCGTATTATGACTTAGGGAGTTGAGGCCCATATCATGACTTAGGGACCGACGAAGATCCGGTCCCTAAATATAGAGAACAAGTGTGGGAAAGATTGACTCGAATAGCCATTACTAGGTTCGAACCTTGGATGATAATTGGTGATCTAAATGAACTAACCGGTAATCATGAGAAAAAGGTGGGACTCTGAGAAATGCTTCCACTTTCCACTCTTTTAATACTATGATTCAAAATTGCCGTATACTGGAATTTCCGTGTTTAGGAAATAAATTATCGTGGAGGGGAAAACGTAATTCAAAGACTATATGGCGTCGGCTCGACAGAGTATTAGCCACTGAAGATTGGGAAGCAATTTTTACATATTCTTTTGTGGAGTATTTCACGATGATTGGGTCGGATCATAGATCTATTCTCGCCACAACAAAAAACAAGATACCTCGGCGGACGCGATAATTTCGGTTTGATAAGAGATGGATTGGTCGGGAAGGATTAATAGAATCCATAGCTACGGGCTGGGGAGATACGAGGGGATGGACGGATGGAAAGATAGTGGATAAGATAATTGGTTGCCGACGAGAGATCTCGAGATGGCGTAAGGACAACCTCCCGTACGGAAAAGAAAAAATCTCGGATTTGCGAAAAGCGGTAGAGGACTGTCAGAATGATGACAACCGGACCCCCGATGAATTGTGAACTTACACAAAAATTAAAAGAAACCTATAAAGATGAGGAAAACTATTGGCAACAAAAAAGTCGGACGACATGGTAACAGGAAGGGGATACCAAATCCAAATTTTTTCATGCGCAGACAAAAAAAGATGGGTGCGTAATCGGATTATTGGATTATATAACAAATCCGAAGGGCGGGTCTATTCAGAGGAAGAGGTGGAACGAGTTGCGGTTAATTATTTTGATTTGAAGACCTCTTTCAAACAAATTCACCAACGGAATTTGAAGAAGTACTAGAAGAAATTCAATCGCTAATTACAAATCAAATAAATGATGCACTGACGGCGATGGCAACAGAAGAAGAGGTAAAACGGGTTTTATTTTTATGCATTCGGAAAAGGCACTAGGGCCGGATGGGATGACTGCACTATTTTTCCAACGTTCTTGGCATATTATCAAATCAGATATTCTCAAGTTAGTCAACAAGTTTCTATGGACATGAACCTTCGATCGTAGATTAAATATGACAAACATCTGCTTAATTCCTAAGAGGGAAAGACCTACTAGGATGACAGAATTGAGGCTTATAAGTCTCTGCAATGTGGGGTACAAAATTATATATAAGGTTTTGTGTAGTTTACATAAGAAACATCAAAATTAACTGGTTGGGCACAATTCGCAAGCCTGTCGGCCTTGGTATTTAGGATGTGCAGGATGAACGATAACGAAAAAAATGAAAACTTCTCCTTTAGTTTCATCCATTCTTCGAGGTGGATTTCGAACGCCAGCCACTCCGTCGGTGTAAACACCATCTTCACTAAATCATAATAGTCTGTTTTGCCTCCGTCTTCTGTTGGTCAATCAGGCATTGCATTGTCCAAACTAGAGCTTCAATCTCCGAGTGTAGAGGGGAAAGACCCCTTCTCAGATTCCAAGC
This sequence comes from Pseudoturritis turrita, assembly GCA_900406555.1. Lineage (NCBI taxonomy): Eukaryota > Viridiplantae > Streptophyta > Magnoliopsida > Brassicales > Brassicaceae > Pseudoturritis > Pseudoturritis turrita. The sequence goes on along the minus strand of OVBL01000375.1, from coordinate 460,189 downwards.
TCCCATCATAATCTCTGCATCTTCCTCCTGAAAAGCATACCATCCGAGGTCTGAATACATATCCGTCTCTTTCTAAGAGCCATTCGTATAGCAGTTCAGCCTTGTGTAATCTGAAGGTCCCGTTAGTTTTCCGCCATCGTACATTGGTGGAAGCGGCTCCTCGGATTGGGCCTTCTCCTAAACCAAAGCCTTCGTTTCCGCATTTTGTAGAACAAGATGTGGGTCCACATCAATTTCTATAGAAACCTTATCATTTCGTGCTTTCCAAATATACCATATAATGGGAAACACTGATCCTGGTTTCCCGGAGGCACTTGCCAAAACAAGAAATCCATATTGGTGAAGAGTGCTACCGAATCTTATATCGGAAACACAATCGGCTTTTGTAGCCGGTCGTCTAATCACGGATAATATTTTGATTGCTTAAGAAATGTTTCACTGGTTGAGAACAAATAAGGCAGGCAAGAATAAATTAATGGCAGTTAAAATAGATATGAGCAAAGCCTATGACATAGTGGAATGGCCATTTATTGAGAACCTCCTTCGGAAAATGGGTTTTGCGGAAAAATGGAGTAGTTGGATGATGTGGTGCATCAGATCGATTCAATGCAAATTTCTCCTTAACGGACAACCTAAAGGATACATGCTTCCAAAATGGGGACTACGGCAAGGGGATCATTTATCCCCGTATTTATTCATATTGTGTATGGAAGCACTGATTGCTAATGTACGAAAGGCAGAACAAGAAAAGAAACTAACAAGATTGAAAGTCACGAGGGCAAGCCCGGCGGTTTCATATTTACTTTTCGCATATGATAGTCTTTTCTTCTCTAAGGCAAACAAGGAGGAGTGTCAAATACTCCAGAACATTCTTAAACAATATGAAACGGCATCTGAACAACGAATAAATTTTTCCAAATCATCAATACTATTTGGGTATTTGGTGGATACAACGGTTAGGGAGGAAAGACAATGGGTATGGGTACCTATCTGGGTATTCCCGAAAGCCTGTGAGGGGAAAAAAAGTTTTCTCTTTTTTAAGGGACACATTACATGATAGAATAATCGGATGGACCTCGAAATTCCTCTCAAAGGGGGAAAAATAAGTGCTTATAAAATCAGTGGCAACAGCTCTACCGACGTATGTTATGTCTAGCTTTAGATTGCCCAAGTCCATAACAACTAAATTAACTAGTCCAGTAGCACAGTTTTGGTGGAGTTCTAATGGGTGTCAAAGAGGTATGCACTAGATAACTTGGAAAAAATGATGCCAAAGTAAACAAGATGGAGGTCTCAGATTTTGGACAAGTGAATCTTTTAATATGGCTCTCCTAGCAAAACAACTATGGCGATTAATTGACAACCCGAAATCTCTTTTTGCAAAATTATTCAAAGGATGCTATTTTCGGAAATCTAATCCGTTAGATTCAGGTAAATCATATTCACCATCCTTTGGCTGGCAAAGTATTATATCGGCTAGACCTCTGGTTAGAAAATGGCTAGTTAAACGAGTTGGTTCTGGAATCCTCTATTTCTGTATGGAAGGATCCTTGGATTCTGGCTCAACACCCGATGTCAGCCACTTGCAAAACCATTAATTATTATCCATCTTTCATGGTCAATCATTTGGTTGACCCTCAGATAAGGACCTGGAATATGGATCTGCTAAATGTGATCATCATCCCAGAGGATGTGAAAATCATTCGCAGTATTTCGGTGGGGGACATCTTCAGACCTGACTCTTAAGGTTGGCATTAGACGAAATCTGAAAAATATACGGTCAAATTAGGATATCAAATTGAACAAGGTAGCATGTTTGTGGACCAAAATATAATCTTTGGCCCAACTGTTCGACTGCTGCAAGCGCAATCGTTGAAGATTCAATGTCCGCCTAAGCTGAGGCACTTTTGATGGCAAGTTATTATGAGTTGCTTATGGGTTAGTGTGAACCTGAAAAATAGGGAAATAAGGTGCGACACACAATGTGTCCGTTGTGGAATGGAAGAGACAATACATCATGTCCTCTTTGAATGCCCCCCAGCATTTCAAACATGGGCTCTGTCAACAATTCCTACGGCTACTAGAGTATTTTTGGTATCTTCCGTCTTCACCAATATGAACTTTTTGTTTTGGCGAGTGCCTCCGGAAAACCAGGATCAGAGTTTCCCATGGATTATATGGTATATTTGAAAAACACGAATCGATAAGGTTTTTAGAAGAATGGATGTGTACCCACATCTTGTTCTACGGAATATGGAAACGAAGGCTTTGATTTGGGAGAAGGCCCAATCCGAGGAACCGCTTCCACCAACGCACGATGGCAGACAACTAACAGGACCTCCGGATTACACATGGCTGAAATGCTATACGAATGGCTCTTGGAAAGATTCGGACATGTATTCAGGCCTCGAATGGTATGCATTTCAGGAGGAAGATGCAGAGATTATGATGGGAGCTCAGAATCTGAGAACGAGTATTTCCCCTATACACTCGGAGATTAAAGCTCTAGTTTGGGCAATGCAATGCATGATTGACCAGCAGAAGGCGGAGGTAGGTTTCGCAACAGACTGTTCTGATTTGGTGAAGATGGTGACTGCACCAACAGAGTGGCCAACGTTCGGAATCCACCTCGAAGAATTAAATGAAGCTAAAGGAGAAATTTTCGTTCTTTTCGCTATCGCTCATCCCGCGCACCCTAAATTCCAAGGCCGACAGGCTTGTGAATTGTGCCCGATTAGTTAATTTTGATTTTCTTATGTAAACTCGTCACCACTGGTTTGGATAACTGAACTGTGGTAAGTAAGTTTATTATGTTGTTGACAAAAAAAAAAAAAAAATATATATATATATATATATATATCCATACATATACAAAAGAAGCATGGAGACTCACATATTTAAAAGTAATTATCGATGTGTTATTTATATCACGTAAGCAGTTTATTGTAGTAAATTAGAGAAATAGACATTTTTTTACTGTTACACTAACAGAAGGTAGTGTGCGAAAAGACGAAAATAGGCAACATTGAGTATTGTACACGATGGTGTACGGGGATGTGTACAACAACATGTAAAATGTTGTGTACAACAACATGTAAAATGTTGTGTACATTGTTCGACCACCAGTACACCATCATGTACACCGTCCGGCCATCGTCATCGTGTACACTGTCCGACCACCGGTACACCACCATATACACTGTCCGGCCACCGTCATCGTGTACACTGTTCGACTAACGATACACCCCTATGTACACCATCCGGCCACCGTCATCGTGTACACTGTCCGACCATCAGTACACACCCATGCAGGGCCGGTCCTGGGCCAAGCCTAATGAAACTTTGACCTTGGCCCCCATTTTTTACAGGCCCCCATTGTTTACAGAAATCCATATATATATTATAAACATTTTGTCTGAAACTATTTTTATGAGGATTTTTAGTGATTTTATGATATGAAATACTGGTCCCCATTTCTTATTTTATTTCAAGCCCCCAAAATCTCAGGGTCGGCCCTGCACCCATGTACACCGTTCGATCGCCGTCATCGTGTACACTATTCAACCACCGGTACACCATCATGTACACCGTCTAGCCACCGTCATCATGTATACTGTCCGACCACCAGTACACCACCATGTACACCATCCGACCACCGTTTCCGTATACACTGTCCGATCACCGGTACACCACAATGTACACCGTTCGAACACCGTCATCGTGTACACTGTCCAACAATCGGTACACCGCCATGTATATTGTTATTTAAGATGAAAATAAATGTGGTAAAAGGTGTACACAGTGATGTATAAAAATGTGTGCACCTAAGTTAATAAAAATTAAATTACCATTTTAATTTTAAATGTAAAATAAATTTCGAAATTAGTATTAATTGTTGAAAAAATCTATAAATCCCTAGTCTAACCAAATTTCTAATTTTACGTCCTAACAAAATCATAATTTTCTAATCTAATACAGATCCTAATTTCTAAACTAATTTGTTTCCTGATTTCACGTCCTAACAAAAATCCAAATTTTTTAATCTAACAAAAGTAATAATTCCAAAAAAATATATTTCTTAATCTAAAAAGATGATCGACATTACCTTAAATCAACAAGGGTGGAGGACATCGGCGAGACTAGAAGACGAAGCCGGTGCAGAGAGGACAGCGGCAAGACCAGAAGAGAGGACGGAGAGAAGAGAGGGCGGCGGTGATGTCATGAGAGAAACGTCGGCTAGACTGGAGACGCCGGCGAGACTGGAGGGCGGTGGTGACATCGCGAGAAAAACGCCGGCGAGATAGGTGAGAGAGAGATTTTCCAAAAGATTGGTACAGTAAGGTGCTGTTCGTTTGGGTTTCTGGATGCAATATCTAGATCCACCATCTAGACGCATTATCTAGACGCAGCATTCAGATGATGTTCGTTTGTGTTTTCGGTTCATGCGTCTAGAAATTGTATCTGGATGCAGTTATGTTCGTTTAGTGTTTTTGTATTTGTATTAAGACGCATTTAATGTAAAATGACCAAAAACCCTCATATTTTGTGTAAATACTATTATTTATGATTTAAATTAAATAAATACTATTATTTTGGCAAAAAACTCGATTTTGCGGTTTTGGCGGTAAAACGCGATTTGCGGATTTGGCAGGAAAATTTTGCGCTTTTGGCAGAAAAACGTAATTTTGCGATTTTGGCGGGAAAAACGTAATTTTACAGATTTGGCGAGAAAACGCGATTTTACGGTTTTGGCAGAATAATGTAATTTTACGGTTTTAGTAGAAAAATGCAATTTTGCAGTTTTGGTTAAAAATGCGATTTTGCGGGTTTGGCGAAAAAATGTAATTTTTCGGTTTTGGCGGGAAAACGCGATTTTGCGGGTTTGGCGGAAAACATAATTTTGCGGTTTTGGTGGAAAAACGCGATTTTGAGGTTTTGGTGAGAAAATGCGGTTTTGGCGAAAAATACGATTTTGCGGTTTTGGTGGAAAAACGCGATTTTGCGGTTTTGGCGGAAAAATGCGATTTTACTGTTTTGGCGGCAAAATATAAGTTTGCGGTTTTCGTAGAAAAATGCATTTTTGTGGTTTTGGCGGAAAAACACAATTTTGTTTATAAATAAGGGCATTTTAGATTTTTGTAATTCTGGACGCACTTTAATGCATCCAAACTCTACTTTCAAACTCATCCAAAATATCCAGATATTTTGGATGAGTTTCATTTTGCATCCAATTTTTGTATCTAGACGCATTTCTTAATTTGACAAAAACGAACAACATCTCATAACTGCATCCAGATGCTGCGTCTGGATGATGAAACGAACAGCCCCTAAATATTTGCCTAAGAGAGAGAGACGATGTCATCTATTGTAAATAACTGAAAGGTACGTATTAATGCCATTATTGTAAATAATTGCCTATATAAGGGTTGTTGTGCATGTTTACACGCATGTAATTTGAGAAAGTGTGTAAATCACTAATTATGAACAATAAAGTGTTTAATTTACATGATATACTTTTCAAAAGTACTTACCAAACAAATTTTCTCAAAATTAAACTATTTTAATTTGTTTATGGGATTCAGTTATTAGCAATTTAAAATGTTTAGGTAGATAGAATTGTTATTAATTCTTAGGTAGTTAATGACGAGCTAATTTGTTGAGAAAAAAAAAATGACAAGCTTATTATTAATTTAATGATGTTTTGAACGATTTTTTAACGATATAACAGAAACAAATTATTGTTATTTTTTGTCATTTTGGATCTTATTCATCAGTTTTATGAATAAATGAATTAATCGAATTTAAATTTATATAATGCATCTTGGAAAAAAACATAACTATCATTTATGTATTTACAATCGAAAAAAATAATCAATGTTTCTATTGCACGTTAACGTCGTCAAAAAAGGTCTATTTCAAAAACGTCGGCCATATTAAAATCATTAGTAAGCTACAACAATACAAACGTTACCTATTAACATTTGAAATCAACAAGGGAAAAAAAAATTTCAGTCCATTCTAAAAATATCTTTTAGATAATCATCGTAATGTGTTCAATAAAAGGTAGGTTAATTTCTTGAAAATATGAAGAAGTCTCTTTAATTTCCATTTATAAAATCTATGTATACTACCTACAATATCAATAATCCCAAAAACATGTGAAATAAAGAATTTCGATGGATGCGACATAAATCCGTGATCCTAATCATGAAAACGATTCCTCTGTTATATAAGTTGTAATTTCCATTAGATTGTTCAAAAATAAACACCTACATGTCGACAAAAGAAAATTCAAAGTCAGCCTACATTTTGACAAAAAAAACAAATTCAAAGTAAACCTATATGACAAGACAGAAGTCAATTTTAAACTTTTTTTTTTCTCTAGATTTTTCTATAAATTAAAATCCTAATAGAGACGAAAGACATTTTACATAAAAAAATAATAATGAAAGAAGCACTTTCTGTTTTGTGTCTTGTTCTTTTGTTTTCGGTTTTAGAAGCAGCAGTAACGAAACCAAATTTTGGAAACTTCATCGATTGCCTTCGCTATCGGACCAGTCCGGAGAATCCAATCACCGATGCCATCTTCATCGCCGATAACACCACCACCTTCTTGTCTTCTTACTTGTCCTACACGAAAAACAAGAGGTACTCGAGCCCTAACTACAACATATTACTAGCCATCGTGGCGGCGAAACATGTATCTCATGTTCAGGCCACGGTGGTCTGCGCAAAGTCCAACGGTATACAACTCCGTACCCGAAGCGGCGGTCATGACCTCGAAGGCCTTTCATACAGATCGTCTGTGCCATTTGTCATCCTCGATATGTACAATCTCAGGTCTATTACTGTTGACGTGTCGAGCAAGAAAGCATGGGTTCAAGCTGGCGCGACCTTGGGAGAGCTCTACACAAAGATCAATGACGCGAGCCAAACGCTGGCATTCCCGGGTGGCGTTTGCCCTACCGTAGGAGTTGGAGGACACATAAGCGGTGGAGGGTACGGAAATCTGATGAGAAAGTACGGAATCACTGTGGATCATGTCGTTGATGCTCAATTAGTTGATGTCAACGGCAAGCTCTTGAATCGAGCTACCATGGGAGAAGATCTATTTTGGGCGATTCGTGGCGGTGGGGGTGGGAGTTTCGGAGTTATCCTCTCTTGGAAAATCAGCCTCGTCGAGGTTCCAAAGATCCTGACAGTGTTTAAAGTTAACAAAACTTTGGAACAAGGAGGCACTGATGTTCTCTACAAGTGGCAGTTTGTCGCTACCAAAGTCTCTGATGATCTTTTCATGAGAGCATGGCCTCAGGTCGTAAATGGAACAAAACGCGGTGAAAGAACCATCGTGGTTGTATTTTATGCTCAGTTCTTGGGTCCAACCAATAAGCTGATGGCGATAATGAAGCAGAGCTTGCCTGAATTAGGGCTAAGACCTAAAGATTGTCACGAAATGAGCTGGTTTAACACGACGTTGTTTTGGGCCGATTACCCGGCCGGTACACCGAAGAGCGTTCTTCTAGATAGGCCGACGAATCCAGGATTCTTCAAGAGCAAATCAGATTATGTAAAAAAACCAATCCCCAAAGAAGGAATGGAGAAGCTTTGGAAGACAATGTTGAAATTCAATAATATTGTGTGGATGCAATTTAACCCTTACGGTGGAGTGATGGACCGGATTCCAGCCATCGCCACAGCGTTTCCTCACCGGAAGGGAAACTTGTTCAAGGTTCAATACTCTACCGTATGGTTAGACGCAAACACCACAGAGACTAGCCTGCGTATGATGAAGGAGCTCTACGAGGTTGCGGAACCGTACGTGTCAAGTAACCCGAGAAAAGCGTTCTTTAATTACAGAGACCTCGATATTGGAAGCAATCCAAGTGGTGAGACACACGTGGATGAAGCTAAGATCTATGGATCCAAGTATTTCTTGGGAAATTGGAAGAGATTGATGCAAGTTAAAGCTGAGTATGATCCTGAAAATTTCTTTAAGAACGAGCAGAGTATTCCTCCTCTTCGCGTAATGTAGTTTCATATTTAGTTATTTAGTGTAATAAGTTATATGGGCATGTGTTATAGCCAATGTAGTTTTCATTATTGTGCTATTTGCAATAAAAAAAATTCCCCCTGAATTTCATATTCTTATTTAAACGAAACAAAAACCAAACAGATTATTCCAAAAAGTAGAGTATCAACCAAAATTAAAGAAACAAAACCAAAGCAAGCCACACATACTTTACTCTTCCGAAGCTTAACCAGCAGAGAAAACAACAGCCCCACTTATATATTACAATAGACACAATTTAATTGTACATACAAAATTATAAGAAAAAATTAAAAACACGTATAAATGTAATTACCATTTTTTTTTTTTTGACGTAAATGCATGTATGTAACTACCATTTATGTATTTAATGTTGAGGAAAAAACAATCAACGTTCCAGCTATAAGAAAAGTCTATTGCAGTTATAAGAAAAAGTCTTTCAAGATTTATGGCAATCTCAATATCATTAGTATTTGGACAATTCTTAAAAATATCATAAAATTAAATTTTTTTTTTTAAATATACCATCACTAATTTTTTTTTTCAAATACTATTAAAATTTTTCTTTTTTTCAAAAATACCACAAAATTAAAACTAAACTTTAAACCCTTAAAACTAAACCTTAAACCCTAAACCATAAAAACTACACCCTGAACTCAAAATACTAAACCCAAATCCAAAAATTTAAATTATAAACCCTTAAAAATAATTTTTAGTGTTTGTGGTATTTTTGGAAAAACAAAATTTTAGTGGTATTTTTGGAAAAAAACTTTTAGTGGTATATTTGGAACAAAAATATATTTTAGTGGTATTTTTGGAAAAAGAAAATTTTAGTGGTATATTTGAAACAAAAATATATTTTAGTGGTATTTTTGGAAAAAGAAATTTTTATTGGTATATTTGAAACAAAAATATATTTTAATGGTATTTTAAGGAATTCATCTTAATGTATTTTAAAATAATACAAACGTAACCTATTGTGGAAACTCCCTTAGTCTAGCGATTTGAATAAGGGTTCATTAATACTTCTACACCAAGAGGTATGGAGTTCGAGTGCAGGAGAATGCGATTTATGCAAATTAATGGAAGAAAATTTTTTAGGAGATTTCTAGCGTGGTGCAAGTAGAAATCTCATGCCATAACTCCTAAAACATGTAGATCATTCACAGATGACATATTTGCCAGTGTCTTCTTGAATTTCTTCATGTAGGTCTGTAGTGAGTCATTTGGTCTCTGGGACAACGCCTGGAGATCTGCATCTGAAGTCACCTTCTCCATGAACATTGAGTATAATTTTACAAATGCAGTTGATAGTTGAGTACAACTGCCAATTGATCGTTTCTCAAGTTTGGAAAACCAGTCCAAAGCTAAGCCAACGAGGCGCTCTGCGAAAAGCTTACACATCCCCGACTCTTTTTCTTGCTTCCTAAAATAAGCTCGTCTTACTTCGATCCTGAACGTAGTCATATGTGATATAGAATCTAATTCTAAAAATGGTCTTCTTTCTCTAAGAATTTTTTAATTTTCATTTCTCCAAATGAGGAGAATGGGATGGCTTGTATATATGTAGAGATATTTTGCCACTATTTTGAAATCATTTAATGACGTTTTGAAACTACAAAGTTGGAGTCGCTCAAAATTAATTTCACCAACCACACCCATATAGAAGTTCTAACCTAAATGGGGTGGCCCATTTAAACCCGTTTACATTTAACTCTTAAATGGATCAAAACATGCTCATTTTAATAAAACAGGCCCGCGGGCATCAAGCCCATTTTAATATCACTATATAGAATATTACACAATGGAATAGCATCAGCATACTATCAGGAATTATTCCAGAGTTCCAATCCTCAAGATCTCGATGCCATCTTTAAAGACTTTCCAGCGAGAGTTACGTCAAGTATGAACGCTGGTCTAACGGCTCCGATAAGTCTAGAAGAGATCAAACAAGCGGTTTTCAGCATCAATGGTACGAAGACACCAAGAGCAGATGGATTTACGGGTGTGTTTTACCAAAAGTTTTGGCATATAATAGGTCCAACGCTAGTCACAGAGGTTCAAAACTTCTTCAGGACTGGCTCGTTACCTACCGAATGGAATCTCACGCATTTATGCCTTATACCCAAGGTGAAACATCCAACACTAATGTCAGAGATGCATCCTATCAGCCTCTGTTTAGTCCATTACAAAATAATTTCGAAGATTATGTGTGGACGACTGAAAAGATTTATACCAAAAATTATCTCTGATACGCAAGGAGCGTTTGTAGCGGATAGATCTATCACTGATAATATTCTGGTAGCCCACGAAATAGTACATGCTTTGAGGACACAGGCGCCTATCGCAGAGAACTTCCTGGCGATAAAAACAGACATGTTGAAAGCCTACGATAGAATAGAATGGGGCTTTATCGAAAAACTATTGGAGAAGATGGGATTTGATAACACTTGGATATGGTGGACTATGAATTGTGTGAAGATGGTAACTTATACCATTCTCCTAAATGGTCATACTCATGGCTTTATCAAACCAGGAAGGGGCATACGACAGGGCGATCCGATGTCCCCTTTTCTGTTTATTTTGTGTGCCGAGGCCCTAGTCCATATTTTAAACAAAGCTGAAGCTGCAGGTCGTCTAAATGGGATACAACTATCGGTAAATGGACCCTCTGTCCATCATTTATTATTCGCTGATGACAGCCTCTTGATGTGCCAAGCAACAGCGGGAGAAGCTACCAAAATTATCAAGTGCCTAATGGTTTATGAGAAGGCATCCGGACTGGTAATAAATCCTCAAAAGTCATCAATTATCTTTGGGAACAAAGTTGCAGAGGGATCAAAACAGGAAGTGAAGAGAATCCTTCGAATTGATAAGGAAGGAGGAAAAGGAAAGTACTTGGGACTTCCGGAATGCTTTAGTGGATCTAAGAGGCAATTGTTGAACTTTATTCAAAGAAACTTCAGTCGCGCCTCCATGGGTGGTTTACTAAGTCGCTGTCACAGGGAGGCAAAGAGATTTTACTGAAAGCTGTGGGTTTAGCCCTACCGGTCTATGCAATGTCGTGTTTCAAACTCCCACAAGATCTATGCAAAAAACTCACAAGTGTCATGACAGAGTTCTAGTGGAGTAGCGGTACAAACCGAAAGAAACTCCCATGGGTATCATGGAAGAAGTTTTGCCGGAAAAAAGGGGAAGGAGGTTTGGGTTTTCATGATATTGGTAGTTTCAATCAAATCCTTTTGTGCAAGCAAGCTTGGAGACTTTTGAATCAACCGAATCTGTTACTCTTGAGGGTACTTCAGAGCCGATATTACAGGAATGGGAATATGTTGGATTGCTATGTTGGAAAACGACCATCGTATGCGTGGAGAACCATAGTTCATGGAAGAGAATTGCTCAAGTAAGGACTGATTAAATCCATTGGTAATGGTAAGGGTACATGGGTCTGGTTCGAGAATTGGATTTTAGATGGCAGGCCTGGACCGCCCATATGCAGGCAGAGAGATAGGAACATTATGCTCAGGGTCTCTGATCTGATGAATAGTCAAACGCGGACATGGGAGGAATCAACTATTCACAATATGTTTATTGAAAAGGATGCCAATCACATTATGAAGATGAAGATATTCACACATTTTGAGGATACTTGGATGTGGGATTTCTCAAAGAATGGAGCTTACGATTCTCATAATGGATATAGACTATTGGAAAAGCTGCATGAGCCACAAGAAGAACCCCCAGAACCTATGCCTCCGATAGAAAAAGCCTTATGGAAGATTAAAACCTCATCAAAGATAAAATATTTTCTATGGAGAGCTTTGTCTGGTGCGTTGGCTGTGTCAGAATTAACGTCTTAGATCGAGGGATTTGAATGTGGTTGCAAGATGCAAATCGTGTAATGCTAAAATAGAGAGTATTTGCCATGTTCTCTTTCACTGCTCTATGGCTAAGCGGACATGGAAAAATGCAGGAATGCCACAGCCTCAATCTGGTTTTTCAAAATCCTCTCTCTTCTTAAATCTTCATCACATTTTACATTGCAGTTAGAAGACTCGTCTCCACGAACCTCTCAAACAATCTTTCCCGTGGATTCTATGGAGGTTGTGGAAAGCCCGAAATGCATGGGTATTCGAGAACCTCTGATACTCGGCGGAATCGATCCTTGCAAAGGCACAAGAAGATACAGAAGAATGGCTAGCTGCTAACATAAATGAGGAACCTATAACCCGACAATCTCACACTCACGATCTGGTCATGCCTCAAAGGGGTGGAGAATGGAGCAAACCCAATAGAGATTTCTTAAAATGTAACGTCAGCTCCTCTTGGATCTCGGCTCGGAAAAACTGTGATTCAGCTTGGCTACTGCGTGATTGGAGTGGTAGAACACTCTTCCATAGCCGGCGCTCATATTCACAGATTGGAATGCAACTGGAAGTAGAGCTTGTAAGCTTTCTTTGGGAAATTGAAAGTGTAAGCACCCTGCATTTCCAAAAGGTAATCTTTGAATCCACGCCTGATCATGCTACGAATGCAATACATCACCCTACCATGTATCCATACCTCCGAATCTTGCTACGGGAAATACAGAACGGGTTGACTGCTTTAGAATATTGGAAGCTAAATCATACCTCGTTAAATGGGAACCGACCATCGATGGAGCTGGCTCTAAGTGTAACCAAGGACAATCGTTATCAATCCTATATCGCGAAAAATGGTCCACTCTGGCTCCAAAACCTTCTCAGATTGGATGCCAATGCTTAACAGAGCACATGAACTTTCGATGCTCTGTTTTTTTATCTAAGACATGTCTTTGCTGGGATGTGTCTTAGCCTTGTCATTTTTGTTGTTTTTTCTTTATTTATTTTTTCTTCCGGTAGGATTGTTTTTTTTTTTTTTTTTTTTTTTTTTTATGGCCACATAACCCACGTTTATCCGTGGGCTCTTTAGAAAATGCCTTATCACTCTATGTTTAGATAATTTCCATTTTTAATGAAATACAATGTTAAAGAAAGAGTAGCCACTCTTTTGCGATCCCTAATTTTTAATTACTTTTGCAACCAATATTTGCTTCTTCAAGTTTGCGACTACTAACGGACGGGGTCACAAATATGTAGTTCTTTTCCAATTTTTTGTGATTTTTTTATTTTATTTTTTAATTAGTTGTAAAACAATCACAAAATTATGGTGAATAAGCCACTAAACTCCATTTTTTGTATTTTTAGCTAAATTGCAAGTAGTTGTTCTTTTGTGACTATCTATGTAATCATAAAATGGAGTGGCTAAATCGTTATTTTTATAGTGTATTTTCTATTTATAAAACCTCATAATCGGAGAATTTTCAATATTTTTTTTTTGGGGTGCAAATTCTCTAATATATTATAACGGGATATATTATACACCCAAACCTAAACTAATCTCGAAATATGTGGAGTAGAGAAATGCAATAGACTTAACTCAATTTGTATTATCGACCATGAGAAAGAGTCCTCAAGTACTTGGTTACCAAAATTTATTTTTATTTATGTTGCAATTTCCATAAACTTATCCTTATCCAAATAAAAAGGTCTCATCATCCTATTCAAAAGGTCTCTGGAAGAGGGAAAAGATCAATGGGACCTAACTTCTGCAGACTTTTTTTGCCTTTTAAATTGTGATCCTAACAGAGGAGTAAGAAAAATTGCAATAAAACAAAAAGAAAAAGAAAACAAATGAAAGAAGCACTCTTTGTTTTGTGTCCGGACCGTCATCTTATCTGCTCCTCTCTCTAAAAAACTAATCTGATATGTCCCTCTTATAAAAATTGTTTTCGTTTTGATTTTTTTTTAAATAAAAAAGCATGTAAAGACATCTAAACCCTTAATGAATCTAAAAAATTACAAGTCTAACCAGGATATAACCCACCCATTTGAACCTCATTTGGATCCCATAACTTTCACTTTATTTATTATAAATAAAAATTAAAAAATCCCAAAAATCCCTAACTTTTTTACGATTCTTCTTCATAGTTCTTCTTCATCTTTTCTCCTTTCTCCTCTCTTTGTCTTCCCAATCGTAGCATCGGGACATTGAGGAATCAATGGAGTAGCGAGGGATTGGCGAAGCAGAATTAAATGCACTACTCGCGGTCGTAGCCATCATGTAACAAAAGAGGAGGATAGAGGCAAAGAGAGAGAGAGAGAGAGGAGACGCCGGAATGAGAGAGGCAAAGAGAGAGAGAGAGAGAGTAACACACGCTCGCATCTCCTCATTTTCCTCTTACTTCCTCCTATTTCTGATGTGCCACGAGCTCCTCCCGTCGAAATTGATCAGATTCCTACGGCTCTTCCGGTTCCAGATTTCGTCTTCGTTGGGTGACTTCTCATATCCAGTGGCTCAACCTCTCATTAGGGATAAAAGGGTTACCAAGAAACCACCTGAATCTGTATCCGAGAAGAAGAACGGTTTGATTGGATCCGAGAAGAAGAACGGTTTGGTTGATTTTGCCGCTAGTTATAGTGTGGTTTTAGCTAGTTCTAGTGTGGTTTTGACTAGCATGATGTTGTTTCTGGCTCATCGTCATCATCGCCATTATCATCATCAAAGAGGTTGGATATAGCAGAAGAATAGAAAAGCTCAGTTGATTTACCGTTATCACCATCATTATCATCATCGTCCGCATAAGTAAGAGAGGATGTGTTAGATGATACAAGAGTTTCTGAATGGGATCGGGTTGTGAGTCCTCTGCTCATTTGTCTACGGATTTAAGAGCTTCAGATGGAGAGAATGAAGGCGGAAATGGAAATCATGTGAAGTTCATTGTACCAAATCAGGGTAGTGAATGTGATGAAAGCTCTTACATGTCATAGAAACCAACGGTCATCGGTTGGTTTATCTCGAGATGGTCTACGTGAAAGACGAAGTGGAGGTGATATGTCTTGTTCTTGTTCTTCCTCTGTTTCTTCTCTTTTCAAACGATCATAAGTCTTGTTCTTCCTCTGTTTCTTCTCTTTTCAAACTCTCAAGTCTGTCCTTGTCAATATAAAACTTAGCGGCATTATGCTGTAAAAATGCTATTTAATTTCTTGTTTACATTACAACAACAACAATGAATCGTTCTCTACTGCTCTGTTTTTGTTAAACGCTACGTTTGTACTTAAATGCCCAGATGAGTATGTAACAGCTGTTCACAGAAGCCAGAGATCCTTAGATCCAGGAATCCTAAAACTGAAACGGAGGTTGAGAAAAGAAGGACAAGCAAGAGAACAAAGAAATGACGTTCAATGGTTGGTTTTAGAATGAATCTGAAACGGAGGTTGAGAAAAGAAGGACAAGCAAGAGAAAAGAAGGTTGAGAACAGAAGGACAAGCAAGAGAACAAAGAAATGACGTTGGTACTGATTGGTACTACTGATGTTTTATGATAAACTGATTGGTACTACTGATGTTATTAGATACTATTCACTTTTTGGTAAAAAAATTTAAAATGTGTATTCAACATAAAACACATGTTTAAAAAAAAAAAATACCACATTTAACACATGCGCCGTCAAAGAAATTAAAAATATTAAAATTTTACTAATAGTTATACTTAGTTTTCCAGTAGTACCGTTTTACACAGTAGTATTTTGACAGTTTTCATGTATAATTAGTTATACCGTGTTAAAATTATAATTTTTGTAGTAGTATTGATGCAATTGTTCCATTTAAATACATTTACTATAGTTTCATATATTAAAATTTCTGAAAATACCATGTTTGTTTGTTTGACATAACAATGAGGTTTGTATTCACACATTAACCATATGTATAAGGTAGTTTTAAGAGAGAGAAATGTTTTAGTATAAGATCGGTGCTTAACATCATGTGTACCCAGTGGTACCTACGTAGCAATTAGACACAAATGTACCAATAAGTAAACAAAACGTAAAGAGAAAGAACACACGGAAGAAGCAACACAGTCATACTTAGTTATACACAGTTATACCAGACAGAGAGAACTCACAAAATAAGTCTCACAGTTATACATAGTAATACCAGACAGAGATAATTACCAAAATAAGAAGCACACATGCATACTTAGTTATACTTAGTTATACCAGACAGAGAAAACACACAAAATAAGTCTCACAGTTATACATAGTAATACCTAGTAATACCAGACAGAGAGAATTACCAAAATAAGAAGCACACAGTCATACCTAGTTATACTTAGTTATACCAGACAGAGATACCATTTGTACCTAGTTGGGATCGTGGACATTGGGGTCGTTAACAAAATAGTCATAAAGACGTCTCAGTCCTCTTCCTCTTCCTCGAGGTTCTCCAGCTGGCGGATACCGTGTTTGTTGAGTTCTTTCTTTCTTAGTTTCGTGAGTTTCACTAGTACCAGTTGTCTTAGTAATACCTGTAAGTCCTACTAGTACCAGTTGTCTTATTTATACCTCTGCAGTTTTGATTTACCTATGATTTAGTACGATTTAGCACGATTCATCTAGTATTTTACCACCAAAATCACCACATCACCCTAATAGACTTAGAAAACAAGTTCAATATCCAAAAACCATACAAAAAGAAGAAATTTTAAAACCTACAAAGAAATATCTAAATTGAGAAGAAACCTTTAAAAAGAGGGGTTTCTCACCTTAATCTAACCATAAACACGAAAATTACAAAAAATGGAAAGATCTAACCTTAAATTTGATGATTCAATGGTGTGAGTAAGAAGAGAGCAATCTTATAATCCTCGTTGCTCTGTTTTTTTGGATCCATTTTTTTCTTTCGGCGAGAAGAAGAACCGAAGAAGAAGGGGGATGACAAAGAGAGGAAGAAGAGAACAAGTTTGCTCTTCGTGAAGAAGATTCATTGCTGTGAGGACGAAGAGAGAAAGAAGAGAACAAGCTTGCTCTGTTTTTTTTTCCTCTCAACGTGAAGAGAAGAATCGAAGAAGAAGAGATGACGTGGAGGAAGAAGAGTGGTGATATTATTTTTTGTTTTCTTTTTTAATTAGATTGGTGTTGGAGAATTTATGTAAAATATTTAATTAGGGTGTATAAATAATAATAAATTAAAGAGGGGTATAGTGGAAAGAAAAAGAGTGGGAGGGTAGTTAGATTTAAGAAGGATAGTTAGAATTTCTTTTATAGATTTAGGGTTTTTTAGATTAAGATCCTTTGTGTCCAGTGGTGGACCCACGTTCAACTATACGGATCAAATGATACCGGTTAAAAAATAAATATTTTTTATTTTGTTAGATTTCGGTTAGGTGATTGTATCCAAGTATTAAATTCTTTCTTATTGACCTCGGTTTCTAGAGATCAAATTCTTCGCGTGACCCCATCTCACTTCTTTTCTTTATGATATTTTGGTGAATTGGGCCGTGGCCCATTCTATTTTTTTTTAACTCATCCGTTTTATTGTTTTCATCATTTTTTATCTGTTTTTATTACGTTTTTGTTATTATTAAAAGTTACTTGTATTTATGTAGAGTATATGATATGAATATATAACTCCGGATAAAATAATTTTCTGGATCCGCCACTATTTATGTCAATGAAAAAAATGTTCTTCTTGTTTCGATTTCAGAAGCCAGAATAATCCCAATACATGTGAAATCAAGAAGTTCGATAGATTCCAATCATGAAAACGATTCTTCCGTAAAATTATAATATATACACGTTGTATTTTTCAAAATAAACACCAACATATTGACAAAAGAAAATTCAAAGTCAAGCTACATTTTGACAAAAAAAAATTCAAAGTAAACCTATATGACGAAACAGAAAATTTTAAATTAATTTTCGCATAGATTTTTATGCTATAAACTAAAATCCTGATAGAGACGTAAGACATATTACAGTAAAAAAATGAAAGAAGCACTTTCTGTTTTGTGTCTTGTTCATCTGGTTTCGGTTTTAGAAGCAGAAGTAACGAAACCAAATTTTGGAAACTTCATCGATTGCCTTCGTTATCGGACTAGTCCGGAGAATCCAATATAACACCACCACCTTCTTGTCTTCTTACTTGTCCTGTTAAGATATCACATATCGGTAATATGATGACATCTATAGTAATATATAAAGAAACTAGGTAACTTCCTGCATTATACACGGATAATAATTTAAAAATAAATTTAAAGTAATTTAATATTTTGCGTAAGATGGTATAAGTCATTTACAATATTTATTGAAAATTTTCTTAGATACATATTTATTATCTCATACTCTCTGTATTAAACTAATTGATGTTTTAGAGAATTTTTTTTCAAATTAGTTGGTGTTTTTATTTTTCTAGGTAAAATTTAATTTCTTTTTTAATCTTTTGTGACTATTTAAATTTTACAGTATTTTTGTTATTGGTTGAACTAATTTTAGTTACATAATAAATGATTGTTTAATGTAAAAGTACATAAAATTATATTATTTATGTTGTTTTTTAATGTGTGTGCAACATCCTTAAACATCATCTAAAGTGATACAAATTAAGTATTAAAATAATTTATCCACGTCATACTTAATTGTAAATAATATTTTTAAAATAAAATAACATACTTTGTGTCTTAGAATTCGAAAAAAATAATATTTGATATAGATTTTTCACTTTTTTCTTCATCTCTAAGTTTTTCACCTTTTTACGGTTTTCATTTTTTGATTTTTCTTTATAAGCTGGTCTGGATTTTTTTTTCTTCCAAATACTTCTCATTTGAATTAAAAAAAAAAGATATAGTAATGGTGAAAATAAATTTAAATTTTAAATTTTTTGTTTTAGATTTTGGATTGATTCAATTTGTTAATACTTTTTATTTGAGTTTCTTTTTAAATTACATTTTATCAAAAAAAATTATACTTAAGATGAGTAATGCAAAAATATATAAAATAAATACGTTAAGACATGATAAAAACCGCTAATTGGTTGGTCAAATTTCATCAAGCTTCATAATTTTAAGTATTTTTTGGTCAAATTTCAATATGTAAGAAAAAGTAGTAATTAAATATTTTTAAATTTGGTTTTTAAATTTGGTAATTAAAATAATATTTTTTTTTATAGTTTAGTCACAAAATTTGGTAAGTATTTATGAAATATTTGGCTTCCGTTAATTTCAAATTAAAATTTTTAAGCAATAAATATAAATTTAGTTATGGAAGATTTCATATGAAATTTATTTATGATTAATTTAAATTTATAATCAAAAATTCCTTTAAAATTTTGACATGTAACTATAAATACCTTTTTAAGCCACGTCATAATTCTTTTGGTGAGAGTCATTGTAGAGGTGACACGTAAGCGTTTTCTCCAAAATTACATAACAAATAATATTTTTGGAGAAAACGCTTACAAATTGAGTATTAAAATATTTTATCCACGTCATACATAATTGTAAATAATATTTTTAAAATAAAATAACATATATTGTGTTTTAGAATTCGAAAAAATAATATTTGATATAGATTCTTCACTTTTTACCGTCTTCATTTTTTGGTTTTTCTTTATAAGCTGGTTTGGATTTTTTTTCTTTCAAATATTTCTGATTGGAATTTAAAAAAAAGAAGATATAGTAGTGGTGAAAATAATTTTAATTTTAATTTTTTTTTGTTTTAGATTTTGGATTTATTCAATTTGTTAATAATTTTTATTTGAATTTTTTTTTAAAATTACTTTTTACCAAATACATTTATACTTGAGATGAGTAATGAAAAATATATAAAATAAATACGTTAAGGCATGATAAGAACCGCTCATTGGTTTGTCAAATTCATTAAACTTCATAGTTTTACCAAATTTTTTGGGTCAAAGTTCAATATGTAAGAAAAATTAGTAATTAAATGTTTTTAAATTTGGTATTTAAATTTGGTAATTAAAATAATACATTTTGTTTTATAATTCAGTCACAAAATTTGGTAAGTATTTATTTATGAAATATATGGCTTCCATTAATTTCAAATTAAATTTTTTAAGCAATAAATATAAATTTAGTTATGAAAGATTTCGTATGAGATTTAGTTATGATTAATTTAAATTTATAATCGAAAATTCCTTTAAAATTTTGACATGTCATTATTTTTTAAGCCAAATCATATCTTTTTAAACTACTTCATAATTCTTTTGGTGAGAGTGATTGTGGAGGTGACACGTAAGCGTTTTCTCTAAAATCACTTAACAAATAATGTTAAGGGGATGAAATTTTGTTTTAAGAAAATATAGTAATGGTGAAAATAATTTAAAATTTTTTTGTTTTAGATTTTGGATTAATTCGATTAGTTAATACTTTTTATTTGAATTTTAAAATAAAATTAATAACTTTTTATCAAAAACATTTATACTTGAGATTAGTAAATCAAAATTATATAAAATAAATACTTTAAGGTATGATAAAAACCGCTCATTGGTTGGTCAAATTCCATCAAATTTCATAGCTTTACGTATTTTTTGGGTCAAATTTCAATATGTAAAAAAAATAGTAATTAAATGTTTTTAAATTTGGTAATTAAAAGAATATTTATTTTTTTTATAGTTCAGTCACAAAATTTGGTAAGTATTTATTATGGAATATATAGTTTTGTTAATTTCAAATTAAATTTTTAAAGAAATAAATATAAATTTAGTTATGGAAGATTTCGTAGGGGATTTAGTTATGATTAATTTAAATTTATAATCAAAAATTCATTAAAAAATTTGTCATGTCATTATTTTTTAAGCCAAATCATACTTATTTCAAGCCACATGATAACTCTTTTGGTGAGAGTGATTGTAGAGGTGACACGTAAGCATATTCTCAAAAATTACTTCACAAATAATGTTAAGGGGATTTAGTTTTTGGATTAATTCGATTAGTTAATACTTTTTATTTGAATTTAAAAACCAAGAAAAGAGGTGAAATATGCATTGGGGGCGAATGAAAATCTAAGAGAAATAACTTTTAAGAAAAAGATGTTAGCACTGGTGAAAAAAGATAAAAGAACTAACCATATTCTGTGATGTAAAGACGATGATCATGTTCTACTTTAAAGAGGTTGAGACAATGGTGTGGCCATCTGTTGAGGGGGCTCGTGACTTCGTAGACCATTTCTTTGCCTTGCCAGATTTCGGAAAGAAAAAGAAAGAGACGAGTGTCGAGTCATACTTGAAGAACAAGCTAAGGAATGTTCAAGATCAATTAAAGAAGACTCGTAAGGAGAAAATAGAATATGAGGTTGGGTTGACCAGCTGATGGTGCAACTACATGGTGGTCGTATAATTGATGATCTTAACTTGTCTGGGATCTATGGATTGCTATCTTTCTCAAAGGATAAGATCATTCATTTAAGAAATAGGCTAAACTTCATGCAATATCTTCCTATCCGCGATCCACCGGCGAGTCCATTTGATGTGCAATCCGAGGATCTTAGGACCACCACAAATGATTTTCTCATGACAGAAGGCGGTCAGGACGATGAGGGAGCGGAGAATATTGATGAAGCATCACAAAGGATTAGCGTTGGTACTACAATAAGGGATAATCAAAGTTATACTTATTAGATCAATGGTTTTTTGCATCTTCTGAACCCCTTAACCCTCAAATTGATCGGACAAATGGGATGGAAATGGGACCTTACAATGAAAATCCATATCTTCAAAGATTTCTTCCGTACAAAGGAAGTACTAGCAATGGAAACCTTAATTTGGAGATGGATCTGATTGGTCAACCAGTGATGACTTTTGATGGTTTGGTTGGGTCGGTCTCTTAACCATTGCAGCACTACAACAACACTAATCCAACTGTGGCTATGAGTCAACCAAGGCAATACCCTTTTGAAGAACAAATCAACATTAACAATGACGATTCAAAGTTTCACATGAGCAACAACAATAATTCAATAGTGGCGATGAGTCAACCAAGGCAATACCCTTTTGAGGAACAAAGCAACATTAACAATAGCGATTCACAGCTTCACATGAACAACAACATTATATCGACCAACGATGGTCTCCGTCAAGAGCCACCACCACCACCTAATGGAACAATTGCCGAAAAATGTATGTATGGTGCGACGTCGTTAGGGATTGGCCGGGAATACAGTCCTTATTTCTATACTTTTAGGAATGGTATTATATGTTTAAATTTGGTATGAATTATTCTGAAACTGTATTTCTGTCTTTGTTTTATGTTTTATGTATTATGTCTTTTTGTGTATTTGTTTGCTTTAGTATTTATAGACTTTTAAAACTTTTTATTTTCCCATCTTAATTTACCATGATGTATAAATACTAAATATATTTAAAAAAATTACAATACTAGTTATGCAATACTACCTATATATAAAGATTGAGTGAACATTAAATTAGATGAAATGGATGTGAAAATTTCTATATATAGTAGAAAATATATTCCATAGTTTTAATCTTGTTTAAAAAAAAATACTGACTTAAATAAACCATACTGTGATTATAATTTGATCATATTTTTAAATTATGAAAAAATTATAATTCAGAAAAAATACATAACTAAAAGAGCTTCAGGCTGAAATGTGATCTTAAGGGTTGATTGGTTCACCCGCTACCACTCGCAAACACTACGTTTGCGGGAGGTTACGGTTGGTAGCATTTGACAACAATCACAGAAATCGTTCCATACCGCTCCGTACTGCTTTATATCGCTTGGAACCGCTATAAATCAAAAGCTCCTTCCCACGAGCGTTTGCGGTTGTGGGTGGTTGAAATTTTTTTTAAAAAATATTATCTTAAATAATAAACTAAAATTCACAAAAAGTTATTTTAAAATTTTTACTTTTTATATTGAATATTATCATATAAAATTATATACACTTGATATATATTTTAATTAAACTAAAATAAACTTGTAATTATAAAAAAAGTTATTGTAAAAATACTATTTAATTATTCTATGATTTATTTAAAATATATAATTTTAATTTTTTTTATAATAATATATTTTGATTTCAATTTTAATTTTAATAATTATAAATTTTTTATTGTATATATAAAAAGTGTTCCAAACATCTTTCAATTTTTTAATTTAATTATTTTATGATTTATTTAAAATATATAATTTAATTTTTTATAATAATATATATTTTTGCTTTTTATATAAATTATATATTATGTGAATTTTGATAGTTTTATGTCGCACCCGCTATAAACCAGTCATAAACGTCCCGCAAACGCACCCGTTTCCAGTCGCTTTACCAGTCGTATAATTTTTCCAATAACGCTAGAAACCGCTACCGCCCACTTTCGCAAACTCCCGCAACCGCACCCGCACCCGCTGCATTTAAACCAGTCATGCCCTTAGTCTAGTGTCATTCATAAATCCACATAGAATATGCACCATTTCACACGGAATCGAGTCTCTTCCCCTACAAATGTAGTGATGAAAGGCTATTAGGTCGGCCTGTTGTGGCCCACTGATGACAAAAAAAATATATCGGATTATGTTTTTTCAGTGTCAGGGTTGAAATAAGGAGCCATTTTCTTAGAGAAAATTGTACAACTGATGTAAAACCAACATGTTTTCGACTCTATGGAAGATACCGATGCATCATATCCTAAAGTTTAAGAATAAATATGGTAAAACGATAAATAAATAAAAATGGTGGAAACTATCAACATGTAAATGTCTTTTTACTTTGTCCAGTTCTATGAGTTAGACGATTGTTTTTCGGTCAGATAAGAAAAATAAATCATTAAAAATCTGAACTGAATTTGAAGATTCAATTTCAGTAATAGCAAATGATGTTCTTGGTTCATCTTTGCACAATCTATAATATACAAACACTTATATTTAGATGAGCATATCATATAAGCAAATTTGATACAACATAAATTTAGTATATTTGCTAATGCTTCATAAAATCAATAATCTCTGGCAGGAGAATTGATCAAGATTTTTGTTGTTGACAAAAAAAAGATCAAAATTTTTGTTGCAAATTTGGAACTTTTAAGAATGCCTTTACCTGAAAAAGATACAAACGTTTATGGTAATATACTATTTCAAAACAATTTGCAAGATAATTTTCACTACACTACTTTTCTCAATGCTTTGTTTGACGAAATTATAGACATGATAATGAAATGAATAAAATAACTATTAACGATATATACATTTAAATAGCAAAGTTTTCATCAAACTTCCTACAAAACTTACTAGACCAGATGTTTGGCTTTCAATTTAACAGTGGACATCTTTTGAAGGTTTACCCCATAAGGTTAACATCAACAAGTGAATTCCTAAGAAAAAAATAAATGAACCCTAATTTAGATATGATAAAAAAATTGTTAAAATGTTAGGTTTCATACATAAACTAAAGTTAAAAAGAAAATTTATCCAAGATCCTTAAGATGAAGAATAGGTATTTTTGTTGGACAATCAGTGATAATGATATTCTTAACTTCATTTATCCCAATAATCTCACCAATAATATCTCCAAATTATGATAATTTCATAGGGACATAACATATTTTTGTAAAGAAAGATAAAAGCAAAGTGGCATTTGTCCTTGCTAATATTTCAGGGTAAAGGCAAAGTTAAAAATGGATTCTAAATTTGGTATATGCTCACATGGCTTGACACATGTATAGAAAATGAAACTGATCTTGTAAGGATGTGTAGAACTTTGAAATTGTTCAAGATTGGGGCCTAATTCAAAGTTCACTAGGACATAACACTCTCCTTCTTCTCGTTGCTTCAAGAATTTTAAGAGTAATCATATCTCTCTATCTGAAAATAAAATGTAAAAATATTAATTCACTTGAAAAATTAGAAAGAGTTTGAATAAATCATATATATATTAGTAGAGGAGGCATTCATAAAAAAAAAATTATAGATGTCGTTCAAAAAGAGTTTTAGGGGACATGTCATTTAATTTAACCAATCAGAACATTTCAACTAAAATTATATGTCATGGTGGAAATCTCTACATATTCTCATTAATTTTATAACATAAACCCATTAATACATGTTTTACAAATTTAAACCCAACTAAATGTAATATTTTAGACATACCATATCATCTATTTATAATTTTTCTGATATATTAACACTTTTTATTATTATATTTATAACAATATTATCTATTGTGTATATATATATTTAAATTAGTATACTATATAAATATTTTTATTATGACGTAGTCTATTATACATATTTAATCACACTTGTAAATATTTGTATAATTTATTATTGGAAAACATATATTGTTTTTCGTTTGTTATGTCCCACAAATTCATATAAATATAAAATTTATCTGATTTATCGTATACTCTATAATTTACACGAATAATAAAAATCAATTTTACACTTAAAAGATATTGAAATAAATAACATTTGTATATATTTTGATCAATTTTACACATAAAGTATTGCATTAACATATGTTTGATCAAAAGTATTCAACTTTATTATATTTATGCACAATATATATTATTTTTATACGTTTATAGATGTTAGAATTCATATTTTTTGTCATACATATTTAAATATTAAAATTTTATATATGTTAAAATTGATTAGTCAATATATTTAATTATTTAATTCTGTATTTAGCGCAGGTCAAAATCTAATGGACAATGAAAACTCATTTTTATAAGATTCAAAATGTTTGATTAAGTTTCAACGCAATTAAAAGGACTTTTTTTTCTTCGTTCGTGAAGGCAATTAAAAAAGTTGATATAAACAGGTGATATAAACAATCTCTATATTATTATTTGAGAAATGCATTTCATAAACAAACTCTAAATACGTAAGAAATTACATGGAATGTCATTGGTATGAATTTTTTCAACGAGCAATAAAAAAACCTCTTTAAGAGATAAAGTGTCAGAAAAAGAGCGGATCCGTTTAAAAAGACTTGAATCTTATTAACCTGTCTTTTGACCCGAAATCATTAAACCAATATGATCCAGACAAAGTCACGCGGATCTATTTTTACCCAAATACATTACATTATGACCCGATTCCATTTTAAACAAAAAAACAAACGGATTTTAAAATAACCCACCTCGACATTATCACCCGAATCATATATTAAAAATATTTCATAATACAAACACGTGTCTTTAAATACGTATCTTCAATTAGTCAAAGGAAAAAAACTTTTTTTCCTCTCTTTTCTTTCATGCGATTCTCCCACCCTACAACCTAACTGTTCATCGATTCTTTTTATAGCCGGAGACACCTCGCTCCAGCCTATTCCTCGGCCACCAAATCAGGCACATGCCCTGAATTTTTTACAGTTTCCATCATTATTATCGACGGTTCTTCTATCTAAGTTTCACTTCGGTTAGGCTTCATCTATTTTTGCTGTTTGAGGAATTCCTCCAAAGCAAAAACCTATTGATTCTACTACTACTGCTCAATCCGAGCAGATTGTCTCTCACTCCTTGATGGATATTGCTGCTCATGTGAGCAATGATTCCAAGAGTTCTCAACAAAACCAGTGTGCCTCTGTTGAAGTTACTATGCATGAAGCTATTCAAAAAAGCTTAGCTCCTGCAATTCCATTACCCAACCAAGGGACTCAATCCCCTCATCTTGGTACGGATCTTACCTTATCTCCAGAATCTCCCATTGAAGATGTGATAAAGAAAATACCAGCCACTAATCATCAAACCCTTAATCAGATCCCAAATGTGGCCTCTACTACTCCTTCACCTGAAAAACTGCAATCTTCTTAGGCCAATGTTGCTAACTGGGCTGTAAAACTGCGAGCTGCTGTTGATAAAAAACTAAAGAAGTTTACAAACCCTATCTTCTCCGCTGAAGGTGTTCCTAGAGTTAAAATTCCAGATTCAGTTTTTCAAAGAGGAGTTGACCTTCACAAAGACTTCGTTATTGGTGTCTTCATGGGAAGAACTCCATCCTTTTGTCACATCAATGCTTGTCAGAATTCCTAACTCTACTATCAGAGAGAAAATAGTTGAGCAAGAGATTTGGCACATTGGTAACTCCCTGTTCTATGTGGCCCAATGGTCTTCTTCTTTGGCTTTGAAGCCTTCATCCTTCACTTCTATTCCACTGTGGGCTCATGTCAAAGGTATCCCCTTTGATCTTTATACACAAGAAGGGCTTGGCAGGATAGCTGACCTTCTAGGTGTCCCTGTCGAGTGTGATGATTTTACCAAAAATATAGTTAACATTAATGTTGCCCACCTAAAATTTAGGGTTAATTGCATTAAACCTCTTCCTACATATGATGTGGTTGAGAGGGAGAATGGAGATATTGTTCCTCTGTCTGTTGACTATCCTTGGATTTCTCCAACTTGTCCTTGTTGCAATGAGATGGGCCACCTTGAAGCCTTATGCCCTAATGGTTCTTGGTCAGTTAAGAAGAAAGGACAACCCTAGGTGGATTCAGTTTCTGCTGCTAACTCTCATGCAGTCCCTATTTCTCCTTCAGTTCCGCCTACATCCATCAGTGTGTCTCCTTCTACGCTCCCTTGTGTCTCCCCTGTTTTAACCCCTGTAACATCAAACAGTCAGTTATGCTCCTCTTATTTAGAGAAATTGGTTATTACAACTAGGGATCAGTCAGCATTTATCTCTGATGGTATTGGTTCAGTTAGATTTCAATCAGTTGTTGGCACTGTTGGTCTTATTGGTTCAGTGGATGTTCAAACAGAGGTTGTTACAGTGAATTTATGTGACTCAGCTGATACTCATAATGTTGTTGCTCAGTCAGAGGTTGGACCAGGTATGACTTCTCCTTTAGTTACTTCTGTTAATTCTTCTAGATATGATGCTCCAAAACATTTGGCAGGGTGGGTTCAGCTTTGGCTATTCCTCTTTCTGATTTTGCAAGTCCTAATATTACTTATAAGGTTTATGACATTATCTTGGGTGTGGAATCTGACTATGGCCTCTTCCCTCCAGCTGGAAGATTGGACCTTGTTGAGTTTGGCAAGGAATCTTCAGACTTAATCTCCTTCATATTAGACCCAATAACTCACCTAATGGCTCTCGAAGCCCATTCTACTTCTAGACCCATAGCTTTAAAGGCTTTAAAGGGAAAAATAAAGCCAGGAAAACCACCTATTCCTCAAAAGTTAGGTCTCTTTGGAAAATGGGACTAAAGTCCATGTGCCTTTATCTACCCTTGTTGATTCTACTACTCCATCTACAGCCACAAATCTGGAAAACTTACCTCTTTTTGTTCCTGATAAGGCTGCAATGGATAATAACCCCTTCTCTTGCCTGGCTGAATCTATGGATGAGGATTCAGAGTCTGCAACTGCTCAACATAATACTACCCCTGCAGTGGGTTCTCTCCTCTCCAAGGGAGAGTCCCCAACATAAGATCTCTATGTCAGTACAACTATTTTTTGGAATATCAGAGGATGATGAATTGAAACATCCTGACTTTAAGAAGTGGCTTACCACTAACCATGTTTCTTTTGAAGCCCTGCTTGAAACTCATATTAAAGAACCGAATCTGAACCAGTTGATGAAAGCTGTTTGTCCCAACTGGACTTTTGCCTCAAACCACCAGGATGATCATTATGGCCGTATTGTCATGATTTGGAAGGCGCCCTTATCTGTTGTTATCCTGTAATCTTCTAGACAGTCAATGACTTGCAGAGTATCTTGCCCTAACTCAGATGATTTTGTTTATATTGCTATCTACGCAGCTAATACCAGTGATGAAAGAACTGACCTTTGGGTTGAACTGATTAATCTTCAAGCTCTCTTTAATGTTGGGACAACCCCTTGGTTGATTGGTGGAAACTTCAATGATATCATTCACCCATCAGAGCACTCACCTCCAGGAGGTAGCTCCTTCACAACTCCAATGATTGACTTCAAAGCCTGCATTGACCAGTTAAAAATGAGAGACTTACGATAGCAGGGTACAAGGTTCTCCTAGAGATAAACACACAGATGATCTTATTGCTAGAAAGCTTGACAGAGCTCTTATCAATGAGCATTGGCTCAACTCTTACCCTAGAAGTGTGGCCAATTTCATGGCCCCAGAAATATCAGACCTCACTCCTTGCTGCAGCAGACTTGATTCTCATAATCCTCTGGCTGGAACTAAGCCATTCAAGTTCTACAACTATTAGACCCTCCATCTGGATTTTTTATCTACTCTAATTGATGTATGGACCTGCACACAGTTGAAAAACCAATGTTTTTCTAATATTATGATCAAGCAAAAGGTTTTGAGAAGAGAGCTTAAACACCTTAACAACAGCAACTTTTCTGATATACAGAAAATGGTCAATGAAGTTTCTACTATTCTAAAAATAGCTCAGTTCCTATCTCTAAACCAATCTACATCAGCTCACTTTCAGAAAGAGAGACTTGTTCATGAAAAACTAAATTTCCTAAGAAGGATTGAAGAGGAATATTTCAAACAAATGTTTAGGATCAACTGGCTCAAAAATGGAGATCAAAACACTGCCTACTTCCAAATGGTTGCAAAAGCTAGGATTGCTTATAATAATATCCATACCTTGGAAGGTTTGGATGGATTTGTGGTCTTTACTGCTGCTGCCATTGGTAATCTTGTGGTTAATAACTTCAAAGGAATCTTGGGCCCATTCATCAGTCCTCTCATTCAAAGCTTCAAGGATGTCATCTCTGACTTAACCAGGGTCAAACGCTCCACCTTGGATGGTTTAACTCTTGCCAAGCTACCAACTGATGATGAGATCACCTCAACTCTATTTAAACTCAATCCGAGTAAGAGTCTTGGCCCAGATGGTCTCACTTCTGGTTTTTACAAAGTTGCATGGTCATATTTAGGCAAGGAAGTGTTAGTTTCCATTAACAGTTTTTTCCTAAAGCCTACCATGCCTCTAGCTACAAACTCCACAATCCTCACTCTGATTCCTAAATTCCCTAGTGCTACTGTGATCAAAGACTTCAGACCTATCTCTTGTTGCAACACCCTCTACAAGCTCATTTCCAAGCTCCTAATTGCAAGATTAAAACCACTGCTACCAAAGCTCATTCTACCTAATCAAACAAATTTCATTAAAGGAAGATTGTTACTTGAGAATTGCATTCTTGCTTCTGAGATAGTCAATGGATATGATAAAAACAAAGGACAGAAAATGGTAACTCTCAAGATTGATATTGCTAAAGCTTTTGACTCTATCAGATGGGATTTTCTGAGTCAATTTATGTATGCTCTTCAACTTCCTTAAGTCTTCATCAATTGGTTACATGCATGCTTCACTAGAACCTCCTATTCAGTCAGTATTAATGGAAGGCTACATGGCTTTTTCAAAGGCTCAAGAGGTCTAAGGCAGGGGGACCTTCTCTTCTCTTATTTATTTGGTCTGGTTATGAATATTCTCTCTCAAAAGCTTAATGATGTGGTAATGGAAGGCAATTTTAATTATCACTCTAAATGCATAGAGTCTGGACTCACTCACCTTTGTTTCGCTAATGACCTGCTCATCTTCTCTGATAACTCTGCATACTCCATCCAGGGCATCCTAATTGTGCTTGACGAGTTTCATCAAATTCCAGGGTTAGCCATAAGTCCAGAAAAATCATGCTTCTTTGCTAGTGGTCTGAATAATGAAGAACTTACCTCTTTAGCAAGTATCTCAGGGATCCCTCATGGAACTCTCCCAATCAGATACCTGGGACTTCCCTTGTGCACCAAAAAGCTGTCTATCCTCAACTGCGAACCACTTCTGCAAAGCATTAAAAAAAAAATCAACTCTTGGACGATAAAGTATTTATCCTTTGCAGGAAGACAAGTCCTCATTAACACAGTAATTGCTGGAATTACTAACTTCTCGTGCAGTGCTTTTATTCTTCCTAAAGAATGCATACATCAAATTGATTCAATGTGTGGAGCTTATCTATGGAAAGGAACCCTTGAGGGTCGTTGCCAGGATCTCTTGGGAAAATGTAACTATACCCAAAGATGAGGGTGGTCTTGGTCTGAAAAACTTAGATTTCTGGAACACTACATGCACCATTAAGCTTATGTGGCTCCTCCTCTTCATAACTGAATCAATATGGGTTGCCTGGATACATCAGAATATTATCAAAGATAATAGCATCTGGGAATAAAGGAAAAGCAAAAACACACTTGGCTATTCAAGCAGATTCTGAGACTTATGGATGTTATCCATAAATGGGTTGCTATTTTACCTGGGAATGGAAGAGGTTGTCGGTTCTGATATGATTCTTGGTCTCCGTTTGGCCCTCTCATCTCCTATCTCGGTCCTCAGGGACCAAGTAAACCGGAGTTCCACTCCCTGCTACTCTGGCCTCTGTCTAGTGTAGAGGTGGATGGCAAATGAGACATGCCCAATTCTCTCATGTAGAAGAACTGATGATCCACCTAACCACAGTAGCTCTCTTAGATTGTGAAGATACTTATCAGTGGATTATCAACAGGTCAAGGAGAAATACCTTCTACTCTTCAATGGTCTACAATATCATCAGGCCTCCTGCTCCCCAGGTTCAATGGTACCCTCTAATTTGGATTAAGCGTGGACTTCCAAAACATAAGAGTATGGCATGGCTTTTTACTCTCAATAGATGCCCCACGAGGGATCGCTTACTATCTTGGGGTCTCCAAATGGACCATCTCTGTCTCCTTTGCAATCGAGAGCCTGAATCAAGAGACCACATCTTCTTCCGTTGCAGATACTCCTTCAACATCTGGAATACTTTGGCTCGGAAGTTTCACCTTCCACCAACATCTCCGGACTGGTTGGATGTTATAGACGGTCTTCTCTCTATATCAGACAATGCCCACAGGAAATACCTTTCTCGGCTTTCCTTGCAAGCGATGATCTACGAGCTCTGGAAGGAGCGTAGTGGATGCTTACACCGGAATACAAATCGACCCACAACTTCCCTTCTAAAGGTCATCGAATCCACGATTAAGAACTGGATCTCTTCCTTCCGACATCATAACCTGACTTCGGCAACAAACTGCATGCAGTTTTGGCTATCTCTAGCCTAATGATTTGGAGATCCCGACTACACTTCAACTAGTCACTATTCAGATCTGATTATCCCTTCTAGTTAGGTTTCGAAACTCAGATCAATATTCTCTCCTCTGTTGGGCCTTCTCGTTGGGCTTCCTGATTCAAGACATCAATCACTTTTGGGCTCATTCAAAATCTATGGGTTTCGGCATATACAGAAACAACACTGGACTTAGGCAAAATCAGAAACTATGGTTCAACTTGGTTCTATAGAGTTTCAAGTTTTTGTACTTAAAGTAGGCTCACCTATAACATGTGTGACCACTTTTGCTACTTTTAAATATATACAATGAAAAGTTTCCAAAAAAAAAAAATTGTATCTTTGAATGGTCATGAAATGACAAACACATCTTTTATAAATCAGAATTATCATTAACATTAAAATCTTTCAATATCTTACTAACCGGCCACTATAACAAAACAATAGGCCATTCAAAAATCATTTAACCAAATGATAATTAGACGAAATTTTCAACATTTCAATCTATTAGTACTATGAACATTGTCCATTGACTCCATTAATTTTGGCTTAACATCAAACTGCATAATTATATCCATCACTAACTATATTTTCTAAATAATGTAAATGACATTGATATCATTTTGTTCATATTATATGATTTTTGTTCATTTGATCCATATGTACGTGATATACCTCGTATTTTACAGCTTTTTACTATATTTTTAATAAAAAAACTACTTGGTTTTTGTATTTTATTGGTGTTTTTAGTGTTTTGTAGTTTTTATATGCTTTACATGAAATTGGAGCAATTTGGGCCAAAAATGTTGCAAAACAAGCATTTTAGAGATTGGACAGATTTTGAACATCAAATATTTCGCATCAGATAGAGACCTTCCTACCGTTGGATCAATCTAAAAATTTACCACATGATATCTGGGAGTGTTAGCTTCAATTTTCATATTGGATCGTGAAAATCCAACGGTGAGATCTCAAGTTATTCTCAATTTACTAAAGACAGGTCGTGCAGTCTCAAAGATGAAGCAGTCGCAGGATGCGGATGTGCGATCGATCGATCGCAGGGAGGTGATCGATCGATCGAGTCTCTAAAAATAAGAAATTTTCTATATTTTTGAAGATTATCTCCTAAATCTATTGGGATATGCCCTAACCGACTTTCACACCTTTAAAAGCATCAGAGAGCCACGAAAATCAGCAGGCTCTCATAGCCACTAAAACTCTTCGTCACCCAAAACTATTTTTAGTTTCTTTTTTTCTTTCTTTATTTTTCGATAAAGGAGAAGATCTCGCCTCTTTGAACTCCATAGAGAAGTTTTCTAAATCTTTTGCTACTGTTCTTAATGATTATGAGTTTATATATTGTTTTTGCTTTGATTTACTTTCTCATGGTTGAGTAGTTTGATTGTTGGGACTAGGGGTTATTCAAGGGGATTTTTATGGTTCGATAGATAGGTTTCTAGGAATAAAGTGACGCTCTTGATAAGTTAGAGTAGTTCTTCATCTAGATCTGTTCATCAATGCATGTTTCTTTACTGATCATCTATAAACTGATCTTATAATAATTTCGGCTTGCACACTGCTTGAGTTATCGTTTAGATCTGATGTTTGATGGGCCGAGCGCTTAAACCTGCGGAAATTGAGTTACTAAGTTAGGTGAACAATTGAACCTGAATATAAATGCTTGTTTAACTATGTTATTGACTGCGAGAGTTGATTAATAGGATAGTTAAGCATAGATGATTATCGCCACGAGAGTGGGTTAGTCTTATGATAGTGATTTGAGTTTTAGAACGAAAGAAAAACGATGTCAATTGCCTCTAGGGATAGAACATGAATAATTCGAAATATGAAACCCTAAGAAGACCTTGAATGCCTAATGTTTTAATTATATTTCTTTACAACGCTTTTATTTTTATTGCTTTTTATTATTTGCATCAAAAATCCCAAATACCCTCTTATTTGCATACTTAGCTTAATTCTTAGTTTAAGATTATTATTGTGCACTCTTATT
This sequence comes from Pseudoturritis turrita, assembly GCA_900406555.1. Taxonomy (NCBI): domain Eukaryota; kingdom Viridiplantae; phylum Streptophyta; class Magnoliopsida; order Brassicales; family Brassicaceae; genus Pseudoturritis; species Pseudoturritis turrita. The sequence continues at coordinate 426,221 of OVBL01000375.1, read as the reverse complement.
TTCTTGGATTCGATCCTTAAAAAATACAATTGATCGATGTGCATTTCCAGCAAAATCATTGTGTCATAAGGTAAAACCTGATATACGTCAATACATTGGTAAAATTTAAATCATCATAAATTCCATAATTACTAAGATGAGAAAACTAAAGAAAATAATATCAATTTGTGAATTAAAAAGATTGTGATAATTGAAAATCCTACTAATATGTCTAATAACTCACAAAAATCATAAAGATCACAATCTTTCAATATCTTGCTAACTAATATAACAAACTTAACAACATATTTAATCTAACAAATTCAGCACCTTGCCTAAAACATCGATAATATTCCAAAATCTAAAATGTCCATAATATTAAGATAATAAATTTTGGAATTAATATTAAGATTATAAATTTCGGAATTAATATCTTCCCTATAACATTCCTGTTATGCAAAAATCGATATCTTGCAAATATATCAATTATTTATTTCGGATTTATAAATTCCTAAATTATTATCAAAGAAAAAATTGACCACCAAGATATTCACCGTATAAAATATTTGATATAATATTTTTTTAAATCATCAACTTTTTTTTAGATAAACATGCAAAAACTTCTTAGATACTTTTCATCTTATACTATATTTGAGAGGTTCAAAATCTTACATGGTGGCCTCACAGCAAGTTTTAGACATGAATTTACCAGAATACCATCAATAAAATCGTTGTATTTACATGCCTTGCCGCCGAGATTTTTTTGTCAATAATGCCCCTGTTTCGTTTGTTGAATATTTTTGGGTTTCGCTATATCCCAAACGTGGCCCATAAACATAGTCGGTGGATGGAAAACCCTAATTACTAATCTCATCAAGTTGTTATAAATATCAGACCTAGGGTTTAGAGTTTAGTCGATCGTCTCTTTCACCTCTTTTGCTATATTTATATTTTTTTCCTTTCCTATACACTACAAGAAAATATTTAAAATTTGACCACGAAATTGATCAAAAATTGGTCCAAAATAGCTGTTTTCGATGATTTTTTGACCAAATCCCGTTCGTCAGAAATCGATGGTCGAAAAAGAATTTTGATCAAAAAGTGGTCAAAAATTTCTGACCAATTCGACTGGTTTAAAAGTGGTCAAAATTTTCTGACCAAACAAATGGTCAATAATTCTTGACGAAACGTACTGGTCGAAATATTTCTGACCAAACAATTGGTCGAAACATGGTCGAAATGAAATTTGACCAACATTAATATTAAATTAAAATATTCATTTTTTTATTACAAAAATTATAAATTAATAAAATTAAATATGGAAATTATGGAACTTAAATGTGCAATAACTGAAATAAAATTAAATATAAAAACATGGAAAATGTATATAAAAACATAAATAAAACATAATTATTAATTATCATCTCCGATCGCAGGATCGGAGTTTGGAAATCGCTTCAGAGACATAGTCTTAAAATACGCGAGTTCCTTCGCTTGCTGAGTTTGCGCCTTCGCCTGTTCTGCCTACGCTTTGGCTTGTTCTGCTTGTGATAGTCCTCACGCCCTCCACTACAAGAAAACATGCCCATTTGCTAGGAGAATTTGCGATCACATAATGAGGTCGCAAATTTGTGAGGCGTTTGCTACGAATTTGCGTTTAGGGTCGCAAATTTGCGAGGAAAAATTTCGTCGCAATTTCGTCGCAAATATCCGCAAATTTGCGACGAAAAGAAAGGTCGTAGCAAAGACGTTGCAAATTTGCGAGGCATTTGCGGGAAAAGATATTTTCTAAGATTTGCGACTGATTTGCGAGGATATTTAGAAATTAGGTACACACGTTTTCAATGATTTCCAACTGCTTTTTGCTACTAAATTTTTCAGAGACTTATTTGCTCGAACATTAAATGCGGATGATATCTTGACGTTGAAATCAGACATCACAGTTATTCTTTGCAACTTGAAGAAGATATTTCCTCCCTCATTTTTCGACGTGATGGAACATCTGGTAGTCCACTTACCGCATGAGTTGGATCTTGGTGGACCTGTCCAATTTCGATGGATGTACCCATTTGAAAGGTTCTTCAAACATCTGAAGATGAAAGCAAAAAATTTCGCAAAGGTTGAGGGATCTATCGTGGTAGGAAGTTTGACCGAGGAGACATCTAATTTCTCGAGTTACTACTTTAGCCCAACCGTGAAAACAAAGAAAACGGGTCGTAAACGATACGATGATGGTGGGGTTGGGCGAACATATCCTGATATGGGAGTACCCGATGTGTTCTCGGATTTAGGCCGAATGGGTGGCAAAGTAAAGGCAAGCAAGTGGTGTGATTACAAGCATTCTCACGCAGCTCATACATATATCTTGCTAAACTGTGACTTTTTTCGACCGTATGAGAGGAATATATATAGTACTACTTTACTTATATACATATATATACAATTAATTATAATTAATAATCATCCTTTATTATGTGGTGCACATGATGCTCGAACAGCAAATACGGGAAGCATTTCCGGAACTTCACGACCAAGAAGTGAGATCATACGTTGAACATGATTTCGCAGGATGGATGAGAGAAAAGGTAACTATAACCATAATCTTATATATATATCTGATATTAATTAGTAATCAACTAATTGCATTTGGCCTTGTAGGTGACCAAGAGGAGGTCTCAGCCGGGAACTTGGCCTCTGTGGGTCCATGAGTTTGTGATGGGGCCTATCGCAAAATATAAGAACCGGTAAGATGTATTGTACTCGCGGATTTATTTTCTATACATTTGAGCATGGGTAACGAAGGGCCACTGCAAATTATGGTATCCATGTCCCAGGTGATACCAACTTCTACGGTATCCTGAAAGAAATCGTAGAAGTAGAGTATGCTAGGATGATGAATCTTAAATGCGTCCTATTTCAATGTGATTGGTTTGATCCCACTATTGGGGTTGGCGTAAGATCAAGCAAATTCGGAGTCGTGGATGTACAGGGACACAAGAGTTACACTGGCAAGTTCGAGCCATTCGTGTTAGCATCTCAAGCGGAGCAAGTAGTTTTCATTTCTTACCCTCGAACTCGGGTCCGACGTGATCAGAATTGGTTAGTTAACCCACGGGGTCGAATTATCGGGGGCTTAGCTGATGCTGATGATGATCTACCGCCCCTGCAACCTGAAAGGACAGAAAAAGTTTCCATCCCCGTCGATTCAAGCAATGATTTGACCAGAATTGACCCGCTTTATAGAGGACTTGAAGTCATATGCGAGGAATCTGATAGTCAAGCGGAGTCAGACGAGTTTGATGAAGGGGACAAAGTTGAGGATGATGAGGAAGAAGACGAAAATTGACAAACTTACGTTTCTGATCCTGATGAGTAACTTTATGTACCGTGTGTTTTTTTTTTAAATAAACCAAGTACAAAATTGCTACTAATTTGCGACCACTAGCCGCAATCTAGTAGCAAAATATACAATTTGCTACTAGATTGCGACTCGAGGTTGCAAATTAGTAGCAATTTTGTAATTGATTTATCCTGCACCCTAAAAATCCTAGAAACCCTAAATAAATCCTTAAGCCCTAAACCCTAAAAATCCTAGAAATCCTAAATCCTAAATAAACCCTATAAGCCCTAAACCCTAAATTATGTACCGTGTGTTTAAAAAAAAAATAAACCAAGTACAAAATTGCTACTAATTTGCGACTAGAGGTCAAAAATTAGTAGCAATTTTGTAATTGATTTATCCTGCACCCTAAAAATCCTAGAAACCCTAAATAAATCCTTAAGCCCTAAACCCTAAAAATCCTAGAAATCCTAAACCCTAGATAAACCCTAAAAGCCCTAAACCCTAAATGATGTACCATGTATTTTTTTTAAAATAAACCAAGTACAAAATTGCTACTAATTTGCGACTAGAGGTCGCAAATTAGTAGCAATTTTGTAATTGATTTATCCTGCACCCTAAAAATCCTAGAAATCCTAAATAAATCCTTAAGCCCTAAACCCTAAAAATCTTAGAAATCCTAAATCCTAAATAAACCCTAAAAGCCCTAAACCCTAAATTATGTACCGTGTGTTTTTAAAAAAATAAACCAAGTACAAAATTGCTACTAATTTGCGACCTCTAGTCGCAATCTAGTAGCAAAATATACAATTTGCTACTAGATTGCGACTCGAGGTCGCAAATTAGTCGCAAATATGTACTTAGTTTACCCTAAACCCTAAACCCTAAACCCTAAAAATCTTATAAACCTTAAATCCTAAATAAAACTTATAAGCCCTTAACCCTAATGCATATAGGCTAGTTGAATAAACCCGATTAATTTATTGAACAACATCTAGATTTTAAAGAATCTACAGAGATTAAGTATGTAACTATATAGTTAATGCATGATGATTCGATCAATTTTAGTAGGACTGTCGACTTGCTTATATAATTGTCCGAAACCATAAACACATAACCCTAATGTATAATTATAGGATATATATATGTATGAACTTTGTGATAACCCTAAACCCTAAACCCTTTTTTCTTCTTGTTTGATTCGGGCAGTCAAAGATTAGTAGCAAATTTTTGGCCCATTTTGTGACTAATTTGCGATGCCACATGGCAACGGCGTCGCAAATCTTGGCGGTTTAATTTACCGCGTGTTGAAAATTTGACCAGATTTGCGACTAGATTGCCACGTGGCGTCGCAAATTAGTCGCAAAACTTGGCCGTAATAAAAAAATTAACCTTTTTATTTTGGCGGGTGTTGAAAATTTGACTAGATTTGCGACTAGATTGCCACATGGCGTCGCAAATTGGTCGCAAATTTGGGCGGCAAATCCGATTGGGTGAAAAAGATGCGTTTTTGCGACCCAGTTGCGGCTAAATTGCGACCCAATATATGTTTATATAAGCCAGCCGAATTTTCCTAGCTCTTTACTCATTTCCATCTCACCCAACATCTTTCTACTCGCAACTCTCTCTCTACAAGGTATGTAATCCGATTTTTTTTTAAAATTTATAGATTTTGCTTTAGGATGGTTAGGAATAGATTTAGGTATGGAATAAATTTATAATTTTTGTTTTAGAATGGTAGAATGGCTAGGAATATATTTAGATTGAATTTAATTTTTATTAAATATTTTATGGCAGATGGGTGATAGGCATAATGAGTATACCGGTTTTTTATCCGCCTCCGGTACACCTGTACTGCGACGTGGCGGATCTCATTCACGACGTGACGGACCTTCTACATCGACTCCGCCTATCTCGGATTTGGTTCCGGAGACGCAGCCACATGATCTGCCACCTGAGGCTCCACAGTTCGAGCATATGACGCTGGAGCAGCTTCTCGTTAGTCCCGGATGGGATGTTCTAACGAGATTGGATCCGCATCTTTCCCCGATGACTTTATGGTAACTATATTATTTTTTTCATTTATTAAATAAACAATTTATTTTTTTTTAAATGTTTATAACATAACTTTTTTTTTCAGGTTCGGGCATAATAAAGTTGGACAGTCTATTAGGAAATTGATCGAGCGGGATTTCAATGCCCCGCACCCGAGTTGGAGCAAGGTGCCCCAGGAAAAGAGGGATAGGTGGTTTCACACTTTCGCAGTAATTCTATTTCGCATTAGTTTAAATTTTATTTCTACTAATAATTTAATTTATAATTTATAATGTATATATACTAATATTAAATTTATACTTCTTTGAATTTTTATTTTTTTATAGCAAAAATACAGATGGGATGTCGAGATCACGGGATTAGTCCGGGATGCCTTCGATGACAAGGCGATGCATCGCCTTACTGATCAGGTCGGCCGCTAGAAAAAGAAATGGAAGGCGGACCCTGAGCATGAGATGCCGGAGTGGTTCAACCCGACGGTTTGGGCGGGTCTCGTTGCCTACTGGCAGTTGCCGACTTCCGAAGACATGAGCAGCAAGTGCCGGGCTGCGTGTTACACCAAGGTTGATGGAGAGGGCATTTCGAAGCATGTCTCAGGGCAGTTGTCCTTCTTCAAACAAGCGCGTCGTATTGTAAGTTGATATCAATTTCTATAATTCGAATTTTAAAAATTCTTTAAGTTAAAGTATCTCACGAATTAACATATTTTTACCATTTTTCAGGCACAAACGAAAGGTACCCCGACTACGATGCCTGAGATTTGGGAGAAGACCCACAGACGCAAGGACGGGACGTGGGTTGATAGTCGGGTGGAGCAGCTTCACGGCGATGTGACTACCCGGGTCGAGGAAATCACATCGCAGTCTTCTCCCGATGGTCAACCCATCCAGATGACCCCAGTGGATGTAAACCGCATCGCCTCTCAGGTAACGAAAACAAACTTTTATTACTAATTTATATATAATTATTTAAGTATTTATTTTTTTCTTTATTAAATTTTATTTTACAGCTAGCTCCCCGTACCAGAAAGGGGAAGATTGCTTTCATGGGATCTATTCTGATGGATGACGAGGGAGTTCCCTTTTGCCCGGTTTCGACATACGTCCCAGACCCGATAAGAGATAAGAAGCTCGAGATCGCAGAAGCAGAGATCAGATCGCTGAAGCAGCAACACGACGCCTATGATATGATGTTCGAGTTACTTGGGGATTCGAACCCGACGATTCGGGAGATGCTGAGGAAGAAGAAACATGGAGAAGCTGGAACATCTTCAGCTTCTGCTTCGGAATTTCATGAAGCTTCGGATTTTCAGGATATCGACGATTTGTAGTTTATTTTGTTCGTTGTACTAAATACTCGTTTTATGTAATATTAATTAATTTTTTATTATTATTTTATTTCCAAAAAACCATTAAAAATCCCAGTTTTTAAAAAACCAATTTATATATTTTTTTGCAACTGATTTGTGACCGTCCTTGCCCCCACAAACTCCTCGCAATTATTCCTCACAAAATTTTCCTCGCAAATTACTAGCAAAATATTCCTCGCAAATGCCTCGTAAAATAATCCTTGCAAACTACTTGCAAAATTTGCCTCGCAAATGCCTTGCAAAATCAGCCTCGCAAACTCCTAGCACACTTTGCCTCGCAAATGCCTTGCAAAATCATCCTCGTAAACTCCTAGCAAATTTTGCCTCGCAAATGCCTTGCAAAATTTATACTCGCAATCTCCTAACAAATTTTGCCTCGCAAATGCCTTGCAAAAATTTGCGAGGCGTTTGCGACCAAATTTCTTTCCTCGCACATTTTGCGACTAGGTTGCGACGATTTTTCGTTTGCGACTAGTTAGTTGCGACGATTCTTATTTGGTCGCAAATCCCTCGCAAAATACCATTTGCGAGGCATTTGCTACCAAAACTCTAGTCGAAAATTGGTCTGTTTTCTTGTAGTGCTCTTTCATATAGCTACAACAAAAAATTAAGAAAACAAGAAAGAGATATACATTCAGTCATCAAACTCCAAGAATGTCTAAAGTTTGAACTTACTATAGGATTCCAGACTTCATATATCCAAGCAAAAACATGATAATTTGAGAAGAACTTGCTAAATAAAAGTGTTGTAGAACATGTACATTAGCTAGCTATAAGCTAAAGTCTATAGCTGTTTTGTTCACTAAACACAAATGTTTCTTAGAAGTTTTTCTAACGATATAGGTATCAAGTTGTAGTTTTTGAAACCGATTTGTTGGGTAAAATGGCCAAAAGATTATAACAAAACATTAGTTAACGAGTAAAAAATCCAAAAAATTAAACGAAATTAAACCAGTAGCTACGAGAAGAAAACAGAAAAGAAAGAGGAACCGTACTTGATTTTCATACGAGTGAGTCGGTCGGCGACGGAGGTTCCTTTTCAATAAGAGATCGGAGTAGTTGTGAATAAAATCACAGAAATCAGAAACCATCATTTAATGAAACAAGAAAACCACACAAATCAAATGAGATGTGAGTTACCGGTAATTGGTCGATGGCGGAGGAAGAAGAGACGAGGAGAGGAGAACGGCGGCGACTTGGGGTAACAAAAACGAGGAGAACGGCGGTGACTTGATGAATCGGAAACAAGGAGAGCGGTGGCGGAAGGCGCAGAGGCCGTGGAGCCAAGTCGGAGACGAAGCGGTAAGGAGGAGAAGATATGCGTTTTGTTCTATAAGTGAAAGAGGAAGAGGATATAGGGTTAAAAATATTTAGTGGTCGAAAATTGGGTTCAAATTTTGACCAATCTTAACCTTTTTTATTAAACAATGAAAGTTAAAACCAATTTGGACTGAATATTTAAAAATTATGTATTAAATAAAGAGATTAGTAAAGAAATTAGTAAAGTTGTTAAACGGATGATCTATAATTTAACCTAAATTGTTAGAGCTTTAAGTAATTTGCGGATTTTTATAATTTCATACTTTTTACTGTAAGATATTTTACATAATATATTTAGTATAAATTGGATAAATATTCAGAGTTGATAACTAAAAAAAAAAATAACAGATTGAAGATAACAAATTTATTCAGAATCATGGTTCTTTTTGTCTTGACCATTTATTGACAATAGTTTTAGTCCAAAAATGATCGAAATATGTTGACCAATTTTCGACCATTCTAAACTAAGTACAAACGGCTACATATATGGTCGATAATTGGTTGGTAATTTTTCGACCAATTAATGTCAGGTATTGTTCGTCAAAAATTATCGACTAATTTTCGACCAAAAGTTGTTTTGGTCTATATATATCTGGTCATAATTTATTGACTATTTATCGATGATTTATATTGGTCAAAAGATTTTGATCAATTATCGACCAATTCAAATTTTCATCATATTTTGGTCGAAAATGTGTCAGTAAATTTTTTGACCATTTTGCTGGTCAGAAATTTGATCGAAAACCGATCTGTTTTCTTCTTGTAGTGGCAGGTTTGTCGTCATTGTCAAGGTATGATTGTCTTTGATATTTAAGTTGTTATAAATATCATACCTAAGGTTTTGTGAATCGTATGTTTCACCTCTTTTGATATATATATATATATATTTTTTTTTTTCCTCTTCCTATAGGTTTCGTCGTCGTTGTTTAGGTATAATCGTCTTTGATATTCAAGTTGTTATTCCTTTTGTTATATCTGTTATTTTAAATCATTTGTTGGCTGATTGTAGACGGTATCAATTTTATGGTTTGATTCACGATGTCGTTTATCTCTTATAAACTTATATTTTTGCCGTCGATTGCTTGCAGATCTCAAAGTCTTTTAGTAAAATTAATGACGTTTTGTGAATCATATGTTTCACCTCTTTTGATATGTTTATATATTTTTTTATCTTCCTGTAGGTTTCGTCGTGGATTGTGAAGGTATAATCGTCTTTGATATTCAAGTTGTTGTTTTTGTTATAATTCTGTTTTTTTAAAATCATTTGTTGACTGATTGTAGACGTTATCAATTTCTTCTCTCGATTAATTTACTTTGTAACCGGTTAGATTGGAAAATGGAAAATATTTTTCTCTGTCACTTAGATTTTATAAGCATTGTTCTAATTCAGAAACGGGATTGTAGCCTTGTAGGTGATTGTGGGAAAGGTTGGACAAGGTGATGTTCCTGATATTCCTTAATTTGAATTCAGAAGTTCTTACACTTTTTTTAGGTATCTTGTCCCAGCAGATCTAACCGTTGGCCAACTTTGTACGTGGCTCGAAAAGAATCAAGCATGGAGCCGAGAAAGACATCTTCGTCTTTGTCAAGAACACATTACCTCCAACCGGTAAGTCTTGATACTCTTACACCATTTAAAACCAAAGTTTCATTCGGTAGTTGACAACTGAAATATTTTTTGTGTGCAAGACGAAAAAGAAACGATTTGAGCGTCAGTTTTGGATTCGCTTTTGCTTTGTTGCGATCTTGATTGGTTTTATCATTTTACAAGAACTTTGGTCGGTTATAGAAGAAGATTTTATTTTGTTGAGGGAGAAAGTGAGAGAGAGCCTAAGTGTTTCCTCAAATATTTGATGCCAGTGTTCATGAGGGTTTTTCAAAAACGAGATTAAGCTTTAAAGGAAGAGATGTAGTAATGATGATGTTGAGAGTATTGGTGTTTTTCATGGGATAAGGCATGTTTATGAGTTTATTTTTTCTTGCACGTTCCTTGGTGTTGATGTGAGTTTGCTTATGCTTCCCTTTTTTATAACCTGTTGTTGATTTGTTTAAGAATCACAATGTCTATGAGCTTAAAATTTGATAATTGCCATCAATTTCTATAGAATCTTTGTGCTATTTGGTCATCCAGATGTTGCTTAGCTCAATAAAAGTTTCTCTGTTTACATTTCAACATAACTTTTGTATTATTCTCAGCATACGGTTACTTTGGCTGACGGGTTTCATAGAGAAGTTTACACAGACAACGGAAGGTTAGTGTCCTGGGTTCTCTGTCACTGGAACTACCCAAGTTTTGGTAATAAATATGGAAAAAAAAAACTTAGTTTTCATACATTTTAGGCTTCAGGCTTCAGCTCCATGGTTTGAAGAATTCTAAAGATGAGAATAAGGACGCAAGTGAAGACGAGGAAGATAGTGATGAAGAAGACAATGGGGGGAAGGCGAGTGCGCAGACAAGGAAGATGTTCAAGGAGGTGAGGAAGAACATGAGGATGCAGAAGATGAAGCCAATGGAGAAGGTACAAGTGGAGATGATGATGATGGCGTAGTGGAAGAAGGTGAAGAAGAAGATGATGAAGAAGAGGAAGACGAGGAGGAAGAAGAAGAAATTCCTCAGCCACCGACGAAGAAAAGGAAATGATATAAAAAAACTTTTAACTCTTTTAATGCTTTAATCTTCTAACATTTCTGTCTGTGACTCAAGGTTCACAAAAAAATTGCATACATAAGTTTCTTAGAGGATAAGAAAACATCTTCTCGCTTGCGAAGCAAGAAACCCGATAACATTTTCATTACGGACAAATGTAGTTTTTTAAAAAAGAAATCAATGGTTGCAACTTGGGTCGACCGTGGAACCGATGAGTCTGAAGATGTAAGGCTCGCCGGCGTAAGTAAACTGAGCCGTGGCGCCAGCTGGCAAAGCCTCTCCTTTGATCAGAAGACACGTGTTTCCCTCTGAAAGAAGTAGCCATGGCTCGACAGGCTTCACAGGAGAAAAACCTCCGCAAGACATAGTCACGTGTTCTGAACACAACTCCCTCCTACTCTTTGTTTTTGTGCTTGATATAATTTCATTGATGCATTAATATAACATGATCATGTTTAACTTTCTCATATTGACGGGGCAAAAAGAGTCGCTACTGGAACAATGTTAACCCATCATGTTTAGCTTTCTCATATTGATATGACTGTTATATATTAGCATTCATAGGATTGTTGTTTTAATTTTTGCATTTGTTTTTATAGGCATCCTGTCGAGAATTTGAAACAGTAGTTAGGTTCTTGAAAGCACAGGTTTTTCTCCTTCACAGACTATATATTGAGAGCTTGTCGATTGGAAAATTTTTCTAGAAATTGTACTTGTTTTCTATGCGATGATACATCACATGTACTTATCTATCACGTGTAATTTTTTCTACCTTCTCTATCCATTTTATTTATGCTGAAAATGTGGGATGTTTAGGTTTTCTAGGTGCCGAGTGCCGACCATGGGGAAATGTTAGACATGTGGAAGAAGAACCACAACCCATTTGGAATACTTTACGGATGGTTTCTTACACATGTATGTTTCCTCGGTTAAGATATTATTTGGTTGTAGTTTAAATTTTCATATCAATAATCTACATTTTTTTCTTATGTTAGATCGCCGGTAAGCTTGAGGTTTTTTCTGGTGTTAAGTATATATCGTGTGGCATTTGAAGAGGCAAACAAATATGGTGGCGAGGTAGTTCTAGGTGATAGTTGAGTAAAGGTGACTTTGGTGATACAATTTGTCACCATGGTTTACAGTTTTTTAAAATTTTGTTTTAATCTTCAAAAAAGAAGAAGAGGTATTTTTATAGGGTTTGGGATCCCTAATCAAAGAATTTAGATTTAGGTTTTGATGCTAAAGTTTAGGGTTTAGGATCTATGTATTTTTTTCAATATTTATGCAAATTTGTGAGGGTTTAGGCTTCCATGTTAGGGTTTAGTATCCTTAATTTTCAAAAAAAAAAAAAAATAATATTAATGAATCATTTTAATTATTTCCTTAAAAATATTAATGAATAAATAAATAAAATATTTACGGTAATTAAATATAATACAAAACATATTTTGACCTTTTATATATATATATATATATATATATATATTTAAAAATATTATTGTTTAAATTCAAACAATAAACTCATGTCTTTCAAATACTTTACGTAAAGACAAAAAACAAAATAATCAAGTGGAAATTCATCGATCAAGTTGTTCTATAAAATGACATAATGTAGAGATCATATTGCTGACAGATGAAATGCCACGACGAATCGATAATTTGATTCTTTTATCTATTATATGCATTTTTTGTACACCATCAAATGAGTCTATGCATAATTTTCAATGATTATGTGCATGGTTATGATTTAGACATTCATGATAGGGTTTAGGATCCTTAATCAAAGAATTTGATGGTGTAGGATTATTAAAAAGGATCAAATTTTACGTGTTTGTATTTGAATTTAGGTTTTGATGCTAGAGTTTAAGTTTATGATCTATGTATTGTTTTCAATATTTACGTAAATTTATGAGGGTTTAGACTTCCATGTTAGGGTTTAGTATCCCTTAATTTTTAATAAATTTGATTATATAATGTTAATGAATAATTTTAATCGTTTTCTTAAAAAAATATTAATGAAAAGTATAAATAAATAAAAATAGTTTCATTAATTAAATATAATAAATGAAGGTACTCAAAAAAGAGGATAACAATGATAGTGAAAAAAAATCAAAGTAGCAGAAATATTTGAATTAGTTATCTTCAAAACGAATAAAAAATTTACATCTTATATACAAAATAAAGATTACTTATAAAATTAGAATACTGATTTCTAAAATTAAATCTTAAAAATATAAATTGAATAATTAATTTAAAATTATTAATATGGTATAACTGGTATCATGTTCCTAGGATTTTTAATATTATTTAGATGTTGTGACAACCTAAAATGCTCACAATACCATATGATCTATTATACCTGAAAAGTGCATTAGGCATGTTTCTACTTTAGTTGCATGATTTTAGTTTCTGTTTAGAATTCACAAAAAATACATATTTAAAAATAACCGGTCAAAATCTCGAATATGTCATTGAATGATTTCGTCATGACAAAAGTAAACACTCGGGTTTATTTTATTACCACAACTACGTTGTTGATAAAAATATCATTTAAATTAATTATAAATACTAAATTTAGTAATTGACCATAGTAACATATTTAATGACACTATAATTTGAATATATTTAGTAATCGACCAATATATTTATGAAATATTTTTCTCGAAGTTTTCTCATCAATTTTGCATGCGTATGAGTTTTTCATAATTTATATAAATTAGATTATTTAACAATGCAATTCTATTAATTTTAACGTAGCATTTTAAAAAGCAGTTGAAGGGCCAATAATTTCTTACTTCTTTTGTTTAAATTTAAACAGTAAACTGATGTCTTTCAAATATTTGATGTAGAGACAAATAAAAAAAAAATCAAGTCGAAACTCATCGATCAAGGTTTTCTATGAAATGTGGAGATCCTATTAATGACAGAGGAAAGATCACGACGAATCGATGACTTGAATCATTTACTTCTAACCTATGCATTTTCCGTAAACCATCAAATGTGCATGGTTAGGGTTTAGACGTTCATACTAGGGTTTAGCATTTCTAATCAAAGAATTTGATGGCGTATGATTACTAAATAGATCAAATTTTATGTGTTTGTATTTGAATTTAATTAGGCTTTGATGCTAGAATTTAGGGTTTAGGATCTATATTGTTTTCAATGTTTAAGTGCATTTTATGAGGGTTTAGGCTCCCATATTAGGTTTTAGTACCCTTAATTATCAAAAAATGATGGTATAGTGTTAATGAATAATTTTAAATGTTTTTTTTTTAAAAAAATCATTAATGAAAAGTATTAATAAATAAAAACATTTGCGACAATTAAAGGTAATAAATGAGGATACTGGAAAAAGAGGATAAAAATTATAAGAATTTTTATCTTCAAAATGAATAAAAAATTACATCTTATATACAAAATAACGATTAATTACAAAATTAAAATACTGATTTCTAAAATTATATCTAAAAATTAAAAATTGAATATAAATTAAAAATTATTAATATGGTATAAGTGGCATCATGTTCCTAGGATTTTTAATATTGTTTAGATGTTGTGACAACCTAAAACGTTCAGTTTCGCAAAAACTACATTAGGCATGTGTCTACTTTAATTGCATGATTTTAGTTTCGGTTTATAATTCGCAAAAACTACCTATTTAAAAATAATCGGTCACAATCTCGAATATGTCACTAATTGCTTTCGCAATGACAAGAGTAAACACTCGGATTTATTTTATTACCACAACCACATTATTGATAACAATATCATTTAAGTTAATTATAAAAGCTAAATTTGTTAATCGATCATAATAATACATTTAATGACACTATAATTTGAAATTTTTTAGTAATCGACCAATATATTTATGAGATATTTTTTATCTCAAAGTTTTCTCATTGACTTCGTATGCGTATGGATATATGTTTGAAATTTTTTGAGAAATGCCACTTTTGAAATGCCACTTTTCAAAAATACCATCTTTTCAAAATATTTCCAAAAATGCCACTAATATTATATCATTTATTCAAAATATCATTTATGTTTGGGTTAACTATGTTATGTTAGGGTTTAGTTTTGAGGGTTTATGGTTTGTTAGGATCAAAACCCTTTTTAAAGTTCAAAATTTTAGGATTTAAGTGTTAAAAATCATTAATTTGTGGCATTTTTGAAAATGGACAACTAATAGTGGCATTTTTGCAAAATGGTATTTCAAAAGTGGCATTTTTGAAATTTCCCCTATATGTTTCCTTAGTTTATGTTAATTAGATTAAAGTTATTTAACAATGCAATTAGATAACCTCAGATGTTTAAGTTAGTTTATGTAAATTTTGTTCCATAACACTGCTAGATCATGTATTATTAAAAACAACATGTAAAAAATTATATTTTAATGACCAACAGCTTTGAAACAAAACAAATTTATTAAAACTTTTCCCCGCGCAAGGCAAGGAAATTCGGTTACATACCTAGTTTATCTATATAAAGGAGAAAATTTTGACCAACGATACACAACACAAGAAAAATCGGCTATTTTATACCCCAAGTATGGAGCTATGTTCGATATATACATTAACTATACCACCGTGCTAAAACATACACCAACTATGTAAAAAATTAAAATTACTACCTAGACTTTTAATTTTGTACGAATTCATACTTTGACCGTAACGATGTTAAACATCCGTTAAATTATGATGACGTGGATGCCACGTGTAAAATGAAGTTGGCTATTTCATACCCCAAGTAAAGAGATATGTTCGATTTATATCTGAAGTATACCACTGTGCAAATACATACCCCAACTAAACATAAATTCAAATTCACTGCCTAAGTTTCCAGTATCGTGCAAAATCATACATTTAGCATCACGGTTTTTAGAAACCATTAAATTCTGATGACTTGGATGCCATATATTAAACGATGTCGTTTTGTTTGAAATATTTTTAAAAAAAATCCAAAACAACGTTGTTTTACATAATTAAAAAAAAAAATATATATATATATATATACAGATAAAAAAAAAAAAATTCCTCATTCACTCATCTCTCATCTCTCATCTTCTTCAATTTCTTCCTTTTCTTCTTCTTCTTTAACGCATATTGAAGATTATTGGGAAGATTATACTCACTCAAAATCGGTTCCATAAACACCTTACGTGATGTGTCTCATGTTTCCCTAGAGTGACATGATCCTCTCGTGTTTTCCTAGAGTGACATGATCCCAACACTCCTTCCACGTTACTTCCTCTCAATCTCTCTGGATTACCAATTATAAACCCTAGAAATACAAATATATACTTTTTAATTTTCTCTCTTTTCAATTTTTATAACAAATATTAGATCTTCATATATAAACAAAATATGTATAACAAAAGTTGGATTTGATCTATTAAAGCGAAAGAGGAAAAGTTTTGGCTTTTTTCAATTTTAATTATGTAAAACAACGTTATTTATTTATTTTTTAAATTATTTCAAACAAAACGACATCGTTTAGTATATGGCGTCTACGTCATCAGAAGTTAATAGTTTCTTAACACCATGATGCTAAATGTATGATTTTGCACTATACTAGAAGTTTGGGTAGTGAATTTGAATTTATGTTTAGTTGGAGTATGTATTTGCATAGTGGTATACTTCGGATATAAATCGAACATCTCTTTACTTGGGGTATGAAATAGCCAATTTTGTTTTACATGTGGTATCCACGTCATCACAATTTAACGGATATTTAACACCGTTACGATCAAAGTATGAATTCGCACAAAATTAAAAGTCTATATAGTAATTTTAAAATTTTATATAACTGGAATATATTTTAGCACTGTGATATAGTTAATGTATAAATCGAATATAGCTTCATATTAGAATATGAAATAGTCGACTTTCCCACGACACAACGCTTATCGTTTACGTAAAATATAAATATGGCTTTTTATAATCTAAAGTCCGTCTTATTATGTTTCACCTTCCATGTTTAGTTTTATTTATAATTAATAGTTATTTAATTTTTGATGTTGTAGATCGCGGTGTCACGATCTTTGGAAAACCATGGGATCATCAATTTCGTATCCAAAGTACTAAAAAGTAAAAATCCCAGATATGCTAGAACAAAGTCCACCATTATTTTCCCAAATCATCTTTACTTATGCAGTCTCTTATATATAAATATGAAAACTTAAATCATCTCAAAGTCCAAAAACTCAGGCTTCAAAAAAATCCATATTGCTGATCCATTCAAATTCTATTATTTAAAAAGGTAAAGCACTTTAAAACTGAATGGCAGATCCAACTGAAGATTTTTCATAAATGATCAAATCTGGCGAAATCATGAAAATGATTGTATTAAATGAAACGGTAATCTTTTTTATCTTTACAAGTGACACTATCATATGTTGGAGATGGGTTGCGCATCCTCCATTAAGATCCAACTCGAATCAAGATCGACCTGCAAGGCAACCTGAATTCGGCTTAAGAAGCTCGTCTTGCACGAGCTTGACCCATAGAAGTTATAAAGCCCACAAACTGCTCGATCTCGGCCCATATGCCAGTTCGGCCCATAAGGTCCATGAAGCCCGTAAAGTTAGTCTGACGACCACAACTCTGAAGAAAAAAGAAACTCCGAAGAAAAAAACACTCCGAAAGAAAATGAATGATCCCGAAAAAAGAAGATTTACAAAAGGATTATGATTTCATCGACCGACTCAAACTTGTATAAAAAAGGGAGTACCCTCATTGAGATAGGGATCCGCAACATTCTATTCGAGGACTAAGCAGTAAAAACTTTGAATTCTCTGCAAACTTTAGTTCTTACTTTTTCCTTCAGCTCGTCATCTCGACGACCTAATTTTTCTTTCAACTCGCCGATATTTGACCTAATTTTAACGAAACTCTGCGATCTCCTCACTCGAACTACCTAACTAAAACCCTAGTGGATATTCCTAATCGATAATTGGCACCGCATGTGGGAAGTCTTAGATATTTCTATACTCAAAAGGTTTAAGAGCTCGGCGACGATGTCGGATACACCACCACCCACTGGAGGAAACAACACCGGAATCAACAAAGCAAACAACGCTGCCAACAACAATATCACGATCCCGCAGCAGACCAAGGAGAACATTGCAGCAACGATGGATCAACCCAATATCTACACCCTCCTTCAGACGCTACTAACAAAGTTGGAACAACAAGAAGCGTCGACGCGCACAACCAACAAAAGACTCGACGCACTCGTATCAACGCAATCAGCCTGCCACGACCGAATCGACAACCTCTTACCATAACGAACTCCCATGCAGCTACCCGCAGAGACAACAAACCAGTTACGACAAAATCTGTTCAGGACCTACCACCGCCGACAACGCAAGGTTCCGTCGGAAATCTGCCTAACACGTACCCGACGGTCTTAGAAACTCATGTCCTCCAGATCAGCAGCCCTACACAAGAGATAGATCGGGAGATCGAAGGAATGAAAAATACTTTGCGGAATATGAGTTCAAAAGTTCACCGAGCTAGCAGCTCGGCCCCTGAAATCGAGGAAGTGCTTGAAGAAACACAGAAAACTCCGTTCACATATCGTATTATCAATAATCCAGTACGACATACCGGGAAATTCAAAATCCCAACCTACGATGGAACCTCGAACCTGTGCCACTACATAATGGCCTTCACCATCGCAATGCGACGGACTCAGTTTTCTGCAGAAGAATGAAACACCAGCTATTGTCAGCTCTTCGTAGAAAACCTGAGTGGAGCCGCACTAAGCTGGTTCTCCCGACTCGACGCTAAATCTATTGACAACTTCCACGAGATAACAACGGCCTTCCTCAAATACTACTCCAAGTTTATCCAATGAGATACGTCAAACGTCGACCTGTGGACGATGTCTTAAGGATCAAAAGAAACTTTGAGGGCCTTCATGGATAGATTTAAGGTTGTAGTTTTCTGCGTCACAGTGACAGATGAGGTAGTTGTAGCCGCACTACAGAATGCACTATGGTACGGATCCAGTTTTCATGACGGTCTGATGGTCAATGAACCCCTACGTTGGAGTATGCCATGCATAAAGCAACTCAATTTATCAGAGTCGGAGAAGAATGAGTTGCAATGGCCAAAAAACTGCACCGCCAAAAGCACCAATCTCGAAAGAAAAACCACGGGATACCTCCTATGAACCGCGTCATCATTATGACATAGAACGAGATGACAAAGGAAAGAAATCTGCTACCAATTACGTCGGCAACACAGAGACGCAATAGCCGTGGAACAAGTATCATCAGAACAACGAAGCCAAAATTTTGCCATCATATTGCGAGTACCATCACCGGTCCAGTCATCATACATCCCAATGCCGACACTCGCAAGATTTCCTCCTGTCGAAATTTCGTAAAGGAAATATAAAGAAGAAGGGAACCGAACAGAACGAGAAGATGGCCAGCATCGATGTAATAAAGCATGTCCAGTCGATACCACTCGCCGAATAGACACAGACATGGATCCACCAAAAAGGGATCATAACGATCAACCCAAAGATAACACCGCACCCAATCCAAGAAGAATGATCACGGGCGGTCTCAAGTCTTCTAACGATTCAGTGCTATCCATCCAAGAATATGGGAGAAGGGCAGACATTTCCCAGAGGCAGCAAAAGCCAAGCATAAGTAGCAATGCGTCGTTAACCTTTACTGATGCCGATACCCACAGACTCAATTGTGAAATGGCGTGAATCTTGGTCGACACCGGCAGTTCGGTGGATTTGATATTTAAGGAAATCCTGGACAATATGGGTATAAAAGATGTCGAAGTGAAGCCGGCCACCAAACTCCTCACGGAATTCACCGGCAAAACATCAATGACGATGGGAAACATCAAACTGCCGGTGACGTCGGACGAATTATGAAGCTAGTAAAATTCTCTGTGTTAGATAAACCAGCAATTTACAATGTCATATTGGGAACTCTGTGGATATATGGGATGCGAGCAGTTGCTTCGACCTACCACCAGTGCGTCAAATTTCTGACACAAGACGGAACTTACACAATTCGAGGTAATCAAAGAATGTTTAGGACATGTTTCGTCAGTGAAAAGAAACTAGGGATGAAGTTAACCCTACATGTTCGAGAACTAGACGAGCGGCACGCCAAAAGTCTTGCATCAGCAAATCCGAAGCACGACTCTGTTACAAGATATGTCTGAACGACAGTAACCCCACGTGATGCATCGGCATCAGAGCTGAATTAACAGAAGAAATTAAGGTGGAGCTCATCGAATTCCTACGCCAAAATATTCAACATTCGCCTCGACGATCACTGACATGGAAAGAATAAACCCAAAGATCACAATTTACCAACTAAATGTAGATCCGACCTTCAAATCCATCAAACAAAAAGACAAAAGCTTGGCCCAAAACGAGCAAAAGCAGTAAACGACGAGGTCGAACGATTACGTGGAGCTGGATCAATCGCCGAAGTCAAATACCCAGATTGGCTTGCCAGTCCAGTGGTCGTAAAGAAGAAGAATAGAAAGTGGAGAGTTTGCATCGACTTCACTGATCTCAATAAGGCGTGTCCAAAAGATAGTTTTCCACTACCACACATTGACGGGCTTATGGAGGTAACAGCTGGAAACCAACTCCTGTCATTCATGAATGCATTCTCTGGATACAATCAGATCATGATGAATCTCGACGATTGAGAAAAAATAGCATTTATCACGGACCATGACACGTATTGTTACAAGGTCATCGCCTTTGGTCTAAAGAACGCCACGGTAACATACCAAAGCCTCGTTAATCGGATGTTCGCCAATGAGCTCGGACATTCCATGGAAGTCTACATCGATGACATGCTGATAAAATTGCTAGAAGCAAAATACCACGTCGGCCATCTAAGGAAGTGCTTCGAAATCATGAATTTGTACGGTATGAAACTGAATCCGACGAAGTGCACATTCGCCATCACTTCAGGAGAATTTCTGGGATACATCGTTACTCAGAGATGAATCAAAGAAAACCCAAAGCAAATAGCCACAATCATCGACCTTCCCTCCCCAGAAAATACACGAGAATTCCAAACACTTACGGGCATAATAGCCGCACTCAACCGATTTACCTCCAAGTCGACCGATAAATGTTTACCACTCTATCAGTTACTATGAGGTAGCAAGCGTTCCGAATGGGATGAAAAATGCGAAGAAGCATTCAAACAGCAGAAAGAATACCTATCTACGCCTCCAATCATGGCAAACCCCGAGGAATGGGAAACCGTGCACCTCTACATCTCTGTATTTAGTTTGGCGGTCAGTGGGGTTCTAGTTCGAGAAAATCGCAGCGAGCAAAAACTAATAATCTACGTCAGTAAAACTCTAGACGGAGTAGAAGATACCCAACCCTGGAAAAACTCGAGTTCGCAGTCATCATTTCAGCCCGAAAACTACGACCTTGTTTTCAATCACATATGATCGATGTCCTAACCACTCAACCACTGTGAACAATCTTGCATAGTCCAAGTCAATCCGGAAGAATGGCCGAGTGAACGATCGAGCTAAGTGAATATGACATCGAATATCGAAGCCGAACCAGTGCTAAGTCTCAAGTTTTAGCCGATTTCTTCATCGAACTACCTCCGGAACTCCTCGGCGATGATTTACCAAAAGCAGAAAAGTGGATCTTACACGTAGATGGAGCATCATCTCAACAAGGATCAGGAGTGGGAGTGCGACTGTAATCACCTACCGGTAAAATATTGGAACAGTCGTTTCATCTCGATTTTCCGGCATCCAATAATGAAGCGGAGTATGAAGTATTAATCGCCAAATTGCGGTTAGCCAAAAGAATCAGAGCAAAACAGATTCAAGCTTTCTGTGATTCTCAGCTCGTCGCTAACCAGTTTAGTGGTGACTATGAAGCAAAGAATGAACGAATAGATGCATATCTCAAAGTGGTCCAAGATTTATCCAAGGAATTCACTTCCTTCGAACTGACAAAGATACCACGCGGAGACAATACAACAGCTGATGCCTTAGCCGCACTTGCGTTAACCTCCGATCTACATCTACAAAGAGTCATACCAGTCGAAAGTATCACCACACCAAGCATCGAGTTGCCTAGAAGAGTATGTCAAATAACCGAGGAGGGCAAAAATCAAGATGGAGACGTTGAACTGAACGTTCCAGTGAACGAAAATGCGTATCAAGAGGCGGAGGATTGGACACATCAAATAAGGATGTATATTGTAAATGGAAACCTACCAGCAGACAAATGAGCGATTCAGCGACTAAAAGTTCGGAGTGCACGTTGCATTCTCACGGACGGAAACCTCTACCGACGGAATGCATCAAAATCCTTTATATGATGTGTCTACGACGATGAGGCAAGGAGAGTGATGATAGAAACTCACGATAGAGCCGGAGGAAATCATTCAGGAGGCCTAGCTCTAACTCTTAAAATCAAGAAAATTGGATATTACTGGCCGACCATGATCACAGACTGCAAGAAGTTTGCAAAATGTTGAGAACTGAGTCAACTTCATGGGTCTCTGACCCATTCACCAACCAAACCACTAACCACCTCGGCGAGGGCGTATCCAGTCATGCGATGGGAAATCGATATAGTCGGACCTCTGCCAAGATCAAATCAAAAGAAATATCCTTATCATGACTGACTACTGTAAAAAATGGGTGGAAGCTGAATCCTATTCCAAGATCGAAGGTATCGATGTACAAAAATTCATATGGAAGAATATCATATGCCGATATGGATTCCCATACGAGATCGTCACGGATAACAGTACCAATCTCACCGGAAATGTATTCGATAGCTTCTGCACCAAATGGAGAATTCTGTCAAACAAGTCCACACCAAGATATCCGCAAGGAAATGGACAAGCCGAAGCCACGAACAAAACCATCATTGATGAACTAAAAAAGAGGTTGGGCAAAGCAAAAGGAGTATGGGCCGACAAATTAGACGGAGTATTGGAGTCTCACTGAACTACTCCATGACCAATAACATGTTGCACACCATTTTCCTTATCACGTGGGATTGAAACAGTGGCCCCTTTCGAAGCCAATGTTTGTACTCTACAACGAACACTGATGCCACAAAATGCCGAACTCTACGATAGTATGCTCCTGTAAAACCTAGATACTTTGGAAGAACAATGAGATCAAGCCTTGCCTCGGATACAGAACTATCAACAACTCGCATCTCAGTACTACAATAAAAAAAGTCAAGAACCGGTACTTCATCGAAGGTGACCTCGTTCTCTGATAATTCTACCAAAACACTGTGGAAGAAAACGCAGGCAAACTTGGCGCACACTGAAAAAGAACATACATCGTCTCGAATGTCGGCAAGCCAGGTATCTACAAACTACTACAAATGGACGACAAGCCAGTGCTGAGATCATGGAATTCAATCAAACTTAAGTGATACTACTACTAGCACGAAGGCTCAACCACCATAGCACCCAAAAAAATGCTCGCCGAGCTACAATCTTATCTATGTAATGAACTACGAACGGTTTGATCCCTTCCCCAAGGGTATGTAAGCAGCCTCTGATCAAGGCACACTTGTGATATTAATAAAATTTATTTCATCTATCAGTTCGTCTATTTTCCCTAATTACAGTTCATTTTATTCAATTCGTCATCTCAATGATGAGCTATTATATATCGACGTCCTGGCCAGACATACGATTTCAATACGTTTTCTCCATGGATGCAGTGGTGAAATAATCCACATATTTAAACTATAAGTCTAAAAACCTAATATTTAAAGATTGAAGCCCGCGCCAGTCCCGCATTTGATCTTAGGTAGTCTGAATGCCATTAAACCGAGCCCATCTAGCATATTCTTGTTTGACCTAGGATAATTACAAGGTAAGGTGAGCTCAGTCTCGCACCTAAAATCTAAACCAAGCATAACTCATATATTCCTTCTTGTTTCCTAAAATCTAAGCCGAGCTCAGCTTCGCAGCCATATACAACAACGAGATAATTCACATTTTTTATAAGTATCAGTTTATGACGTCTATAAGACAAGTCGAGCTCAGACTCGCACTAAAACATAATTTACATTTTTCTAAGTATCAGTTTACAACGTCTATAAGACAAGTCGAGCTCAGACTCGCACTAAAGATGAGCTCAGACTTGCACAAATAATTGGTTTAAACTACGCGTCTTAAAGATCAAATCAACAAAGGAAAAACTCGCCGATCTCATTCACTCAACGCGAAAAGTTTATAAAAGCAAAGAAGGAGCAAAATGATTCATTCAACGCAAAAAAAAATCATCAAAAAACCCTTAAAGACGCCATGTTCAAAAGAAAATGCAAAAAATACAAATACATAAAAAAAGAGAAAAAAGCCACAAGCGGCTTGAAGACTTAAACGGTAGGTTAGTTTCTCAGGTCGGCTGCATCATTGGGAGAGATGACTCCGACATTTGACTCATGCTGATTAACGCTGGGACGGAGAACGGTCGGCACATCTTGAGATCGAGACGAGGCGGAGGAGGAGGCGAGATCTCAAGATCGTTATCTTCAAGCCCGATGACCTCCAGGGCGTCGTACTCAGCTTGCCACTTCATTTTGTCAACAAAGAGCTTCTCGAGTACCTCTTCTAGAATGGGAAGTCCGACCGCAGCCAAAACCTTAAGGAAGTCATACGTGTCTTTGACTTTACTCAGGGTCAGGACAGTTTCATCCTTCCCCTCCAGCTCAGCGAGGTACTTCTTCACTTTCTCGAGCTTAGCCGCACACTAGGCTTTAACCTCTTCTCTCGCCCTGATTCTTTTCCGGTGGTTTCTTCTCAAGAGTCTCGCAGCCTCTTCTGCTCGGCCTCGAACTTCTCATCTCAGGCAGCCTTCTCGACAGCCAAGCCAAAATCGCGCGTGTTGGCTTCATCCCTTTCAGCTTTAAGAGCAATAATTTGCTCGACGAGCTCCTCGTTGACCTTGTTGCGCTCTACAGCAATGTCCTCAAAATGCCGCCCTCTCTGTCTCCTTTGCCAAGGATCTCGTCAGATCGGCATTTTCGCTCTGAGCAATCATGAGCTTCCTCTCGTACGATCCAACGAGACAATTCACCGAGTTGACCATCTGGAAAAGATGACGTATCAGAAGTCAATCATTTTGTTCACTTAAAAAATAAATTCATCAAGAATAAAGTACAAAAAAACTTACCATCGCCGTGTCACGCGACCAGCCTTTATACAACTAGGACGTGTGAAGATCGTCGACTTCCGGAAGCGGAAGATTTGGACCACCGATCAGCTGGAATAGGTTGGAGGTCGCTTTATGGTCGCTCATGAAGGGAACGTCCATCGTAGGGTAGTGGTAAGGACACCCGGCGTCACCTCGGTGTTGGGCTTTTGCTTTTTGGCTACTTCAACCTGATTGTTAGTAGCATCAGTTCAAGAGGAATCCTCCGCCGATCTTTTCTTCGAAGACGGAGGGACGGAGGAAGAAACCAAGGCACCGTTGTTGTTGCCTTGGGCTTGAGTTTGGGATTTAGATTTGGAGCTGGTCGGAAGGAGCATCCTTAGAAGATTTGCAGCGTCCCGACTCCGAAAAGAAGCGTCTGGACTCTGAGCTGAGTCTTTTCTCTTTTTCCTTCTCTCTCTCTTTCTCCTTCCCTTTGCCTCTCTCCGGAAGGGTGGCCTCTTTCCTCCTAGCCAGTTGCCTGGTTTTCTTTGCAGCATCTTTGGCTGCTCCACCTTCGGCATCCTTAGCCATTTAATCTTTTGCACCGACCTCACCACCAGTACTTCGTCCCAAACCAAACAGTACTACTAACTAAAGCAGCTACCAATGGTCGAGCTCCATTGAATTATAACTTTCGCCTTAACATTAGTCATCGAAGCCTTGTTTATCTTCACAAAGAAGTAATGATGATCTCAGTTAAGCACTTTAATTTTGAAGCCAGTGATCAATTTGAATTTCAGCTTCGTCTTATTATAGAAACGCCCAGGAGTCGTCCCAGAATTGATCGCGGTCATCTCTTCGAATATCTTGACCGAGAGTGGAACGCCTAACTCGGATCCTAACATAAGCAATACCACCATGTTACATACTCTGGACATCGTGAGTTGGGTAAAAGCCATACCACATCTCCGACAATACTTGACGAACAGACGTGGCAACGGGAACCAAAGTCGACAGTATGTGAAGAAGGACTCATAAAGGCAAATGTACCCCTCATGTGCGCTCATGCGATTCAAGAATTCTGATGTCCAGCTCGGACCCCAAGCGACATGATGACAGCATCTTTCTAATCAATTTTGTCATCTGACTTCGTCGGTGGCATGAAGAACGCCATCGAAGAAACCGGATTTTTCTCGCCTTGTCCATTCTCTAAATATTCTTCGGCCTGATCATCTTCTCCGACCTGATCATCCTCCTCGGCCAGATCTACCTCGACCTAATCCTCCAAATTTCTTCGATCTGATCTTTTAGACTCTCTTCGATCTGCTGACCATCTGGATATCTTCGAAAGGGCATGTCATCAATGATCTAAAAGATGAGGAACGATGATCTTTGGCCGAGATGCGCTGAAAACGGCTGCATCCCGGCTATAACGAACTAAAGCCTCAACAGAAGAAGCTTCCGTGCTCGATGAGCTGGTCGGGTCTGTTGGTGAATTAGTCCGGTCAGGAGTCGAATCACCAGAGGTTGGAGGAGTATTTGACTCGAAACTGAATCACGACATGATTGTACAAGATTTCGAACAAATATAGAAAGTACTGAAGAAAAATACGAATAAACAAAAATACAAAGAAGCTCGGCAATAATTTAAGCAGAGAGATCGAAGGTAAAGAAAAGCTACCTTTGGAAATTTCAAGATGAAGTGAAGAAACTGAAGGCATGGGCAAGTATTTATAGAAGAAAAGGCGGATACCGAGAGCAACTATTATACCTAGGCGATGCTTCGTATTCAAACATACGCGACTCTTCGGTTTCTTGGCTGATCAACAGTCAAGACTCTACCACGTGTCTGAGATTCCTCCACGTGTTCAAGATCGGATCAAAGAAACACGTGTCAATCATGATCCACGCTGAATCAAACTACCCTAAAAAAAATTCGCCGAACTCAAGTACCTCGTTCGACAAACTGGGGGATTACTGTTGGAGATGGGTTGCGCACCCTCCATTAAGATCCGACCTAGATCAAGATCGACGCGCAAGGCAACCCGAATTCGGCTTAACAAGCTCGTTCTGCACGAGCTCGACCCATAGAAGTTATAAAGCCCACAAACTGCTCGATCTCGGCCCATATGCCAGTTCGACCCATAAGGCCCATGAAACCGTAAAGTCGGTTCGACAACCACAACTCCGAAGAAAAAGGAAACTCCGAAAGAAAAGGAAAGATCCCGAAGAAAAATGAAGATTTACAAAAAGATTAGGATTTAATCGATCGACTCAAACTTATATAAAGAAGGGAGTACCCTCGTTGAGAAAGGGATCCGAAACATTCTATTCGAGGACTAAGCAATAAAAACTTATACTATTAAATAATTTTTACAACTTTTAACATCTTATTCACACCAAAAAAAAAAAAAATTATACTATGGTTTTTTACGGGTTAGTCTGCAAAAAATACAAAATATTAGTCTGATGCGAAACAGATTGAATAGACGGGTTAGCCCATTTTAGGACGGGATATAATTGATATTTTTACTTAAACAGTTATTTGCGGGTTGGTCTGCTGTGGATTGGTTTACTAAAACATACAAAAGTATGTTTATCTTACTATTTTTTATCGAAAATAACATTTGTTTCATGTAAATTTATATAATTTAATTCTACTAAATAATTTTTACAACTTCTAACATCTTATTCATAAATATTAAGTTATATCACTATAAGTTAAAAAACGAAACTCAAATCATATTCTTTCACTTGGTATACATAACTTCTAATTAAATTTATATTAAAAAAAATAATCCACGATAATAACAAAATCTTTGCGGTCGAACTAAGTGACATAACCTATATAAGATAAACACCATCCATTTTATTTCATTAAGATCATATATAACAAAAGAATTAATAAACTTTTATACAAACCAAGACAAAACGGACCTGAGTTTCTTATATAAACTATTTAAGAAGCGGACAATATTAGATAAAAAAATATATATCATTACAACTCTAAGAAACTAAACTCAAATTCGCCTAAACTACATAATATAAAAAACACCCATGTTATTTCATAACCATAATATATTACCAAAAATATTAAAACATTAATTCGTCTGCGCACAACACGGATCAAATCCTAATATATTTTATAGGTAAATAATTTTACCTTGTCATCCACAAAGATCATATCAATTCTTGTAAATTCGCCTAATTTATATTTTTTTTGGAAATTTCCATAGACGAACAACTCTAACGTTGATTTTACATGGTTCAAATGTTGGAGAGAAAAATAAGTGTAAATTCAAGCGACATAATGAAGCGATTTGCAGGCTAGACTATTTCAGAGCATCTGCATGGGAATCAAAGAAAAACAAACTATAAGCAATTTCGATTCAAACATGTAATGACAATTGAAACAATATACTGTAGGTGAAGAATGAAAAGCGATGAAACAACAAAATCATGAAAATTCCATGATTTATTGGTTACCCTAGAGAAGATAACGAAGCCAATCTTATAAAAAACTAGATGTGGTGCATATGAATAGAAAGTTCAATTTTTTTACCCGAAGAAAAATTGCAGGAAAAATGAATAGAAAAATAAGAGATGTCTGGAGACCGGGGAGGGGGACTTTGGGGGAAGAGCAGTTGCTGAAGAATCTGAATGAATTTGATTTTTTTTTTTTTTTCGAATTGTATTTTTTTCTCTCCAATAATCTATTTAAAAAAAATAAAAAAGAGAATTTAAAACTTAAGACACGTGGTAGAAAGAGAGAACTGGAATATTTTTTTAGAATTGACTTGTGATTTATTATATAAAGGATGTCATATATCAAAGGGAGCAAAATGGCACTGGTCTTTTGAAAATAAAGCTCATTCTTTTGAAGTAAAAAGACTTCGTTCAGTTCCCTTTTCGTAATTTGTTTTGAAGTAAAGAGATTTCATTCAGTTCACTTTTCTTCGAATTATGTTACAACATGCTAAACTCACCCGCTATATATTGAATAATTCTTCTGGTAAGATAAAGTGTTTTTGTATGCTTTAGTTTTCTCCTACGATGGCTTTTCAATATATATTGCTTTTATCCTTCAATTGAACTATAGATTTTTATTTTCTTTTTAAAATGACCGGTTGTTTTATTCAATTTGCAAAATGGAGGTTCCGAAGCTCATAAACTTTTAGAAGTGATCAGATTCATGTTTCACATTTTCCGATTCATCATAAAATTTGCAACTTTCTATTGCATGTGGGAAAGGAATATGTGGTTGCAGAGTTAACTTAATTTGGTAGTCTTTTATGTGAATATATTATTATATAATACCATGTTTTTAATCTTTTGTTGCCAAATTGAGTTTGGGTTTAGTATCCCTTAATTTATAAGAAAGATAATTGTTTCCACAATTTAACGTGCATTTTTGAGGGTTTAGGCTCCCATATTAGGGTTTAGCACTACTTAATTTGCAAGAAATATAAATTGTCCAGTATTTTACGTACATATGTGAGGGTTTATACTAACCCATTAGGATTTAGTACCTCTTAAATTACAAGAAATATAATTTGTTTTTACAATTTAACGTTCATTTTTGAAGATTTAGGCTCTCACATTAGGATTTAGATCCCTATAATTTGTCAAAAAAATAATAATGGTAAATATATATACAATATAATTTTCAAAACCTTAATGTCCGCGTTGGGCGCGGATAAAAACCTAGTATTATTATATAATATCATGTTTTTAATCTTTTGTTGCCAAATTGAGGTTCTATCTTTTCCAAATTCATTTCATCATTCACGAATATAATGCTTCTAAATTTTTAAAAAAATGATTCATTGACTCAATGCACATATTTAATTCTCTCAAATTAAAATTATAATGGATTTAACAAAAAGATTTACCCCTTCTCTTTATCCAAAAAAAAAAAATTGCCCCTTCTTAATATAGTATTCCATAAAATGCTATTAACGGGCTATAATTTTGTTCAACCGATGGTGGTTACTATTACTCTACTGGGCATAAAGTCCGACCCGAATTTGTCGAACCGAACCGAAATTGGCTGCTTCGGTTTGTAGTGTGGCAGAATGAAAGATTTAATTTTGTAACCGGTTCGGTTCGGAACCTCCAAACCGATCGGTTTTAATTTAAAAAAAAAAGACCTAATATCTCTTCAAATGTTTTTCTTCCTTCTTTTTTTCTCATCCCGACGGCCACACAGAGACCCCGACGATTCTCGAACTCCGCCGGCGTTGACCAGCTTCTCTCCGTCGTCGTGACCACGCCTTAGAGGTATGTCTCTGATATTTGACAGATGTTTTGTGTACTTACTTGTCAGTTCGAGTCTGATTTGGTTCTTAAAATCAAAAGATATTGTTGACAGAAAAAAATCTCCGTGAAGTTTTGGGGATGCTATCAATGGCGCAAGGAGAACTCAAGAGCTCTGTACAAAACAGTAAACCGAACCTTAAGCCTCCAACTGCTTCTCTCTTCAGGTTAGTCTCTGCTTTCTAGGGTTAACCATATTTTCTGATATGGTTCCCAGAAGAAAGAAAAAGATTGTGCATATTGATTTGTGAATTTGACTTATCACAGCATGAGGCAAAAGATAACAGAACATAGAAAGTCTCTTCCTATTGCTTCAGGTGCGAGTTATTTCACTACCACACTCATACTTGCCTCTTTATTTTTTTCCCGTGGAGACTAACTCTGTTTGTGGCTGTCTTAATCCAGTGGAGAAACGTCTGATTGAGGAGGTCCAAAAGAATGATATTTTGATTATCGTTGGCGAAACCGGCAGCGGGAAAACTACTCGTAAGTTGTTGAATAAATTCTTCTTCTCAAGTACTAGCTGGGAATTGAAATTGATCATGTGTCTTTTTTTTTTTGTCTCATGAAGAATTGCCTCAGTTCCTATACAATGCTGGATTCTGTCGGGAGGGAAAGATGGTAGGGATAACACAGCCGAGGCGTATTGCTGCTGTGACTGTTGCTAAAAGGGTAGCTGAGGAATGTGGTGTCGAGTTAGGCCAAAGAGTTGGCTATTCCATTAGGTTTGATGATACGACTTCTAGTTCGACGAGGTTAAAATACATGACAGATGGATTATTGTTGAGGTAAACAAAACCCACAAGTTCAATTTTATGCTCTTGTAAACCTGTGATTGGTTTTCTCATCATTGGCCTGTCTACTGGAATTCCTGTAGCCTAGAGTTATGAGATGCGAATATCTATGACTGATCTCTGTTTAACAAACATAAATCATGTTGTCAAAATTCTGCAGAGAAGCACTATTGGATCCACATCTTTCTAGATATTCAGTCATTATTGTCGATGAAGCCCATGAGAGGACTGTTCACACTGACGTTCTGCTGGCCTTGTTGAAAAAGGTACAGCGGGCTCGGTCAAAGCATGTTAGCGAGAAAACTGAGATTGGCAATATGGTATCAGAAGTACAGACAAAAACAAGGGATGAGGATGGTGCTCAGCGGAATGGTGTATTAAGAGGGTGTCAAGGCAGAAAAGTATCTCCATTGAAGCTGGTCATTATGTCTGCCAGTTTGGATGCACGTGTTTTCTCTGAGTATTTCGGTGGTGCTAAAGCTGTTCATGTGCAAGGGAGACAGTTTCCAGTTGACATTCTTTACACTGTTCATCCTGAATCAGATTATATAGATGCAGCCTTGGTCACCATATTTCAGGTTATTGATTTTGTGACCTGATATCTCGCCTAAGTCTATCAGCATTTTGGGCCAGGGAAATTTGAATTCTCTAGTAAACTAATGTTGTGCTTATTTTTTCAATTCTTTTAGATTCATTTGGAGGAGAAGCCAGGTGACATACTTGTTTTCCTCACTGGGCAAGATGAAATCGAATCTGTTGAGAGACTTGTTCAAGAAAGACTTCAGCATTTACCTGAAGATAATCGGAAGCTACTGCCACTTACCATCTTTTCTGCTCTTCCATCGGAGCAGCAAATGCGAGCTTTTGCCCCAGCGCCGGCTGGTTTTCGTAAGGTTAGAGAAGTTCAGCCATCAGTTGCTTATGTTTGGAGATTTGGTTGTCAATTGTTTTAAAAGCCTGAGATTATAATAATTGTAGGTGATTTTGGCCACAAATATAGCTGAGACATCGATTACAATTCCTGGAATAAGATATGTGATAGACCCTGGGTTTGTTAAGGCGCGAAACTATGATCCAAGCAAAGGAATGGAGTCGCTTGTTGTTGTTCCAGCATCAAAAGCACAGACACTTCAAAGAAGGTACCATGTTCTATATTCATTCTTTTCTTCAATTCAAGGTGGTTTGATGGTTCACAAGAGTTGGGAGTTTTACCTGCAATTTTATTTGTTTTTTCTTTTGGCTTTTACTTTAGTGGACGTGCAGGACGTGAGGGTCCTGGGAAGTGTTTTCGTCTTTATCCTGAGAGGGAATTTGAGAAACTGGAGGATTCAACCAAACCAGAGATCAAGAGATGCAATCTCTCAAATGTCATTTTGCAGCTGAAGGCTCTGGGAATTGATGATATAGTCGGATTTGATTTTATAGATAAACCTTCAAGGTACTTTCTTTTCTTGTTGATATCTCTGTCAATTTCTTATACTGAGAATGTTAATGATTATAGCTCGTTGGAAGCCACAACTAAAACCTTCCAAAGAAGTTTGACACGACTGAAGCATCTATTTTCTTATTTGCTTTGTTTGAAACACTTTGTTGATCTAGATTGCCATCTTATGTTAAACAGGGGCGCAATTGTAAAAGCATTGGCGGAGTTGCGCTTGCTTGGTGCCTTGACGGAAGATTGTAAACTAGAGAATCCCGCTGGCTACCAAATGTCACGGCTACCACTGGATCCTGTTTACTCCAGAGCATTAATTTTGGCCAATCAATTCAATTGTCTCGAGGAAATGCTGATCACTGTTGCAATGCTCTCTGTGGAATCCATATTTTATGATCCTCGTGAGAAGAGGGAAGAGGTGAGTATACCAAAGGACTGGGTGAAATTTTCATTTTCTCTTATATTAACAGCTGATGAAAGTCAGGGGGTTTTATTCTTTGCTTCGCCAGGCAAGAACCTCGAGAAACCACTTTGCTAGCGTTGAAGGGGATCACCTAACTTATCTTAGTGTTTATCGAGAGTCGAATGAGTTCTTGGAGAAGAGAAAGATAGAAAGTGGTGAAAACAAAATCGATAAAATTATGAAAAAATGGTGCAAGGACAACTACGTGAATAGTCGCTCCTTGAAACATGCTCGTGACACATATAGGTTCTTCATGTCTTCTTTTGAGATTCTTACACATGATTGTTTTGCCTTGTGATGGATTTTGAAAATTACACATGTGCTTGTTGCAGACAAATTCATGGACATGTCGAACAGATGGGTTTTAATGTGTCTTCATGCGGAAATGACATGCTTGAGTTTCGTAGATGTCTTGCTGCATCGTTTTTCCTTAAAGCAGCACAGAGACAATTGGACGGTACATACAGGTAGGTACCTTTCGTGGTTCATTTGTTGTTTAAACATGTAAATACGACTATTATGCTCTGCTCTTTTGCTCACAACAAAACTTCCATTGTCATCTAACGAATTGACAGGGCTTTGGAAAGTGGTGAGGTTGTCCACATCCACCCAACTTCTGTTTTATTCCGTGCGAAACCCGAGTGTGTCATCTTTAACGAGCTCATGCAAACCAACAAGAAGTACATCAAGAACCTCACAAGAATTGATCCCTTATGGTTGACTGAGTTGGCTCCTCATCATTACAAAACGGAAGAGTGATTAACGGGTCCCCTTTGCTATAACAAGGTAAAACACAACCAGATAAGAGAAGAATTTGATATTTTTCTCCTCGGTTCTTAGAGATGAAATGTTGCAGACTAAAAGCTTCCAGTGAACAAGAAAACAAAGTCCTTACTTCTATTTCTTTCTCCGATGCAGATAACTGTTTGTATTCTGTTGGAGATGGAACAGTGAGACCACTGGAGACTTATGCTAACATTAAGGAAACTTGTTTGATTCAAAGAAGATTACTCTGTGTCTGAGCTTGGCTTTAATTTACAGGAGAGAAGACGACCAAGCATAATCTATACTCTTTTATGGAGCTGGAAACAACCAAACATTTTTGGGAAGAACGTGTGTTTATTGTTGTATCTTGTAATATATAAAGCCATTTTGTTTTTTGTGCCTTTGGCCTGCACTTGACTCGTCTTGAAAGTCAAAAGAGACATTACCTTAGGGTTTCTAAATGCTAAAAGAATGTGCCCTCCATGTTTGTCCCCTATATATCTGTCTCTCCATCTAGGCAACCAAATTTATTCACATTTAATCATTTTGTAATAAAACATTGTGTTGTTTATATGTCAAAAATACAATATTCCAACTTTGAGCACAGCTATTCTCAGATATATTCCTCAATACCAGTCAGATTTAGTCTAATGCAGAGACCTTTTTCACGACGTGAAGGTCTCAACTGTTTCATTTCTCCACCAACAGAGGCAAGCACGAACATTGGAACATGTAATAACGCATCTATAAACATTCTCTTCTTGCTTTGTGGAGAAACTAACACAATAGCAAATTAAACAAAAATGGGGAACTCGTTCACATGCATCTCTCACGAGGAGGAGCAACGTCCCAAGAAATCTTCGGGCGGCCGGAGCAAAGGAGGAGGAAGTAACTCCGGGAAATACATGCGTCGCCTATCGCTGATCCCTTCTTTTAGAAGGCGGACGCTACTTCCTTCGCTCTCCTGCTCTGGCTCATCCTCCACTTCGTCTTCTAAAAAAGGTGGGATCAAAGCCAAGAAGAAGATAAGAGAGAGACATCATCAAGACCACCATGGCCATGACAAAGACTCTCATATTATTCAAGAGCAAACCTTAGCAGCCACTAATCTCCTCTTCAACCAAACCCCTCGTAACAGCAACTCTCTTGTTCCTCCTAATTTTAGACGCTCCACCTCTGTCGTCTATCCCTCGGCTCAGTCCACGGGCTCCGGCACTGGCTCAGGACCTGTTTCAGCCGTTCAGACTCCCAAGAAGTCAACCGGTGGATTCGTAAGAAGCTCTAGCTCTAGGCAAAGGTCTAGTACCGATCCAATGATCAAGCCTAACCAGCTCGTAGACAAGGCAAGAACTTTCGTTAAAAGAAAACTAATTAATAAGCTTATATGTTTCTATTGTTTGGTTTTGGTTTTCCGTTTACATAAAATATGATATATATTTGTTTTTTTCTAAATTAAATCACAACCTTTTAGTAATCTAAACACAATTATTTGGTTAATTATAAATGCAAACAGCAAAACATAAAAACTCCATTTGCATTTACACGTTCTAATAGTTTATGAAAAGCTGAACTTAGTAAGGATTTTTTGGGGGTTGAGTCATTTTTGTTCGAATATTCGGAAAGGATGATTTACGTATTAATAAGTATTATTTAAAAGTTGATTTTAGGCCAAAAAAATAATTGGCCTTAAGACTCCTTGTTAGCGTTTTATCTATGTTGTGACATATGAGGGGGCATATGTGTATGTGGAACAGGAGCTAAATAAGGTGGAAGGTACGGAGACGAAGCGGTTCGTGCTGGTTCATGGTGGAGGATTTGGGGCTTGGTGTTGGTACAAAACCATAACTCTCTTAGAGAAACATGGTTTCCAAGTCGATGCCGTTGACTTGACTGGTTCAGGTGTTAGCTCTATTGACACCAACAACATCACAAGCCTCGCTCACTACTCCAAGCCTCTCCTCCACTTCTTCGAATCCCTCAAACCCACCGAGAAGGTTCCAACTTAATTGTCTTCGAGTATTAGTTTATATACTAATTAGATCATGTTTAGGAGCATAATTAACAATTAGATATAATACAGGTGATATTGGTGGGGCATGATTTTGGAGGGGCTTGTATGTCTTATGCGATGGAGATATTCCCTACTAAAATCTCCAAAGCTGTCTTTATCTCTGCTGCTATGTTGGCTAATGGTCAAAGCACTCTTGATCTCTTTAATCAACAGGTACATTTTCATTCTTTAATTAGAGCCCAGTCTACTAAAATTTGGATTCGGTTTTAGTTTTTCAGATTTTTGGCTAATAGATAATAGTATCTAAAATAATATAATGGTTTGGTACCGTTTTAATTTCGGTTCAAAATCAAATTTTATCGAAAATATCTTAATTCTCAAAAAAATATAGGTTTTACATGGTTTTTTCGGATATAAAAAATCTATTTAAACCACATTAAAATATGATTCAGTTTTCGGATCAATTATTTTGGTCAGTTTGAATCGGATTAGTTTATCCGGATGGAAAACTTTTTTCAATTGCATTCATTTTGGTTAATATTTTTCTTTTTTTTTCAGTTGGGGTCAAATGATCTGATGCAACAAGCTCAGATATTTCTGTACGCCAACGGCAAAAAGAACCCTCCAACAGCCGTTGATTTCGACAGATCTTTGCTTAGAGATTTTCTCTTTAATCGGAGCCCTCCAAAGGTGAAATCTAAACCAAAACCAAACATATACCGGTACAATTCGGTTTGATAACTGAATCTAATTCGGACTTTTTGGTATAGGACCTCGCATTGGCTTCGGTATCCATGAGACCAATCCCATTCGCACCGGTGGGTGAAAAGCTTCACGTGTCGGAGAAAAACTACGGCTCAATTCGACGGTTCTACATTAAAACCATGGAGGATTACGCCGTACCGGTTCCTCTTCAGGAGGCGATGATCAAATCGAACCCGCCGGAACAAGTTTTTCAGCTCAAAGGATCAGATCACGTACCGTTCTTCTCTCGGCCTCAGTCTTTGAACCGAATCCTCGTCGAGATATCTCAAATACCGGCCAAGAAATCTTCGTGATGCCGATTTAAATGTTATCGGTTATGTTTATTATTTTTAAACCGGATACAAGTAAACCAAACCGGTTATAGGATCCCGTAACATTAGAGATTGTTTTTGAGAGTCGAGCAGAAACAAAACCCAATTTGGGCTCCCTGTTCTTAATTTCTTATTATTTTTTCATTTGTTTCTCATATAATTTCCGCTAATCACATTTTCTTCAGATATTTTCCCATAAAACAAATCTACACAGCTAATAATTGGATTTAACCAGCAGTGTTTTGCTAAAATTTCAATGGACGTTATGAATCGATGAATAGAGATTATGGTTTTGTAACCTCTATTGAAATAATAATTCGTTTTGGGCCTCTTTTCGTGTTAAAACCGTTCTGTGACGAAGCAAAGCAAACATCACATTCTCGTTTAAATTTCGATTTCGCGGCTTGCTCTTCGTCGCTGCTCCTTCTCCGATCACTAGATCTGACCTACAGGTAAATTCTTCATATAAACCCTAGAGGACCGATTTTCTTTGCGTTTGTTCTTCTTCTTTGTAATCTCGAGTGTAGAGCTGCAAATGATTTCTCGTGGTGTCTCGAATTTCGGTATCTTCGTCTTGTTTCTCGTCGATAGTTGATCTTCTGATTTCATTTCGAGGTCTCTGT
This sequence comes from Pseudoturritis turrita, assembly GCA_900406555.1. Taxonomy (NCBI): domain Eukaryota; kingdom Viridiplantae; phylum Streptophyta; class Magnoliopsida; order Brassicales; family Brassicaceae; genus Pseudoturritis; species Pseudoturritis turrita. The sequence continues at coordinate 388,884 of OVBL01000375.1, read as the reverse complement.
GATGTGTTTCAATTGATGTTCGTTGCTTATTTGCAGTCTGTTTCCCAAGTACTGTATGTGTATCAATATATATATATATATATATATAGATTTTTACATCCCAAAGCCTTCGCTTGACGTTTGGGAGAATCGGTCTATATTAGGGTTTAGTTGTAGATTGAGTGGTTGATTTGGCTTTGTTTATCTCTAGACCAGAACGGCATGCTGCATCTGTTCTTTGAAATCGGTTCAACGAGTTTTCTGAGTGAAAATGTGAAATAATGGGTGAGAATTTTAGTTTTGTTTGACCTCTCTCTGATTCATATATAGCAAAATTGATGCCAACCAATGTTCCTTGTCCTGAATTGAGGTTCAGCTCGAAATACAAGTTAGATGAAGAAGGTCTTTGTTTTACTTCTTGTCATTGCATTGGTTTTGTTGCCTAGGCGGTGTGAATATGCAATGAGTGTTATTAGCAGACCTGGGTCTTGTGTATAGGAATGAGTAACCAGTCCACTTGTGGTTTCAATTTCTTTTCTATTTACAATTTGGTTACTATGAAAAAGACTTGACTCAAAGATATCCCCGGCCGATTCCAGTTCATTGTGTTTCTCATATGTTCTGAATCCAGGGCCTAAAAGTGTCTTTTCCAGGATCACGAGATAAGAATGGGTCGTGGAGTTAGTGCAGGTGGTGGACAAAGTTCTTTGGGATATCTTTTTGGTAGCGGAGAAGCTCCAAAGCCAGCCATTAACAATGCTCCAGCTGAAACTCTGCCTGTAGTAAATGCTGATCCTTCACCTAAACCTGTTGCTGCTCAGCCGGTTAATGTTACCAAGCATATGCCTGCCGGTATCAATAAATCCTCTACAAACAACTACACTCGAGCAGATGGACAGAACACAGGAAACTTCCTCACGGTATTGTCTTTCTTTTTCTTGTTAAATTTGATCTTCTTTAGCTGTCATTTATCTTGTTTGGTGTTACTGATTTGATCACCTAGCCAAAGCAAAACTTCCTCACCCACAACTAGCACATATTTTGCCAAAAATATCACTCTCCAGTTTCGTATTGCAGCTATACATTTGAAATACGGAAATTTGCTTGGTATTTCTGAATGAGCTTTTGATACGAGTATCATTTCTGTGAGCGTATAATTCTTGTTGAACAAAGGGACGGTTTACTAAAACCGGTTTTGGTTGAATGCAGGACCGGCCATCGACCAAGGTTCATGCGGCTCCTGGAGGCGGCTCATCTCTGAATTACCTCTTCGGTGGTGGCGGAAGCAACTAGCAACTTGTTCTAAATCTCAACTCTTCGTGTGCATGTCTCCCCTTCCTTTTGTGACTTTCTAAATGAAAGAAGCCGCTTACTATGTTGGATGGTCGTGAGGTGTTTCAAACAAACACTAAAACTATTCTGTTAATGCATTAAGCAAAGTGTCTGTGTCTTCTTACAATTGTTCCCCCTTTTGATAGCCAGGCTTCTACTATTTTCAGTCTGACGAATTCTGATTGTAACATACATTTCCATGGCAAATATTATTCCTATTGTGACAACGACGCTCGACTACTTTTACCGATTTTATCATATTGTATGTCAGAAAAACATCTATAAAAGAAATGTACTGGTTGAATCCCAAACTTCAAACAAACATATCCCCGTATTGATCATAAGCACCCACTTTGACTATGCCTTGTAGTTGGTTTATTTGACAAGATAGGATTTGTTAACTTCTCTCATTATCTTCTTTGGGATTCTCTCTTTCAAATTTCTTTTGGCGGTTACATGTTTTAAGGCTGATAATGGCTCGGAGTCCCTTTTGAAATCTCAGCATTCCATTCCGTACAACTCGAAGAAAAATGATGTGATGTAACCATTGAAGCTGCAACAGTTGCAGAGGACTAGAGAGAAGCGACTGAGATGGCTAAAGTCTCAGAGACGTGTTTCCCTTCTTCATTTTCATGTTTTAAGTGTTTGGTTCATGGAGACTACTTGAATTGTAATGCCAATTGTGAATAGGAAGCTGATTCAAAATCACACAAATCATATGATTCAACAGCATTATCACCCACGGAAGTCAGAAACCAACAAGATCATACCTCCGGTACTACTACTACTCCCTTTCTGTTGCTGTTTGGTCTCATCATAGTGCGTGGACAATTTCAAACCAGAAGCAATAGCCAATAAGCAATACATCAGTTTATTATATTGCCAACTTGAGAGGAAATCCATGTACAAGGATGCGGGTTTCTCAACTGTACTCTAGAGCTACCGATCTTTCAGGAATAAGGGTTTTAATGAAAAAAATGATCATAATTTAGATATTCTCATGGCTCTATCATGAATCCAGCAGTGTCTCATTCACCTATGCTAATAGAACCATAATGGAAGAGGTTTTTAGTAAATACTAGTGGTCTCCCCAAGGCGAATTGACAGAGATTCCGCAACTTCTGCCTCTGTTAGCTATTTGAGGTTCACAGTTCCATAGATAATGTATATATGCCACAAAGCTATATGATGCAATGCAGAGAAGAGTAGCAAGGTCAAAAGGGATGATGAGTAGACTTCTTATAAGAAGATTGATACCAGCAAACCAAAGCATCCATTAATTATATCACTAGTTCGTGTGTCGAAAACATGATCCCAACTCAGAATCTAAAGTCGCAGGGATGAAAGGTGAAAAAAATATTGATCTATCTATAATGGGGGAGTTCTTGTGGAAAGTTGATTCCCCAGTAATTCAATATCTCAGAACATGTCAAAGCAAGAAAGAGATTACTTCTTGCGAGAGAACAATACACTAACCGCTATGGAGACGGTGATAATGGATACAGGAACAACCCAATACTGTTTTGTCAAGTCGACAAGCTTCTGAACAGAGTCTTTTGGCTGCTCCTTCTTGTAGATCTTAAGCTCTGGTATTTCCGGTACAGAAGTTTCGTCTAGCTCGCCAATAAAATACTTCTCCATGAGTTCCCTAGCGGAATTGCTGTGCCCCGCGTCTTCGAATTCATCTGTTGCATCTTTGCCTTCAAGAACATCATCACATTTACTTGGTTTAGAGACAACATATCAGTCATAAAAGAAAATAGCAGAGATCGATCAAATAGGAGAAGAAGAAGCTACCGGTGGCAGCAAGAAGCACATCATCTCCTCCAGGGTGATCATCCATATACGAGGTTACGTCATAGACCTGTAACCGAAGATAACCAATTCAGATATTTTCTCAAAGAACCCATCATCCTAATTAGGACCAAGATTCAGAGTCGACCCATTATCAAAAAAAAAAACAAAAATTCAGAGTCGACCCATTATCAAAGAAGAAGAAGAAGAAGATTCAGAGTCACTCATTGTTCATTAGATTGAATAGACAACGCGAGAGAGACATGGTTTCCGAAAGTGGAAAATTCCTCGAGATTAAGAGGGATTGAAACCGAAATCCTGAAATTAGAAGAGATAGAGGGAGAGGGCAGACCTTGCCGTCGATGACGACCCAGCAGTCATCTTGCTTGTTGTGAGTTGCGGCTTCTTCCATGGAGTAAAGCTTTGTGAGAGTCGGCATTTTCTTCTGCTACGAGCTGCGAGCGAAGCAATTTTCTTTTTCTCCTTTTTTGGGGTTTTAGGTTTTGGGTAAGACAAGGGGAGTGAGATACCAACCCTACCAGAGACGACGTCGTTTCGACTTTATTACGTTTTGTTTTTAATTAATCCTTGGTTTCATATTGGATTTGTAATTTCTCTTTGTCGTCGCCTTCCGAAAAACGTTCTATTTTTCCTTCTATATTTCCATATACCACCAGGTGTACACAGGGTTGAGGTCTCATTATATTTCTTCAGAAGTTAAATTCCAGTTTTCTCCAAATTTAAAATTTGAATTCAATTTCCACACAAATCCGATTAGTTTCGGTTTACTCTTTACCAATCTAATATTAACCAATTAAATACCAAATAAAAACAACCTTAAACCGGACTAAAACCCAATTAAACTTAATAAACTCTAAATCGAGCAATAAAGAACACGAAGATGATGTTGTAGAACAAAAGCTAATTCAATCAATTCACCATTCCCTTATATTTGATGATATTGTTTATTTTTGCCCTTTTTGGAGAAGAACGAATATACTTCTCGTGGAAATCTAAGCCGAACGAAAGTGTGAAATCCAATAATGTTTTTGATTCCTCGCCGACCGTTGAGATTCTCTAAACTCCGGTGAAATCCTTTTGTCGGGCCGATCTCACAAAGAGCAAGCATTCTACAACCAACTTCATCAGTGTCTCTGTCTGTGTCTGAATCAATCTCAATTATTTCCTTATCCACAACTATCTGACCGCAGATTTCTTCGGTTTCCTCATCCCAATCAAATTTAGCAGACTATTACTCTATTCGATTCTGAAACAAAACTCATGACAAAACCAAACACTAAACAAATCAATGTTTCACTACAACAGAGATGGAAAAAAACATGAGAAAACAAAAAGTGATAACATTTCGTAGTTGTAGTTGAATCAAATTCAGAAAATCTGAGGTATAAATTTCATCACGAACCTCACTTAATCTTCCTCCTCTGGCCGAACCAAATTGTAGTCGATGAAGGAAACAACCCAAGAAAAAAAATACAAAAAAATTGCAACTTTATGGAAGCAATCAGCAAAATTTCGTCTCTTTAGGATTGTCGAAGAAAATCAAGAACACATTTACGGGTAATTAAATATCAATTTTCAATTCATGGATATGAAGAAACTGAAGAAATTGAATTTAAGTCAATAAACCCACAGATCTATTACCAATCTCGAATCTGGGCTTGTCTCTTTTGCTTGCACAAAAATCCTTTCACGAGTCGGTGAAGAAGATGAAGAAGCCGGTCGGGTCATTTACGGATTGGGTCGGGTTTTAATTTGGTTTGGTGTCGAGTTTAGGTGGTTTAGTATCCGGTTTATGTCTTAAACCGATAAAATCGACGTTTGTGTGTTCTGAGACTTCGAAATTTCAATTTGGGTATAACTAGATTTAAAACTTTGTTTTGGTGGAGAAATAGAACGAGGCCTCAACTATGTGTACATCTGGTGCTATATGGAAATACTGAGGGAGAAATAGATTGTTTTCCCGTCAACTTCACTTTATAGTTCATACTAGATCATATACTAGGTAGACCGTCTGCGTTCAACATTAACAATTGAACATTTATTATTTTCGTATCAAAAGAAATATAATAATCAGATCGATACAATTAAATAAAATTAAACTCAAAATATACATCGTAAGAGTAACTAAGAGCTATACTGACACTAAAAAACCATATCAAATTTTGATCCCAAGATCAAAATAACGCCCAAAATATAAATTTAAAAAGTAGGAAAAGACTGTCTAACTTAATTTCAGTGTGTAAAATCATTAAAAATCCAAAAAAAAAATAACAAAACAAAATCTATTGTTAGATAAAACAAAACCAACCAAAACAAAAGAAACCAACATAAAATCTTCACAGGCACTAAAACAAGAGTTCAAATATTTTGGAAGACTTCATCGTAGATAACATTCACAAGTTTGAGTTGAGGCTTTCCATGTCCAATTATACAATCCATGAAAAAATATATCCAAGACTAAATAGCTACATATAAAATTCTAACAATTATATAATTTGAGAAATTGTACAAAACTGCCGGATTATATGATTTGAAAAATTGTTCATATGTTATTTTCCTTGTGATTTTACTTATTTATATCAAGTAACACATGAAACTAGATCATATTAAACAAAACACACAAAAGAACAACTTAAACACAGATCAGTTAAAATTAAACATTTCGATTTTATGTGCAAATCACATAAATCAAAGCAAGGACAAAACATTGATTATAATATAATAAATTAAATACACACTGTTAGAGATTTTTCGTCAGTGTCCAACCATCAGGGGGGGACAAGTCTCATGCGCAACCAACAAATGCATGAAGGCCGGAGAAAATAAGATGGTGGGTATTTTTCGACGGCTCTTTGGCACTCAAATCAACAAAGAGAAAGAAAGATGAAAGAGACCATAAGGAGTGACGCGGAGAAAAAGGAAAGAAGTTGGTAAACGGGAAATAGAGGAATAGGTGACACCGGATCGAGCGAGGAATGATCCACGGTGTATCAGCACGTTTGGTGGAGAATTTAGCGGTGAGACAAGAGAAAATATAGTGTTAGAGAGAAAATGGTCAAGTATGACCGGAGAGATGGTCGGAAAGTGACCAGAGAGATACTAATAAGGGGTCAAAAAGATACTAAGTCTCCGAAGTATCAAAGGAAAGGCTTAAGTATTTAGAGAGATAGTATAAGCTTAGCAGCTTAAGCCGGAAGTAAGAGTTAGGTTTCTTTGAGGAATGAGTAGGATATTTATAGAATTTTATCTGTCCGGGCTAGGATATCGGACTCCGTATCCTAAGTCGGGTCAGGTTCGGGTCCACTGATTTGTCCCGGTACGGTGCACTCGAGTGCTTTTCACCTACCACATTTATCTCTATGCATTCGCCACCCGACAATACGGCTCTGTAGTGTAGTCTACCTTTACCATAATGGGTGTAATGCTTGACACGGCGGATCGGACGCCGGGAGGTTCCTCAGAATCAGCTTTGTCGGCTTTAATCGTTTTGTAGAGCAGAGGCCAGCTGCTTTTACCTATCACATGAGTAGAGTAAATAGTTTTAACTATTTGATCGTGGACCAATTCAAACATATTCAAATATTTTACTATATGCGCCTTTAAAGAAAATTCATACCTAGCCCGAGTTTCTGATACGGGAACTCGGGCTCTGTGTTTTGCTTCTCGTTTGCCTTTATACCTGTACGTTTGACCCAGGCCCGGCCCATGGCACAAGCAAGTAAAGCCATCGATTATGGTCTTAAATTTTAGGGGCCTTTTTAGTGAAATATTTTTTAGGCCTATATATATATATATCAAAAATTTATAGGTCTATTTTTATAATAGCAATATTTGTAAGGCTTTTTTAACAATGTTTGTGAGCCTTTCTTTAACAAACATGTTAATTAAATATATGATTAAACTAATTTAGTTTTACTAATAAAATTCTGATTTAGAAAAAATTTAAAACCCTAAACGACGATTCAGTTCTCGTCTTGGTGATTCACCCATTATTTTTCCATCGTCTTGTACCAAAAGTCAGGTGCGTGGATCAATTTTTAAAGAATGAAAAAAAAAAATTTCCTTTGATTACATAGTGTTAGAATACAAAATTTAGATAAACATATAATAATTTCAATAAGTCGGCATCGGCGGTGCTTGTAAGTCAAAGACAAAGACTCAAAGTAAAATTATCTGCAAGTGTTTAAGCGTTAAGTCTGTGCAGTGGTGATTGGATATGATTGTTTAGTTTAAGCAATATAATAAATTAATAATTCATGGTTTTGTTTTATTATATTTGATTTGTGTGAATAAAATAGTTAAAGCAAGTTAAGTACTAGCAGCGTAGATTGTTTGTTTTATATTTCAGATGATTGATAACTTTATAATCAAATATAGTATAACACTTGTAACTTGTTTGAACGTGTTTCTAATTTATCTCTGTTTTTTGTAGCAAAAGAAAATGCCACCATTGAGAGTTAAAAAAAGCAAACTATCTGGAGTGAAAAAATCTCAACGGTCTGGAATTATAAAACACCAACCATCAGGAGTTCAAAAAGAAATAAGAAGAAGAAACAAGAGTCATTTATCAAGTCTCAAGCAGGTTCTATATTCAAGTTTGTAAAGAAAAATAAGGAACCTGCTGAAAATTCTACCAACGGTGAAGTAATTGGTACTCAAAGGGACAAAGATGAAGATGTCAATGATAGTGGTCAGAATAGTAAGCCTGGAAATTCTGATGAATGTATAGAAACTCAAGACGATGAGATTGGAAATCAAGTTGAAGAGGTAAGTGAGCAACAAATGGAAGATATTTCTGATCCTGGAAATTGGGGAAACATTGATTTGAGATTGAGAGATTTATTGGTTAAAAATGGTCATGTGACAAGGCTATCTATTGATTATCGGTTTTCCAAGGATAATATTGGTAGGCATTTCTCGCAAGCGTTCTACACAAAAGATATGGTAAATGGAGAGAAACAAGATAGACGATGGTTGATATACTCAAAAGCTTTGGATAAACCTTTTTGTTTTTGCTGCAAGTTGTTCAGGCATGAAAAAAGTGGTGGTTACTTGGCAACCACGGGGTCCAATGATTGGAGAAAATTTTCAAGAAGACTGAAAGAACATGAAGTTTGTCATGATCATGTTATATGCATGACATGTTGGACAGAATTGGAGGTGAGATTACACAAAAATCAGACAATTGATAAGCATGCTCAAGAAGAACTAAATAGAGAGAAAATTCATTGGAGAGAAGTATTGTTGAGAATATTTGCAGTGGTGAAAACTCTAGCTCAAAGAAATTTGGCATTTCGTGTGGATAATGAAAAGTTTAGTGAGGCAAATAATGGGAATTTTTTGGGTCTTATTGAGATGATTGCAGAGTTTGATACAGTGATGAGGGAGCATGTCAGACGGATTGAGAGAAAGGAAATCTATTCACATTACCTTAGTCACTGAATTCATAATGAGTTGATTGCAATCCTAGCTAAGGAGATCAAAGTTATGATCATAAACAAGATTCATGATTCGAAGTATTTATCCATAATTCTTGATTGTACTCCTGATATTAGCCACAAAGAACAGATGACGTTGGTTATCCGATGTGTGGATGTTTCTATGATGTCAACCAAGATTGAGGAATTCTTTTTGACATTTTTGATTGTCAAAGATAAATCAGGAGAAGGACTTTTCTCTTCGCTTCAAGATGCATTGGTTGAACTAGAGTTAGACATTGATGATGTGAGGGGACAAGGATATGACAATGGATCTAATATGAAAAGAAAGAATAAGGGAGTTCAAAAGAGGTTGCTAGAAATTAATCCAAGGGCATTTTTCACGCCATGTGGTTGTCACAGTCTTAATCTTGTGTTATGTGACATAGCATCTTCTTCCACAAAAGCTGTGTCTTTTTTTTGGAATTATTCAACGAATATACTGCTTGTTTGCTTCTTCAACAAATAGGTGGGACATATTGACAGAAATGGTTAAAGGGCTAAGCCTTAAATCTTTGTCTTAGACACGTTGGGAAAGTCATGTTGAAAGTGTTAAAACAATAAGGTTTCAAGCCCCAGAAATCAGAGAAGCTTTACTTTACTTGGCTGAAAGTACCGACGACCCAAAAACACGAAGTGATGCTGAATCCCTTGCTTTAAGTGAAACACATGGAATTAGAGGTTTTGAGTTCTTGTTTGGTATGGTTATTTGGTATGACCTTCTCTCTGTTGTCAATGCAGTAAGCAAGAGCCTGCAATCAGAAAATATTGATATTGATGCTGCGATTTATCAACTCAAAGGGCTTGTGTCATATTTTCAAAAATATCGAGAGACAGGTTTTGAGGAAGCAAAATCTAAGGTTAGAGAAATTGCAGCTGATATGGAGATTGAAGCCGAATTTCCCGTGAGAAAAAAACGTGTCATTAGAAGAAAGAAGCAATATGATGACGATACAGAGATAGTTGAAAACGAGCTATTACCACCGGAGGAGAGCTTCAGGATTGATTATTTCAACACACTCATGGATCAAGCTCTAGTTTCTCTTGAGTCGAGGTTTGAACAATTCCAAAGGTATGAACAAGTTTTTGGGTTTTTGTTTGATTTAAAGAAACTAACATCGGCAAGTGATGATATTTTGAGAGCATCATGTGTGAATCTGGAGGTTTCTTTAAAGAATGGTATGCATTCTGACATAGTTGGTGATGATTTGTTTTTGTAACTAAAAGTTCTCCGAGAAGTAATACCAAAGGAGGTTCAGAAACCTATTGAAGTGCTTGATTTTTTTAAAAGAATGGAGGGTTGTTACCCAAACACAGAAATTGCTTATCGCATATTGTTGACCATTCCAGTATCGGTTGCCACCGCAGAAAGAAGTTTTCGAAGTTGAAGCTGATAAAAAATTATTTGCGGTCTACCATGTCACAAGAGAGATTGAATGGGCTGACTTTGCTATCAATTGAAATAACTATGGTTGAAAAGCTCGACTATGTAGGTTTAATGAATGATTTTGCTGGCAAAAATGCAAAGAGAACCATATTTCAAGAATAAAATTTATTTTTACTGTTTTTTTTTCTTCTCTTACAAACAGTTTATGGAATTGTGAATTTTCATGAAGTTTTCATGTGTTTTTTTTTATATTCTATTATTTTAGATTTTGGATAATATATAAAGAGGGACACGCCTTTTAGATTTGCGTAGGGTATTCAAAAAGGTCGGATCGGCACTGGTTTGACCACTCAGTGCCCAATCCGATCAATCCTCTGCGGTGTGGCCACACTACTTGGAATGGGGTAAAAACAGGTGGCCTAGCCATCAAATTATTTGGACCACTGTAGATCATACTCAAATATATTTAAAGTCGGCTCAATATACCAACTACACAATGGTGCTAAGAAATTTGCCTAAACTAATTACACGTGGTGTTAAAAGATTCGCCTAAGTTAAGAGAATAAATTTATCCCAAACACACACGAACCAAGCATATACCTTCATCATCTTTTTGAAACATCAATGAAAGGTTAAGAAACACCTTTGAAACATCAATGAAAGGTTAAGAAACACCTTTGGGACGAGGCAAACACAATTTGGTTAGAGTAGATTTTTGTAATCGCTCGCATGGACAATGAACTATCAGAATAGATAGGCCGACTCAAGCCTTAAAATCAAAGTTGTCAATCATGTGAAGTTGGGGAAGCCAAAAGGGACCTTAAAAGAACACTTGGTCGTAGAAAATCATAGTTAGTTCGAAGAAAATTAATTTTGGTTCGAGACAGTTGATCAAACGAATCATACGAGGCTAATCATAGACCGAATTGGTCAATATATGTGAATAAATGCCAGACCAGTTAGGATATATTCAGGAAGGGGTAAACAAAGCTAAAGAAGACATTTGGGTTGATATGTTTTGAAATTGGTACGAAGGAAAAACAATTTGGTACGAAACAGATGATTTGAGGGTGGGAAGGATAAATATATCCAAGAAGGATAATTGGTCAAGAGAAAATTCAATTTAGGTCGATAGAAAGATTATTTGGGTCGTAGGGAGTGTTCAATGGGCAATTTCGTTCGAAGGATAGTTGGATCAGACTGGATCAAGAAAGCAGGTCGGTGACTCACATGTGTGTCTGCTTCACCTACCTATCTTCTTCACCTACTTGCGTGAGTCACTAGCCTTTGTGCATGCTTCACCGGCGGTGACTAAGCACCTTTTCACCAACCATTTTTCGGCGCCGACACATGTCGCCGTTTGGCTTCCTCGGTATGTCATGGTCCAAGGTGCTCAAGAAAGGTTAGAAGGCGTGTTAGTCTTGGTGTTACGGTCTCTTGTATTTTTAGCTTCTTCGTTTCTTGTAGATCATAAGATTCCCATATATAAGGCTTTTCTTTTGAGGAATATTTGTGTCCTGGCTTTGTTTCCGAAAATGTTAATTAGACCACCAACTAAGTATTTTCTAAAGCTTAATTATAAGAATGTCTAAAAAAAAAAAAAAAACTCATTAGATAGAACAAAGTCAAACATAGCAACGAATATACATAAGCTTTGTCATTTATCGTATGTACATTTTAAACTAGATAATAAATCCTCAACCTATATTTAAAGCCATATGGTAAAAGTCTACGAGCTTGGAAACTTGGAGAATCAATTCATAAGGCTGCTTCTTTAACAAGCAAAAAAAGAAGATGATAAGGCTGGGTTTGGCAAACCTCTTTCGAAGTCAATTTTAATAGCCTCTTTTATTTTGAGTTTCTTTTTCCGAATGGCAATAAACCAGAAGCTGACCATCTTCACTTGCTATACATATATTTCCGGAATCATCTGAGCTTATGCATGAAACTCCTTGGCCTAACAAAATCCAAGTATCCATAATTTTTTTTTTGAGAATTGTCTTCGTTGTTTTCATGGATATGAACAGCTACTTTAAAATCAATGTTTACCTTTGAAATCATGGAGAGAACCAAGTTTCGCGCCAGTGGACAAGTCCCACAAATACACAAGTCCATCAAGTGTGCCTGCTACTCCATGACCAGATACTGTTCCGGCTACATCAGCCCTGTAAACCAGACAGACATCCATAGCCATTGAACCATGGATTTCGAAATGTTAACATTCATACACTGTTACTTTTCATCTACTCCTCAAAACATAACTACTTTTCTAGGGACGTGGAGAAATCAGGAAGGACTAAGAAAAAAAATATGCAGGTAAAGAAAGAGAGGTGTGATGATAACCTCGGATCCAATTGACTTCCCAATATCACTTGGTTTCTGACAAGCAGAGCCAGTCTCCAACATCTACCTGGACTTTCTACACGGCCACATTTAGCGACTGAGTCAAGATCGGTAGAGACTAAAAGCCAGATGGCAGTGTCTTTGACTTCAGCTGGAACCAATGTTTTGTTGTTGATCCCTTTTGAGAACCATAATTTTGTTGCAGCTAAAATCATGTCAATGCGATCCTCGATTGTAGAATGCCTATGTACAGGGTGCCACACAAACAAGCTGGTTGGGATGAACTCAAAGATCATATTGCTGGGAGATACAAATCTTGATACTAGGCTTCGCTTTGAAATATCCCTAAGTCGAGAATAAACCAAGTTAAAAAGGCTGCAACTGTGGAGAAAGGAAGAAAAAGGAAAAGGAAATTGGGCTGATCCTCATCATATTCCCTAGCAGGAATAGTGATCTATAATTTAACAAAGAGATGGGCAGAGAAAAAACTTCAAAGATAGAGAGAGAGAGAGAGGGAGCAAAATACCATATTGTAAATTCTCCAATACCATTATGCCCGATAACAAGATGAGGACATTTTGGGATCTTCTTCAGTTCCATGATGCATGAAGATATGCAAGGATTTGCGAGTATAACGAATTCTTCGGTAGGACCTCTGCAAATTTAGGAGAAGTGAACATAAGCAGAAAGTTCAATGATCATCCATCCAACCTGCCTCTCCACACAAAAAAGGATCTGAAAACAATTTTAAGAGAAGGGCAATGAACTCTGATGAGAGCACCTCCAATGCGAGTTCATGGCCCAGACAATAAGGTTTCCACTTTTAACAACTGCAATGAGATAGTTAGGATCGCACACCACCACGCACTGCACACTGTCAACTGCTTGAAGTTTGGTCACGAGAGAAACATGACCAGTTTTCACCTGGACAATCCTCACAACATTCTCCTCAAAACAGGCTGATGTACAAGTCAAACACGAGCAATCAATTTCCCTCTTCCTACCAAAAAAAAAAACCCAGAGTAATCCCTTAGCTGATATCTTTATCATGTATCCCTGTACCATATAATACAGCAAAGAGAAGTTCGAACCTGCAATAAGGTGTTTTGATGTTGCCAGTAAAAATAAGATGCTGCCCATCTGGAGTGAAGTGCAAATAAGATCTCTCGAGTGTTCTCTGAGGAAATGTAACAACTATCAGATAACTAGAGAGGAAAAACAAGATATGGTAGTAGTAGTAATCATGCAGTTTAACAGAAGCAACTAGGAAAAAACTTTAGTGAATTTACATTTCCACCAGATTTGTCATTCACAATGGGGAGTATTGCAGGAGTGTGACCAATGACAGAGGGGAATCCTTTGCTTGGTGCTTTAGCTGATATCTTGTACATAAACAGGGTTCTACCTCTATCTTCCGTAGCAAAGCTCAACACGCAAATATAGATTTCATTACCTACAGACTGGAGTGATACTGATGAAACAGGCATGGGATGAAAGTAACAGCCAAGCAGCTCAACAGTTTTTTCCATCTCATTGTTGATCTTTATATCTCTGTTGAGCTTTATATTCAAACTAGATGGACATTCCCGCACACTAGAGATGCTTTTCTCGTTGGTATTTTCCTTATACTGAGACTTTGTAGAAGGTATTTCAGAGACTTGGATGCCCAATGCCTCACCAATATGGGCTTGAAAATTCTCAGCTTTTGAAGCTGGAAATGTGGATGGTGATATACTTGCATTTCCAAAACCATGAGCTGGCCTCATATCTTGTGGTACAAGACACGCTTCATTGCTTAATACATTGGTGAATTTGTTGTTATTCACCTTCACCAACTCAGGACCCTGGTTTTGGTCTGTTACATGACCGCTTCCATCTCCCACTGGATTTGTTCTATCTGATATAGAGTTGGTAGACAAGGGCGGCTGAAGTTCCAAGATACGGGTTTTAATAGGAGACATTTTGCTTAGAGAATCACCAACTCCAGTATTTCTGCAACTGTTTTTACTTTCAGAGGATGACTTTCTGTTTCTTTGCTGTTGATTGGTCGAGACTTTTTTTCTGCTATACACCTTATGTTTTTCTTTTCCAATAGAACGAACTTCAGTAGGGGTAGTGCCAGCGACAAAACCGTTACCTGCAGGCAATTGGACCCATGCTTATATTAGACAGTAGACAGATACAGTAATGCAAAGCATTTTGGGGGTGATGGAGGCAAATGGTGATATTGATAGATAACTTAATACCTTCAGCAGAACAAAATGTGCTCTTTGGTTCCTGGTTTTCGGAGTGGTGTTCTTTCTGCAAATAGTGTCCTTCTGCTGCACAGAGTTCCTCAGATTTTGGGGACAAAATCATGCTAGTTGAACTGGTGCAGTGTGGTAATGACATGGACTTCTTCACATATTCATCTCGATTATTTTCTTTCAAAATAGTACTAACATCGTGTGAAGACGGGTTTATGCTCTCAATAGTCTCCAAAGCAGAAGCCGACAGATTTGCATTTACTATTGCAACCTGTTCCTCTGCAATGGGCATTTTGGGAAGTTCTGCTGGATAGGTTTCCTTGGAAGAAGAGTTGATATGACCACTCCCAGAAACATCCATGTGAGACTCATCAAAACTGTCAGGAGCAATGGACACATTACTTGTAAAATCCTGAACAGAATCTGGAGCAACGACTTGCATGTTCTCATCATCTCCACTACATGTTCTTGTTGACAGCGACACAGCTGTAAATTTTGAAGAGGAATTATGAGCTATGGGATAAGGGAATACTTCAGCAATCGTAGCTTTTGTGCAAAAATACTGTGTATCTTAGTCTAAATATACTATAATTCAGGCATTTTGTAGGGGTTAAGTATACCAGCTCCTGAAGCTTCATCAAGTTGGCTCGTTTTGCAGTTGTCTGAGCGATTTGATCTGCAAGATAGTGTTCCTGACATATCATTCTTTTTGTGCTTCTTGCTTGAGGCCTTCTTGAGCAGTGGAATTGCTTGAGGAAGTAGAACTGAGATCATTGATTTGGCAGTTTCTTGATCAGCTGAATCAGAGTCACTATTTTTAAAAGTTAGATTCAAACCAGATTCAGCTAAATCTTCTGCATTTGGTTCAGGTAAAAGCCCTTCACTAACTACCATGTTTGCAAGGGTCAATTCTTCTTTTTGCTCGCAACTTGTATTATCATCCACTTTTGGAGCAGAACTTATGGTGTTATCTGCAAGAATTGGACAAACGTGATTCCAAGAAAAGATGCAGTCATAATGATTACAATAATCTTCTTGCAGCTAGAAGCTGACATCTTGGGTATTAAACAAGTTTACAAGAAGAATGAAAAGCTAATACCTTGCAGGAAATCCAAGGTATCGGGTGCACAAAGATTGGAACCAGTCGTATCTTGGTTCTCGTGCAGAAGAATATCATTGTTGGGTTTGTTTTCCTTTTCTTGCAACCCATGAAGCTGCAAAAATATAAGAATCTTCTTGTTAAAAACCACATTCCTGGAGAAAAAATTCACCGGCCTACTACGCCAAAATAACAAAAGAGAAATCTTTCCAGAAAAGTATACAAGAATTTCTTTATGGACAGAAGATAACCCTGAATGGATTACCTTTTCAGAAAATTTGGATAACGGCTTTGATTTACAGCTGTCAGGAAGCCGGTCTGTTTCTTGGATAGGGAAGACCACTTTCACTTGTTGTGGATTTTCTGATGGTAGATATGAATTTTCGTTAGTAGCATGACTAGAATGCAACTGCTCTGGTGGTGCTCCTTGAAGGCCAATTATCTCCACTTCTACTTTTGCTGAACAGATTGACACTGGTGCTGAATTTAAAATCTCGCCACCAGAAAATGAATCTTGCAATCTTGGCTTTTTATGGCCATCTTTAACTACTGAATTCTGGTATACTATTTCAGATTTTCTGCTTCTTTTCTTTCTAGCCACTGGCCTGTCCAGATAACATATTAAATTTGGATATGCACACGTGACTGGACATTCATCATCAACCGGGATTTGAGAGGCCCTACTGCTGGAGCTAGATTCTACCGTCCCGTGGGAATTAGTCAAATACGCAAGTTCCCTGAGCAACCTCTGAACCAAGGGGTTTTTGAAACCAAAAAACTGAAGCAAGAAAAATCAGTCATCTTAGACAGCACAGCAAGCAATTAATTATCCCGATCATAGTGGTAGGATCATAATTACTACAAGCCAGGCGATTATACTAGTGACGAACACCCAAGGAAGGCCTAAAAAAGCAAAACATTTGTAGACTTCTTAGTTAAAGTAGTATGCTTGACTTGTCTGGCAGGTATATTCCTAGGTATCAACTCACAATTGAGAAGTCAGAAATGGAATGATTATAAAGTAAGAGTATAGTGACAAAAGACGGGCTGTTTTTGAGCAGTAGAAGGCCGTAGTAGGTTTTCCTATCAGGAAAAACAAAAGGCATGATAACAGCTTATAGATCGCCACATATTAATTGTATCTTCTTAATCCGTTTAGAGGGGCGCTACTTATACTATTATGTTCCATGACTTAAACGAAATGCAGATTCTAACCCTGCCTGTAAAGCTCACAAGCATACAAACAGTAATTATGAGGGCAGCAAGTGTTCTTCAAAAGCTTCGCCAAATCATCTCAACAATATGCAGGCATTTTTGGAAAGGAAATGGCGCATGTTTGATATTGAAACATCTACTTCGTTGTAGATTAGACTTGGTTATAACAGTAACATGCAAGATGGTCTAAAGAGATAACAAAAAAGGAACTGAGATGTACCTCCATGCCGTTCATTTTACATGTAAATCGTTTTCCATGCCATATTTTTAAGTTGGAGAAGCCCGTCTTCTGGAACTTTCCCCATGCAATCTCTGGGGTCTGCCCAGTCCATGATTCAGCCAAATATCTAATCTGCAACAATAGAGTAAGACTCTGCTGCATTCTAAAAAAAGTAATGCACAACCGTCTAAGATTTTTATGTGGAATCAGCAGCACACCAGAAACAAAGGTCCTTTGGCACCTTCTTCAATCTCGATATAATATGAGTTCCCATTGTGAGCTCGGACAGCTCTGTAGCCCACAGGATAAGGGAGACGATCTTTGCCCTGATGAAAAAAGAAGCTATGTAAACAGAAATTCTGCTGAAACACATATGCATAAGATGTACCAGAAAATCACAAGTTTGCTTTTCTTCTTTGATCCCATTCTACATCCCCAGCTTAAGGATCTAGCCTCTATCCTACGAAGTATCACTGGACGTAAATTTTGAAAGCAAAATTGTTCAAAATCAGAGACCATATTTCAAATATACTGTTCATGAGTCCTTAGAGTGAAAAATATACTGTCAAGCAACACAGTGTTTATCGAGATTGATTCCATCACATATATATCACCCCATCGGAAATTCTCAGCATGGATCAAATCGCAGTGATCGAAGTCAATCAGATTATCTATTATTCTAATCTTCGAAGAAATTGAGATAATAGCAAAGAGATATCGAGAAGAGAGAGAGGATAAAAACCAACCCTAGAAGAACTCCAGTACTTCTTGTCCCATGAGCCGCTATAGAGAGCTCCGATGGAGAGGATTTCTAGGTCATCCGACTTTTTATCTTCAGATACGGCTCTTGGACTCGCCATTGGAAGTTGGAAACACGAGATCGGAGCACTGGAGAAGAAATCGCGACGCCGGAGAACGGAGATACACCGGAGAAATGTGAGGGAGAGAGGGATTATGCTTTGTTGAGTCGCGGGAAACAAATGATTCCCTCCATAACTATGCCCAAAGCTAAAACGGCATATTAAAATTTCATTTAATGGGCTTTTGGCCTATTTAAAGCTTTAACGGGCTGAATCACAATTGCCCAACACTACATTACGAATTAGGATTGGGTTACCTTACAGTTCTGCTAAATTCATTATTTTCTTAGTTATTGGACTTTTTCATCAAAATTAGAAGCGTGACATTTTTATACTTAAATAGATTATCATATGTACAAAACTACCAAAAATTTATTAGATTTTGATGTGTCATTAAATTATGACATATATATATTACAGTTTAACTGATAACTTATACTTCAAAAACTTGTAATTTTGTATGTCCACATGTGAACAAAAGACGGATTACTATACGAGCTTTAAGAATTCTAAATTGAGAGTTTGTTCTTCTTATATATTATTCTGAGAGCAAAGTTGTGTTTTTCATTTCTTAACAACAAATTCCAACAATTATGCTAAGCATTAACGTCTTTAACCTGGAAGCTCATTGGAGTTCCTGGTCAGGGTTACGTTCGATCGGTGAAAATATTGGATGACAACGTGAAGATAGCTTGTGAACATGATGTCGCAATATCAACCAGACTACATCTTTTAAACTTGGACGACAAACTGCATATTTTAGATTGAATGAAGGTGATCCTGCATTTTCTATCTAATACATCTGATTTAGTTTTAGATGGCACGAGGGAAAAACTACTTAGGTGGTTTTTAATTTATGATAGTCATAACATTTCAAGCCGAACCACAAATTAATCTCTTGAGTTTATGGAAGTCTCATGTTTATGCGTACATGATGACTAAATATGATTCAAATTGTAGTGTAAATAGTAAAATCCCAATCTAGATCCACATGGTGAATTTCAACCACACTGGACCACCGTAGATTGATACATTATAATTTTTGTCTATAGATTTTGTTCACTACTAATATATTTTAGTAATACAAGTAACTCAAGTTGAATAGTTGCAACTTTTCAAACAATTATAAGATATATTTTAATGGACAAAGAAGAGGCTACTGAATATGTAAGAAAGGTGTCGATAGTGGAGATCATCGGATGCTGTCGCCAAGGGCACGAGCTCTAGATTCTTTTAGTTTTGCTCTAAATGTTCTGCTTTGGTACTTTTAATTGCTTTAAATATTGTTATAAATAAATGAGAATCCCTACACTATTTTGTTATTATCTCGTATCTCATTCCGATCCTTCGTTCCTTTGGGGGGGGGGGGGGGGGGGGGGGGGGGGGGTGTACGTACTACATGCATGAATCGTATTATGTAAATTATCATTTTGGTCTCCTCAAACCATGTTGAATTAATCAATCTATAATGGTACGAACTTACGAGGTAATGAAAACACACACCATAAAATTATCAATTTAGAAATTATTCTTTTGTAGGATATGAACTTACGAATTTTATTATAAAGAGAGACAAGCCGAGTAAGGAAAAAAATGAATTTCTTTTCTGGACAAAACGGATCATGCACAAATATTGAACGAATGGTTAAGGCTGATAATATGTGTTCCCAATGTGTTAATATACTCGCCCTTCTAAAGAAACTATAACTAATTTTTATTAATGAAAACATGATTATTTATTGCAAAAAAAATAAAATATACCTGTACTAATGCATAACTGCAACGAGATTAAAAAAAAAGAAGAAGCATAAATACAACATATTTTTGAAAGATTTAAAAATTTGACAGTCTATCACATCTAAGCAACGGTGCTACACGGACATCCAAGTTTCTAAGAAAAAAGGTGAATGCCTAGACGGACGATTAACGAGCGTCTAGATTTATTGATCGGTTAATGTCCCAACTTAATATAACTAAATTTGTTAATAAAAAGATCTAAGAAAATAATTTTATTTTTAAATATTATTTCCTCCGTTTTAAATATTTGATATTCTAGATTTATTTTTTGTTTTATAAAGATTGGTTTTTTATTTTTTTATGCAGTTTTTATGAAGCAATGATGATGAATTGTAAATTTCAAAATATATTAATTAATTTTATTAAATTATTATTGGTTTAGAATTATTAAAAATTGTTTAGTACAAAAAATAATGCATTTATTAGTAAACGTTAATATATTTTTTTAATATGTGTAAAAATTATAAAATATCAATTATTTTGAAACAAGAGGGATTACATATTTTATTAATATCAATCCGAACGGAGAATTGAGGTGTGGTTTACAAAATTAACATTGGATAAAAAAACCAGTTAAACCGGAACCAAAGAAGATCAAACCAGACATATTCTCCGACGAAGGTGATGTCCTCTAGCTCCTCTTCCGTAAGCGAAACTCAGCTTTCCGATTAGATCCAGTAGCCGGAATCAACCCGAAACTTCAATCCGGTCGAGGCAGGTGTTTCCCGGCAACCAGCATGCGAAGATGGGTGAGAAAATCCATCATTTGCCGCCGCCGAGTCGCCAAGAGCCACTTAGATCGCCACGAAGCCACGGCAAACCTACCTCAACTTGCAGCCTCAACTTGCAGCGCCACCCACTGAAGCACCGTGACAATTTCCTACACTCGACTTCCTCCCGATCTGGCCACCGTCCTCAAGCAATCAGATCCGGATCCTCACCAGCCACATATCCACGCCTTGAAAGCACCGTCTGCCGCCAATCCGCCTCGCCGTGGTGGTTCTACCAAGCCTCAGCACCGTCGGCGAAGATATGGTGAGCAAATCTCCTTAGTCAACCTGCAACGAACACCCCAAAGATGAAGATTAGAGCGAATCTACTCTACACGAAGTCTTCTCACGACGCCGGCTAATATCGATGTCACCGGAGAGGCAGCGAGAAATTTTTTTTAAGACGGCTATGTCAACTTTGTATTTTGGAGAGTGCAACGATTGGAATTTTTTTTTTTTTCATAAGAAAATAATTTATGTATATAAAAATATTATCTTATTATATAAAGGAGAATGCACTCAAAATTATAACTCATTAGATGTAATATGTGTCATTTTAACTGAGATGATGGCACGTATTAATATACTAATGTATAAAGTTAATTTTAATTTAAATAATATTTCCTTTTTATCTAAAAATTAAAAGAAAAATACATCATCGCAAAAAAAAAAAATATCCTAACGTACAAAAAAAAGTCAATGTTCTTCTGTAAAAAAAATTGTCATTAAAAAAAGGAAAATTTGTAAACAAAATGTCACTAAAAAGGTAAAAGAAAAATTTGTAAAAAAATCATCGCAAAAAAAAAATGTCCTAACGTACCAAAAAAAAGTCAATGTCCTTCTGTAAAAAAAATTGTCATTAGAAAAAGAAAAATTTGTAAACAAAATGTCACTAAAAAGGTAAAAGGAAAATTTGTAAAAGAGAAAATTTGTAAAAAATATCATTAAAAAGAGAAAATTTTTGTTTCATGTCAATACGTTTAAAAACAAAAAAAGAAAAAATGTCATAACTAATCGAGAAAGAAAGGAAAAAAAATACATCATTGGAAAAATTTATAAAAAAGAAATGTCACTAAATAAAGGTAAATGGGAAAATTTGTAAAAAATGTTATTAAAATAAAAGTAAAAGAAAAAATTTGTAAAAAAAAAATATCATTAAAAAAGAAAATTTGTTTCATGTCAATACGTTTAAAAACAAAAAAGAAAAAATGTCATAACTAATCGAGAAAGAAAAGAAAAAAAATACATCATTCAATAAAATCATGAATTCGAGAGTTCCACAAATCGATCAAAACTATTTTACTTTTAATTTTGCCCAACGTGAGTGTGACACGTAGGCAAAAATCGTAACTCACCAGATCGTGACTTGTGTTAATTTTAATTGAATTGTGACACGTGTCAATATATTAATATAAAAATATAATACATCATCGCCAACAAAAAAATGTCATAAAGTAACAAAAAAAAAGTCAATGTCCTTCTGTAAAAAAAAATGTCATTAAAAAAAAAGAAAATTTGTAAACAAAATGTCACTAAAAAGGTACAAGGGAAATCTGTAAAAAATGTTATTAAAAAATGTAAAAGAGAAAATTTATAAAAAATATCATTAAAAAAGAGGGAAAATTTGTTTCATGTCAATACGTTTAAAAACAAAAACAAAAAAAAAATGCCATAACTAATCGAGAAAGAAAGGAAAAAAAATACATCATTGGAAAAATTTGTAAAAAAAATGTCACTAAATAAAGGTAAATGGGAAAATTTGTAAAAAATGTTATTAAAAAAGGTAAAACGAAATTTTTTAAAAAATAAAATATTATTAAAAAATAAAATTTGTTTCATGTCAATACGTTTAAAAAAAAAGGAAAAATGTCATAACTAATCGAGAAAGAAAAGAAAAAAAATACATCATTCAAGCAAATCATGTATTCGAGAGTTTCACAAATCGATCAAAGCTATTTTACTTTAAATTTTGCCCAACGTGAGTGTGACACGTAGACAAAATCGTAACTCACCAGATCGTGACATGTGTTAATTTTAATTGAGATTGTGACATGTGTCAATATATTAATATAAAAATATAAATTTTCTTTCTCTACATTATTTATTTCTTAAATCAAAGTGTAGTGTAACTAAAAGGAAATAATAGTCTAAAAAAAAATAAGACATGTTATTAAAAAAAAATAAACGGAAATAGTAAATCAAAAAGATTAAAAAAAGAAAATAAGACAAATTATTTATAATTGTAGTGTAACTAAAATGAAATAATAGTCAAAAAAAAAATAAGACATATTATTAAAAAATTAAATGGGAATACTAAATAAAAAAACTAAAAAAAGAAAATAAGACAAATTATTTCTAATTTCTAAAAGTATTAGTGCGGCATATAAAAAATTGATATTCATGAGATTACGACATGTTTTGTTAATATTTTTAAATTTATTTACTAATATATTTTGTTAATTTTCTTACTATTTGTTTAACACTAATGACATATATAGACATAAATTTGATAGAATGTATTTTGCATATATTATTTTGATATGAAAATTTTGGGTATTATTGATTGACAAGGAATGCATGGAGTAAAAATATGATTTTAATATTATGGATGAAATACATTAGTTGTATTGCGAGATGAAATACGTGGAGTTGAAATTCAGTTTGAAACAAAGTTACTAATCAACATATAAAATAAGTGTGCGAGTAACAATCAAATCTGAATATTTACATCAACAAGATTTAACATTTATTTCTTACATTTTCATAAATTTTATCTTTATTAAATTTAATCGATTACCGACACATTTTACTTTATTTTTTATCATGTATAAATACGTATAATTAAAACCCCGCGTATTACGCGGGTCCTAATCTAGTTTGTAATAAAGCTTGATGAGTCAAACTTCATAATTAACACGATTTATGACATGTGTCAATCGGTCGATCAGATTTTAACACATGTAAAAAAAAATTCAATTAGATTTTGACATGTCATACAAATTTTATTTCTTTTTAAACTTATACATTATACATTTGTATTTATCGAATAGATTATAAAAATCAACATATATATATAAAAAAAATTAATTAGTTTCTAATAAATAATTCATTAAAATAATTAGTTGATAAGCATGGTCTATTCCTTTAAATATTGACTTTATTATATGTCTCAATTTTGTTCTTTCGTACAACTATTCTTTTTTTACCACTCTTTATTTTTACGTTTATTAAGATGAATTATGTTTCAAAATTTACCATTAGAATATTAATTAATACACGTGTAAAAATGTTTTGAGTTCAAATATACTTAAGTTTATTATAATATTTTGTCTTTATATAACAAGGTTTTGTGCTCTCTCAATCTTCTCACCAAGAAATTTCAAATTTCAATAATCTCTTCCACAAAATTTATTTCAGCTTTTTTATTTCAAAAAACCATCGATTACTCTCTTATTCGATAAAAACAACATATCTCAACATTTTCCAATTAGTTTATTTAGTAATTCATAACAAAAAAATTAAATAAGCTACATATATACACGTTTACATATATTTTGATTTTAAATAGAAATTGATATGACAAAAAAAATCAAACGCATTTTTCATTAGAATATTAAATACACGTGTAAAAATATTTTGAATAGAATTAGATTTACATACTCAAATCTTTAAGGATTATAATATTTCACCTTTATTTAAACAATTTTGTACTCTCTCGATCTTCCCACCAACCAATTTAAAATTTCAATAACGTCTTCTAAATTTTTTGTTTCCAATTATCTTTAACCACATGTCAAAATAAAGATTTCCATTAAAAAAAAATCTAATATCATTATATTTTGAAATCAGACTAAAAAAATGTACATTGTATTATGGTTTTTTAAAAGACTTACCACTACGTAGACATCATAAATATTGTAAAATTGATGTATGAGAAGAAAATTATTTTGAAAATTTCTCATGTTGTGAAAATTATAAAAAGTAAGAAACCAAATGATGATACACATATAATTCATTTTACGTTGGAAGAAAGATAATACTTGATTCATAAGTGAAAAAAAAATTCAAATATGATCAAAAATGTGAGTAAGTCTAATTCAAATAAAAATACGTAAATTGATTTGTCAAGAGTTAAAAAAAAAATATATGAGTAGTTATATAATAAAAAGTAAATATAATTTAAATAGGAATAGGAAAAACTAATAATTTAGAAATAGTGAAAAATTGAAAATGCAGTTAATATAAAAAAAGTAGGAGAATTAAAATCAATAAATAATTTGTAGGTTTTTCTATGAGTGGTTTCGCATCGACGTTTTCAATCTTATTTTATTTATTTTTACGGATGATATGATTCTGTTTTCCATTTTTGTGCGGTTTATAAAATATTAAAGTACTCAAAATAATTCAACTAAAACATGAGAATAAATTCATCAAGATTTAAAAAATGGATTAAAAAGTAGTATTAATTCAAATAGAATAGGAAAACTAATAATTTGAAAATATGTGATAAAATTTAATTGAAAATTAAATAATAAAATAATCAAAATAAATAAATAAATGTTAGATTTTTGAATTAGTGGTTTTGCATCAACGTTCCAATTTTATTTTATTTATTTTTACGGTTGATTTAATTTTGATTTCTACTTTTAATTTATTAACTTTTTTTACAGGCTATAAAATATTATTACAAATCCGCATATATGCGGGTCTTTTATCTAGTATATAATATTTTATAATGAAATCGGTGCATAAACGCTAAACGGTATCTATATATGGGTGTCAAAATAAGTAATTAACTCATGAGCCGACTTACCTCAGCTCGGATTTTCACGAGTCCGAACTATGTTTTTTAGGCTCATTTAATAAATAAGTTAAATATTCGAGTTTAATCGAGTTGGCGAGTTATATAAACCAGCTCTAATGAGTCATGAGCTAGCTCACGAACAAATATTTTTTTTTAAGATTTAAAATATTTTATTTATATATTGTAAATATATATGAGATATTCATATATTATGTTCTCTTTTAACTAAAGGAAAAATAGAAATAATCCATCATACTTATATTTAGAAAATAGAAGACTCTCAAGTGGAATAGATTCTGCAACCATTTAAATGATCATTGCATTATTTTATTTTAATTTTTTATTATTAGACAATGTATTTGATTTACCATTCGATAACAATATTATTTGAATTTGTTTGTAATATTTAACATTTAAAGTTAATTTTGTATTTTATAATAATTTAATTTTTAATTATTTTATTCTTATATTTATTTCATATTAACTCGCGAGGTCACTCATTTAGATCACGATCTAGATGATCTGATTTCGAACTTATGAATATAAACTCATATAATAAATGAGCTGAGCCGAGTTGAGCCATGAAATACTCTAGCTCATCATGAGCTGAGCTGAGCCGAGCGAGGTAGCTCAGTTTGACACCCCTATATCTATACATCCAATTAATATCTAACAATTTTGTTAAAATTTTTTTTTTTACTAGTTAGGAAAGTAGACACTTTTAAAAAAAATATTTGAGAAATAGATAGTTTATTGTAGCTAATTTGCAAAATAGGTAGTTTATTACGGTTCTAATACATGTTCTCATCTAATAGAGAAATAAGAAGATTGTTGAAATGACAATTATGCCCTCACCTCTAATAATCTAAAGGGTATTCTGCAAAAAAAAAAAACTCACGATGTGGATATTTTTTTGCAGCTTTACCCTCGACTTGTAAAAAATGCAGGTCAAACCCATAAAATATTGTTCAACCCGCTATATAATCCTTGACTATATCGATGACGTGGTAAAGATGGACGACGTTCACAAAACACATGGTAGGTGAAACGCGCTGTGTTAGATGTTATGAAAACGGTAAATAGTTCTAAAAATCGTGTCGTTTTGAACCACGAAAACGACATGTGAATAAGGGTTACCCAAAGCCAAATCGATTTGGGGGCAAAATAAAAAGTTAGGATTTTCTGGATAAATATCTCTGGAGGCTTAATTTGAGCGAATCGTATTGATTAATTTGAGCAAAATAAAAAGTTAGGATTTTCTGGATAAATATCTCTTGCAACGTATTGATTAATTTGAGCGAATCGTAATAGGGTTTAGATGGTATCGTGAGGCTTAATCAATTCGGATATTGTGTTTAATTTCAATTCAAAAATATATGGGGTTACAGAGCAAAAGGAGAATGGATTAAAGGAGAGTAGGGTTTGTTCGTGTTAGTGGTGCTCGTTTGGAGCAGTTGTAAGGGTTCAATTGGAGCAGTTAAAAGAGTTCGATTGGAGTAGTTAAAAGGAATCGATTTCGTTGGAGAGATGGAGGCACCGATGAGGTAAGTATCAATTTTTAAAAAAATTCTCATTCGTCTGCGTTTCTATATTTAAGAGGTTTTAATTTGATAAACTTGTATGCAATTTCGATATGTTCTTGTATGTTGGTGGATACTTGTCAACTGATGATTTTTATCATGGTGGAGAGGTACATGAAGTGGGGGTAAGATGGCGAGTGAAGACTTTAGCTTGAGTTCTGTGTGCACACTTGTTGTGAATCTCATAAGGTATGATGAAAACATGAGGAAAATCTCATGGTTTCCACCAAAAACCCCTGACAAGAAAGAAGCATAGATGATGATGTAATGTTCAGAAATGTGGTGCATAATGCTGTCGGATCGGGGGCTATGACTTTATTTGTTGTCTGTGAAGATGATCTATATATTGGTAGGCGTATAGATAGTGATCAAGGGTACTTGTGAGAGGATGATACTCGTCTTGATGGTGACACTAGCAGTTCAGATTCAGATTCAGATGATGAGGATAATGATAATGATAATGATGTTACTGTTGGTGATTTTGAGGAGCTGAATGATAGTAGTGATAGTGATGTGGCTATTGGTGAGGTAGATGAGAGCAAGTATCAGAATTTTAGGTTGGGACAAGAATACAAGACGATACAATCCTACAAAAATGCTATAACTTGATATGCAGTGAGGAAGAGGAGAGACATTAAATATGAGAAGTGAGATAGTACTCGTGTAGTTGCTATTTGTTCAGATAAGAATTGTCCATGGAGGATTTCTGCATCTATCAACAACAGCAGTACTAGAATGGTTGTTAGAGCTTTCAATGATGAGCATGATTGCACTTTGCAAGGTAAAGTCTCACTTCTCACCAATGCTCGCATTGCTGAGATATACACTGAAGAATTCAGGATCAATCCAGATATCTCAGCAAAGCAATTGCTGAAAAAGCTTTTGAGATGCAACATGGATATTCCAGAAACAGTTTGTGAGAGGACACGTCTAAGGTGCCTACAGATTTTTGATGATGAGCAAACAAAGTCATTTGCAAGAATGTTTGATTATGTTGCTGAGTTGAAGAGGACCAATCCAGGATCCACAATTGAGTGTGAGGTAAGGAAAACAAAATTCTATAGATTCTATGTTTGTTTTCATGCTCTCAAAGATGGGTGGAAGGCAGCATATAGAAAAATAATTCATATTGATGGGACATTTCTGAAATGGAGGACGACTGGTCAGCTGCTAGTGGCTTGTGGAAGAGATCCTAATGATCAGATGTTTTCGATAGCTTGGGCCATTTCTCAAACATTGTTGTTTATGCTTTGTCTACTGCTTTAAATGTTCTGGTTGTTCTAAAATTTGTCATAAACTTCCATGTCTTACTGTGTTTAAGTTTGTATTCATGTCAAACCTTTCGAAAAACTTGGTTATGTTTTAGGTGAAAAACGTGGTTATGTTTTAGAACAATTTGGTTATGTTGGTGATGTCAATTGTTCAACTATGTTAAGGGAATCCATACAAATACTTAAATATCAATACAAACACTTAAATATCCATACAATCATAACATGCTAGAGAAGTAGAATACTACAAAGTTACCTGAATACAACACACACAACTAGAAGACCTTTTCCAAGACACAAAATTAAAGGATTTTCGTCCGCATTAGTTTGAAACATACTTGTGCTTCTTAACATACTAAAACACTTACTCCACTCTTCTACTTAAAAAAGTAGGAAACTGCAGCTACCAACACAAGACGAGCAATAAGCACATACTTAACCCCATCAATCTCTCTTTCATTCTTTACTTGGAGCTCCTTAACATGCTTAATTTCACCACAGCAGTTTTGCATCTTCATCACTGTCTCCACATGTGGATCGGTCTGAGGTCCTCCAAATCTTCTTATGCTTTGAATCCTCTCTGTCTGCTCTTGAATTTCTAGCCTAATTTTAGGGAGTTCCTCCATAATTGCATCGTCCCACCATTTCCATATGTGATAGCTAGCCTCCATCCTACATGTAAGACCTATTACATCACAACATCAATTAAAAACATAGCAAATGAAATGAAATTTGCTTACTTCACTCATCCGGCATGTGAAGAATCTCCTTCCGGGGTTGGTATATGTGCGAGATGACAGAATTATGGCTGGTCCACCACAGAAACAGAGCCCCTTAATGCCATAATCACCATCAGCTCTTCCACCTCCAGTACTCACACTTGATCATGAGGAAGAGCTCAGACTGTAACTAAAACTCATTTTCACTGTAAGCACATCAAAATGAAAGACAATTAAACCCAGCAGCTCAACCAAACAGACACAAAGTTGGTAAAACATAGAAGTAGTTCAGTTCTGAAGTTAGAATCATACAAAATTAAACTCCAAAACTCAAATTTCAAATGCATAAGTCGTTTAAACTCTACTATCACATACATTATCACATAGAAGAGAAATCACACACTTAAGAACAAAGACAAACAAAACATAATGGTTTTCAAACCACAACCAAATCGGATCAATAAATGTGATGAGAAAAACATAGTCGAGCAATCAAAACAAAAATCTTATTCAAACAGACCCACACTTACCGAAGAAGCAGTTTGAACACTCAGGACCTTCGATTTCGTCGGCAGAAGAAGATATGAGAATGAATCCCTAAATTGATTTTTCTCCCATTTCTACACCCTAACCCGTGATATAACCTAATCCGATCCAATTTCTTGACCCATCATAATCGGGTTTCACACGTGGTTGATAAAAAAACAACATGATTTTCGACTGTCTAAGACGTTCCAAACGTCTTATTTTGATATATGTGACCGATATAACGTCTGTTAACGTCGAGGGTTATATAGCGGCTTGAACAAGATTTCATGGGTTTGACCTGTATTTTTCGCATGTCGATGGTAAAATTGCAAAAAAATCCAATTGGAGGGTTCTTTTGTAGAAAACCCATTCTTGGTGGAATAGCCAAAGACATCGAACACAGATGAAAGAAAAGAATGATTAATCGGGATAATCACTGATAAATCTAAGTCAATCAAACAGAAGAACAAAAAAAGAGTAGGATCTATTAAGATTTCATCCTCAATAGCTCTGATACCATGTTAGAAAACAAGATCAATCGAAGAAGAAGAAGTTTTGGATAAGATTTATGTTATTCTCTTAATGAAGTTTGTTACATATGATCCTCTTATATAGAGGGAAGATTCCGGTTTACATGAGATAACCGAATCTAAATTAATCATGATTTAACATCAAACCAATCTATCTCACTCTCTAATAGAAGAAAAGGCCATTACAACCTATCGTTCCCCCTCTACCGAGATTACCTCGCTCTTCCTATGGAAAAATCCTTCAACACTGCTAAAGGGGAAAAAGCGATCCTCCTCAGCCTCTGTCACGGGAGTCGTCCATGTTGTTGCTGCTACCGTAAGCATTACCTTTACTGAAGCTAGGAAAGAGCTTCCAGATCCCGAATCGAGCTCTCAGGTTGCAGATCTAACTACCTCAAAAATTGTGCCCGATCTAGATCATCTGATTCATCAGATCTCGAAATTTCTGTGATATCAAAAGATGACCGCTTCGACGTGGTAGGAGAGTCAAGAGCTTTGAGAAAAACCACTCGATTTGAAGCTCTTGACACCAGTAAAAGCTCCCAAGGAAATTTCCATCAGTGGAGCAAAAGAGGTAAGCGGAGAGCAGAAGATCTGTATCGAGAGAAGACAAAATTGGATACCCAAATTTGCAAAAAAAAAAACTTGAGAACAGTAAGAAATTTTTTATAGAAAACTCTTTATAAATAAAATTTAAGAGGATCAAACTGAAGAGATTGTAAGAATGGGGGAGAAAGAGTTGACGAAGGAAAAACAAAAAAAATAAAAGATTTTTAATTCAGATAAGCCATGAAGTATTGGTTTACTCAGAGTTCTCAATGGCAGATTGTGTAAATATTAATTTATCATAAAGGTTAGATGGTCTTTGAAATAGTGAAAAACTGTACACAGTACCTAAATGCAAATTATGAACAGTGAAGTACCCATTTTCCTAATTATATTTTTGAAAAATGTATATTTTTCCAATTTTCTCTTGTTTTTCCATACGTATATAGACGTTTGAGGATCATATTACAAATAACTCCACCAACAAGAAGTTATAATTATTATTAAAAAATTTTGTTTCGTGTGAATTTCGTATTTTCTGATTTTCGGGGAATTCACCGAAGAAGATTCAATTTTCGAGCATATAAAATAATTCTTTTAGTGGTCGGAAGATAGTTTGAGAACCATTAAAAATGGTTTTGTATTTTCACCAAATCCTTCGAGTATATCCTATATGTATTAATAGAGGAAATATTCACAAAAAAATTAGGTGTCAAGCAATGAACAATTTAAGGGACACATCATTTAATTTTAACCAATCAGAACATTTCAATTAAAAATATATGTCATGGTGGAAATCTCTACATATTCTCATTAATTTTACACCATAAACCTATTAATACATGTTTTACAAATTTAAGTCCAACTAAATATAATATTTTAGACTTGCCATATCTATTTTTATTTTTTTATGATATATTAACAAGTTTTTTATTATTATGAAGATCAATTTAGACCAAAAAATAAGATCAATTTTATACTTAAAAGATATTGAAATAAATAATATTTGCATATTTTTAATCAATTTACACATAAAAATAATAAAACTAATGGCATTAACATATACTTGATTAAAAGTATTTAACTTTATTACATTTATGCACAATATATATTATTTTGTACGTTTATTGATATTAAGAAATCATATGCTTTGTTATACACATTTAAATATTAAAAATTTATATATCTTAAAATCGATTCATCAACCTATTTAATCATTTAATCCCGCGCTTGGCGTGGATCAAAATTAAATCTAGTTTATCTAGTAAAAGATATTATGGTAATTTATATTTTGGATATTTGCTTAATTTACCCAAATTATAAAAATTTATAATCAAGTTTCCATAAATTCAACGTGAAAATCTATTGATTCAACAGAATACACAATTGTCAATTGGTGTTCAACTCTACCAAAAGCCGAAGAATCGAATCGGAACCAACCCGAAATTACCCGAATCGAATCCCAACTGATTTTTTTAAACCCGATGGATCCTACGAAAGGAAATTTTATATTACTATAATGACACATGTCACAATCTAAAATGACAATTACACATGTCACAATCTGGTGAATTATAATTTGTCTACGTGTCACCTTCACGTCAAACGCGTTCAGCTTTATATAATAAAATTGCCTCTAGAAACACTTTTATCTCTATTTGGCCATTCGAAATAGTGTCACGCTTTAGGCCTATTAGAAAACTCGGTAAATGAACAACTCGATGGCTATACTTATTCTGGGGATTAGTCAGATGATAAAAATCCGGATCGGGGTTATCAAATTTTTGTTTTTCTTATAAAATATCAAAATAATAATAATAATATACGAGAAAACGTTAGGCAATGGAAGTCCATTCAGAACAATGAGAAGTCGACAGCACATCCTAGAAAACTACTCTGGTTTTTCCCCTTGCCAAAACCAGCTTTTGGCTTTCATTAAAACAGCTCTTTCCAAAATATCTCCTCTTTAAATAAAGAAAGACTCTTTCCCATTGTTATTATCATTATAAAGGAAAGAATAAAAACTTTCCTAATTAGATCAA
The DNA here is from genome assembly GCA_900406555.1 of Pseudoturritis turrita. Classification (NCBI taxonomy): domain Eukaryota; kingdom Viridiplantae; phylum Streptophyta; class Magnoliopsida; order Brassicales; family Brassicaceae; genus Pseudoturritis; species Pseudoturritis turrita. The sequence goes on along the minus strand of OVBL01000375.1, from coordinate 356,324 downwards.
CCTCGTCGTCATCTCTCTATTCTAGTTTCTGTTTCTTCTTGAGACTTTATTTGTTTGCTTTTCTTTTTGGATTTCTTTTATAAAATTTATTTATTTTGTGAGAAATGGGAAGGGGTAGGGTTGAATTGAAGAGGATACAGAACACGATCAATAGACAAGTGACATTCTCGAAAAGAAGAGCTGGTCTTTTGAAGAAAGCGCATGAGATCTCTGTTCTTTGTGATGCCGAGGTTTCCCTTATTGTCTTCTCCCATAAGGGTAAATTGTTCGAGTACTCCTCTGAATCTTGGTAATTACATAATTCCCTTTTTCATCTTTTTTTTTCAAGTGTGCCTTCGTTTGCCCTAATTTGTAGTTCTTGCTCTACTTAATTAAGGCCTTTTCTTGGGTTTAATTCCCCTTATCGGTCTTTATGAAAATTTGTCACATATTTTGGGTTTGATTACTTGGATCTACCAACTGATTGCGTTAGTCAAACCATTTGTAGTATATTTATATTAGTATCAAAAGAAAATGCAAATTTTAGGGTTTAATAAAGTGAAGTGAACCCTAGAAGAGGATCTACTTAAACTGATAGCGACATAGATTTATAAGAAATAATCAGTTTCTTCTCTAATTAATCTGGATTTGTACATTTTCTTCAAGTCGAGAGTTTAGTAGTTTAGTTATAGAAAGGACCAATGTTTATGTTCTAGACTAGGTTTTATTTACCCTAATTTTGGGGTTTTTTTCCCGAATATTAGGGAAGCTATCCTTCTGCTTATATATCTACCAATAGCGTAGTATGAACACAAATATGTATAATTGCAGCCTGTTCTATGGACCATAAACAAATTATTTAAAAATAATCTTGAGATTATAAAGAGAAAATCTTCATTTTTTCAAATGGTTTATAGGTATAAACTGGAAATAAGGATGTGACATCTAACTATCTAAGTATAGGGAGTCTTTGACCTCTGGGGATCAATGTAAAATATATCATTTTTTTTCTAAAAGCTTCTCCGTACCGATGGTGGTCAAACTTAGCTTCAACTGTTGTACTTCTTTATATTATAAAAAACAAAATCCAAAATTATTTTATGTTTTAATGATTTTACCTTGTGTCATTCGTACATGACGTTCTTGTAAATATCTAATAACAAAATTTATTGAAGAATTTGAAACGCAAAGCTGGGGCATAGGGTGGTAGCTTCAATAAGTCTTAGTTAAGTGTGGACTGTGGATTGGTTCAACTGTTTATTACAAAGAAAAATTTGTAGATACAGTTTCTAGGGTATAAGGCACAAAACCATGGATCATCTCTCTTCCATAATAAAAATTAATGTTTAACTGCATAGCTAATTAATTAGGTAACCCTAAGAAATTGGATGTTATACGTACGTATTTTGATATTTTAGGTGAATATCTATAAACCAGGGATCATCTCTCTTCCACAATAAAAATTAATGTTTAACTGCATAGCTAATTAATTAGGTAACCCTAAAAAATTGGATGTTATATGTACGTATTTTGATATTTTAGGTGAATATCTATAAATATTAGTGGTTATATCTATAGATTGCGTGTATATATTTATGTAATATGATAATTTTGTGGGTTGATGAATCTAAAGTTAACCCTAAGCTTAATAATAATAGCATGGAGAAGGTACTAGAACGCTACGAGAGGTACTCTTACGCCGAGAGACAGCTGAAAGATCCTGATCACTCCCACGTCAATGTATGTTTGATCTAAATCAAAATTTATGTAAATGTTGGATCTTGCATGCGTTTTAACTTAATAACATAATGAAAATTAATTGTGGAGGCACAGATGAACTGGTCAATGGAGTATAGCAGGCTTAAGGCTAAGATTGAGCTTTTGGAGAAGAATCAAAGGTACATGTATATATGATTTTTAAATATATTTAGTTAAACATTTAGAATTAACAGAAGAAAGGATGGTTATCATCAGGCATTATCTGGGAGAAGAATTGGAATCAGTGAGCCTCAAGGAGATCCAGAATCTGGAGCAGCACCTTGACACTGCTCTTAAGCACATTCGCTCCAGAAAAGTATGTATATATTATCCCTTCTAAGCATATACACAATCCTCTCTATTGCTTAATTAACTATCTTTGAGTTTGTGTGGACATATATATAGTCAAATTGTATAGAGATCGTCTTATAATTAATTTGAATGGGTAAGCTTTTGTCTCTTTGTAATTTGTATGCAGAATCAACTCATGTACGAGTCACTCAACAACCTTCAAAGAAAGGTAATTTAAAACCATTTCCATATCTCAAGTCGTGTGTGTGTAACTTATGTTAGAGTTTAAATCTTTTAATAAATACAATACATATATATGGTATATACTTTAGGTTAATATATTAGTCTTTAATTACTAGATGTGTATATGAATACATACAGATACAGATATAGATACAGAAAGAGCGTGTAGAGAGAAGCTAACAAATGGTTTCATTTGTGTTGGAAATGACAGGAGAAGGAGATACAGGAAGAAAACAGCATGCTTGCCAAACAGGTGATCATTGTTTTTTGCATTTCTAACTGTTTCACAACTATTTTACTATTTACAATTACACTGTTCTACTCCACTTCAACCTCTACCTTAAGCTACCATCTCTCCACTTTCGGCACCAACTCTTTTTTTTTTTTATTAAAAGAAGAATTACTAGTTTCTTTTGATTGGTATAATCATTGAGCCTAGCTGTGCGTATAGGCGGGCTTTGTCCGTTTAGTATTAAGGCTGTCTCCCAGATTTGAACTTGAACTGTCTTCTCATAATCATAGTTTATATGTAACATACAGTCACACACATTAATTATAGCTAGGAGCTCTATTTGAGTTTTATTGAGAAGTAAGAAAACGTACAATAAACCTACCAAATCCCATTTGAATACCCTTAAAAAAAACTACTTGATTAAGAACAAATGGAAGCCATCAAAATGATTTTCGCCATGTCAAGTGATTTCTACTGGATGCATCACATGATGACGATAAAATTCGCATAACATTTGCGGATTTCATTGTTGTTCGTATTTTGTTTGAAAATATATCAGTTTATAAAAAAAAGAATGTAATTATACTAAAAGAGATGTTCCCTTGAATAAAAATGCAACTAATTTAATTAGTTGCAAATGGGAAACTAAAAAATAATGCTGCTATATCTAATATTATAATTGCTTGCTTGTAACATATATATACGGTACCAACATTGATGATGATGATACAATACATAATTAAGTCAATAACGTTTTTTGTGGGTGTGTGGAATCGGCAGATTAAGGAGAGGGAAAATATCCTTAAGTCACAGCAAAACCAGTGGAAACAGCAGCATAGCAGCCAGGTAAAAAAGCCGCAGCAGCAATCGCAACCACAACCACAACCGCAACCGCAACCACAATTACATCCTTACATGATAACTCATCAATCTCCTTTCCTTAATATGGGGTAACGGTCATTATTTACCTTTTAAAGTTCTTTTTTTTGTCTGTTGCTTTGTTATTATAATGTCAAATTTTCAATACAGCGAAGTGTTGGTAGTCAAAATGGACGTTGATATTATATACATTTCATATTTAGGGTTTGTGTTAAGTGTGGCTTTAGAGTTTGATGATGACTTTATAAAGTCCAAAACTATGCAATAAGGAGATGGAATGGTATGTATATTATTGTCTTATATTTATTAATTTGCTATATGATTGTGATTCAGTGGTCTGTACCAAGGAGAAGATCCAACGGCGGTGAGGAGGAACAATCTCGATCTAACTCTTGAACCCAATTATAACTGCAACCTTGGATGCTTCGCCGCATGAATGGAGTACTCTCCATAATATAAAATAATTATTATATAAGATCGATCCTCTACATATAATAACAACAAATTTTAGCCGAATATCTATAAAATTTACCTTAATTAATATATTTTGGTATGTCACATGCATTTATCATATCAATAACGAGGTTTTTTCTAATTAAAATTTCCCTGTATTTGGGAGAGCAAATAATGTAATCTTTGGGGAGGGAGGGAGAGTGAGAGAAAAAACTATTGCTCGAACTTTTTTTAGATTATGGATCTAAATGATATCGGCTGAATCCAGTTAAATATGGCTGAATTGTAGAATCTAGCTGATTTTTTGTGATTTTTTGCCGAATATGGCTGAATAACTTAGAATTCAAATGGTAACAGCTGAATCTGACGGAATCTGGGTGAATTTTCAAGAATAAATAAATTAATTAAATTTATGAAAATATTAATTTAACAATGTTGTTTGTCAACAAAATTAGTTAGATAGACTAATAAAATATTTAATTTTAAATTTGATATATTTAATAATTTTTTTAAACATAAGATAACAACATAATTTGGCGAAAAAACTTGCAACTCGTAAGAAAATAAATGTGAAATTTGACAGAATTTGAAGTTAATATATTTAATAATTTTATTAAAAATGATTATCATATAAAATTATAAGTTATCAAAATTAGTTATTAACTGTTTACTTTTTATAAAAAAAAATTAATTTTTTAATTTATGTAGTTTACAAGTTTTTATATTAAAAGTTCTAATATTGAAATTAGATATTAATAGTTTTTAATAATAATTTAATTTATCAAGTATGAGAAAAGATACCCAAAATATATGTTCAGATAGTTTTGTAAATATAATTTTTTTACATAAAAGTTATTTGTAGTTACATTAATTACCCCAACAGAAATCTTATCTTTATCCATTTGGATGGTGATTTTATATATCTTAAATTACCTAAATCATACATATATTGTCCGACTAAAATTTTAAAATATATTGCAGAAGTAATTTTTTATATCTTAAATATTTTTATTCGGCCCGCATATCTGCTATTATTTGATATTTTATCTAAAATAAATATATTTATGTATTAGTTGGTGTTGGAAGAATTGTTAAATATAATTAAATATAGTTAAATTCAGTTTTTTTTGCTGAATTGCTGAATCTAGCTGAATTTTTTAGATTGCAAATAATACTAACTGAATTGCTGAATCTAGCTGAATCTGGATAAATGTTTTATATATGTTACCATTTAAACTCTATCTCATCTCTTTTGCAAGTTTGTAACATGGTTTTTTTCTTTCTTTTTTTCTTTTTAGAAGAAACTGTTTTTTTGGTATGAACTTTTTCTGTTGAATGAATAAATGTGAAAGAGCAAGAATAGCCCACAGATGTTTTACCAACTGCACACTTAATTAAGTCCATAATAGAACCCAACTTGAACCAAACAAATCTGGCTTATTTGGCCCACTCGGAAGGGAAGTTGAACGTAAAAATCTCCAAGAGAGGTAATGGATTTTCTTTTTGGTAATTAGACAATTTGAAGAAAAACAAATGCTAACACTTTAGCTTATTGTATTTATTTACCAAAAATTTCATCAAATATTCCTACGCATGTATTTTCCTTTTCATATACTTTTCTTTTGTCATTTAACATTTTTATTTAAATTGATGAAATACAAAACTAGCAGTAATAAAATACGACCCGAAGTCAGTGGAAAACAAGTATTTTTCGGAGATAATGTCTTAAAAAAGAAAACTAAAAATTCAAAAACAAAAAACAAAGAGAAAACATCAACTACAAAAGCATGAAAACAGTAAAAAAGACAGACTAAAAACCGACTACAATCTGAACCTAGGCAAAGCACCACCACCAACAAGCCTACTCAATTTCCGGAGATCATTAGACAAAGACATACATGAGAGCCAAACACGGACTAACCAACGATACAAGCTTCCTCCTACAATGATGAAGATCTACCTCTCAAATCAACTATTATTAGGCTACATACTCCGGCAAGACAACAACACACTTTGTATCAATATGAGTCTTCTAGAGACGGCGCTATCAAGAGACTATTTAAACGTCTTGATAGAAGTCAATGAACCGATCAGATCCCGAAATGACCTGTTGAGTATAGACAAGGAGCGAGGCTCGAACTACACCGATTGAAACCGAACTCAGGAGATCGAGCACTGCAAAAGAAAGGAACCAGATAGCGGCCAAGGCAACCTCCAAAAAAAGAGAAGAAAACAGCTGCAAGAGAAGATAAAGAAGCCCCAAAAATGGATTTAAGCCAAACACTGTCCAGACAGGAAAATGACCCAACCGAATAAGCAAAAAATCGAAGCAAGAGGATCCAGATATGGACCGACAGAGGAAAGCAAAACAGGGAGCCATATGATGTGATAATGGACCAGCAGCTTGAACCAGAGAGGAGTATGGAGCATAAGGAGCATGGAGACACGGAGCAGCTTGTACCAGATGAAGCCAAGGATCCATTACATGTTTCTCTCGGTCCAATGACAAGGTAAAGGACTAAACGTCTTAAGCAAGCTGTGGGAATACTTCTACAACAGCTTGAGGACAATCTTGAGCATAGTGCATATCAAACCACTCTGGTTTTGATTCAAGCAGCTTGAGAAATCAGTATTGGGAGGTTGTGTACTTGCACTCTTTTCCTTATGGCCTCTTTTTTCCATTGGGTTTTCTGGCCTAAGGTTTTTAATGAGGCAAGCCCACACACCTTAGACCATTGCCCCAATACTGATCCAAAGCCCACGGATGTAAGTCCAAGAAGATCAGCTTACAACTGTTTTTTTCAGACTCTTAAATTTCAGTCTTCTTCATTTATTAGTCTAGATTTAATGCTTGTCATGCACAGAGTCTTCTCTCTTAATTCCGAAAATTCTCTTCCCTATTTGTACTCTCTGATCTTCATTCTAATAAAACATCAAACCTTTTTTTCTTAAACAAAACTCTTAAAATTCGTTTGATCTTGAGTTGGTGTGTAATATCCTTCTCATCTTGTGATTGTTCTGGTGCGTCATATCCAAACAAAAGCAAGTCTAAAAGTTCAAGAGACATCCGCAACTCTTGAAATTTTCTTTCGATCCCAATCCCATCAAAACCCAGCCGTGGATACACTTCTTTCATCGTGTTCTTCCCAGATCCGAATTCCATCGCACACAATCCACTCGAAGAGCATTCAAGGGACTTGATCTTTCACCAAAGATCATATTATGTGGTATCAGAGCAACTTCGTGCCAGGTTGTGTCTTTTCATTTTAGTTTTTATGATTTCTACATCAATTTGTTTCTGATCATCGTGAGAATTGACCAGATCATTTTAAAACGAATTTGAGTAGGAGATCTAGTGAATCTGGTTTCATTTTCTCTAAGTCCAAATGATTAGAACTCTAGGAATCAGTTCTGTTAAGTTAAAAAAAAAAAAAAAAAATTGTGCATCTGTTCGTCTTCTAATCATTATAAGCGGGTGAATTAGGTTTAATTGAGTCTGTTTTGCATCATATAAAAGGAGTTTGATACTGCTTTCGTGTTTTATTTCCAGAATCATGTCAGTTCAAGAGGAAGCCGAAACAAGCAATCCACAAACTAAACTTCTCATCGAAGCGATCATGGCCAAAATGACAAAGATGATGGATGAGCGGTTTGAGGCGTATAGACAAATCTCAGATTCAGAGACAAACAAAGGAGTTCCTAGAAGAAACCCCATGAATCCTTCTGATTAAGAGGCTGCCCTCAACTACTACAGCCATTCTTCTTCTCGTGGTAGTCATAGGAGACCGAGACGTGGCCGTGAAGAAAGAAACCCTCCTCGAGATAATTTAGCCGGCCTTAAATTGCGCATTCCTCCGTTCCATGGTACTAATAATCCAGATGATTACTTGGAATGGGAGAAGAAGATTGAGCTTGTGTTTGTTTGCCAAGAGTATACAGAAGAGAATAAAGTAAAGGTGGCAGCAACTGAGTTATATGACTATGCCTTAAGCTGGTGGGATCAGTTAGTTACTACTCGAAGGCGTATTGGAGATTATTCCATTGATACTTGGACTCAACTGAAGACTATCATGAGGAAACGATTTGTGCCAAGTCACTACCACCGTGAACTACATCAAAGGTTGAGGAATTTAGTTCAAGGAGGCAGATCAGTTGAGGAGTATTACAAAGAGATGGAGACGTTGATGCTAAGGGCTGATATACAAGAGGATAGTGAGGCAACAATGTCCAGATTCATGGGAGGTCTTAATAGAGATATTATTGACAGATTAGAGGTGACACACTACGTGGAACTAGAGGAGTTGTATCACAAGGCAGTCATGTTTGAGAAACAGATTAAGAGAAGGAGCTATAAGTCTGGTTATGGTTCGAATAAGCCTAGTTACCAAAGAGAAGAGAAATATGGTTTGCAGAAAGAGTACAAAACTTATGTGAAGCCTAAGGTTGAAGAAACGGAACCTAAAGGGAAAGCAAAGGTGATTACAAGAGCTAGGGATCTCAAGTGTTTCAAATGCCAGGGACTTGGGCATTATGCAAGTGAGTGCTCCAACAAAAGAATTATGATACTTAGAGATGATGGAGAGATTGAGTCCGAGGAAGAGAAACAAGAAGCACAAACAGATTCTGATATTGAGGAAGCACCTAAAGGAGAATTGCTTGTAGCTATGAGAGCTTTAAGTGTGATGTTCAAGGCTGATGAGCACGAACAAAGGGGAAATTTGTTTCACTCAAGGTGTTTGGTTAAAAACAAAGTGTGTAGTCTGATTATAGATGGAGGAAGCTGCACCAATGTTGCAAGTGAGTCTATGGTCCGAAAGCTTGGTTTAGAGGAAATTCAGCATCCCAAACCTTATAATTTGCAATGGCTAAATGAGAGTGGAGAAATGGCTGTGAAAAAGCAAGTTAGAGTGCCATTAGCCATTGGAAAATATGAAGATGAGGTGCTGTGTGATATTCTGCCCATGGAAGCTAGTCACATCTTGTTAGGAAGGCCTTGGCAATCTGATCGAAGGGTGACACATGATGGGTTCACAAACAGGCATAGTTTTGAGTTTAAAGGGAGAAAAACAGTTCTGGCACCAATGGCACCACATGAAGTCTACTTAGATCAGCTTAGCATGAAAAAGAAAGAGACTCAAACTGTTCAATCCAAGACTCCCGAGAGCAAACCAAAGGGAAATACTAAGCCTAATCTCTTGTTTGTTTTCAAAGAAAATTTATTGAATCTAACAGCTTTGGAACCGGTATTGCCGAGTAGAATTAAGCTTCTTTTGCAGGATTATCAAGATGTTTTTCCCGAGAAAAATCCAGAAGGTTTGCCACCTATTAGAGGCATTGAGCATAAATAGACTTCATGCCAGGAGCTTCATTGCCAAACAAACCAGCATACCGAACCAATCCTGTTGAAACAAAAGAACTTGAGAAGCAAGTAACTGAGCTAATGGAGAAGGGTCATATCCGAGAGAGTATGAGCCCGTGTGCTGTCCCCGTGCTACTTGTGCCAAAGAAAGATGGTAGCTAGCGTATGTGTGTTGATTGTAGAGCAATCAACAATATCACGGTGAAGTATCGACACCCTATTCCTAGATTAGATGATATGCTTGATGAATTGCATGGTTCTAGCATATTTTCTAAGGTAGATTTAAAAAGTGACTATCATCAGATTAGGATGAAAGAGGGTGATGAATGGAAAACTGCTTTTAAAACCAAACAAGGATTATATGAATGGTTAGTGATGCCATTTGGGCTAACAAATGCACCTAGTACATTTATGAGATTGATGAACCATGTTCTTAGATCTTATATAGGTATTTTTGTTGTTGTTTACTTTGATGACATTCTGGTATATAGCAAAAGCCTAGAAGAGCATGTTAACCATCTGAAATTGGTTTTAGAAGTCCTTAGGAAAGAAAAACTCTATGCTAATCGTCAAAAATGCACTTTTGGAACAGATAACCTTGTCTTTTTAGTATTTGTTGTGAGTGCAGGTGGAGTTAAGGTTGATGAAGAGAAAATCAAAGCAATTAAGGAGTGGCCGAGTCCTAAATCTGTTAGCGAGGTCAGGAGCTTTCACGGCCTTGCTGGATTTTATAGGAGGTTTGTTAGGGACTTCAGCACCCTAGCAGCACCACTTACTGAAGTTATCAAGAAGGATGTGGGCTTTAAGTGGGAACAAGCTCAGGAAGATGCATTTCAGATTTTAAAAGAGAAGCTTACTAGTGCTCCTGTTTTATCTCTTCCTGATTTTATTAAAACGTTTGAAATAGAGTGTGATGCCTCTGGTGTAGGAATTGGTGCTGTTCTTATGCAGGATAAGAAGCCAATAGCTTATTTCAGTGAAAAGCTTGGAGGAGCCACTCTGAATTACCCACGTATGACAAAGAATTATATGCTTTGGTTAGAGCATTACAAACATGGCAGCATTACTTGTGGCCAAAGGAGTTTGTCATCCACACTGATCATGAGTCATTGAAACATCTAAAGGGACAACAAAAACTTAACAAGAGACACGCAAGGTGGGTAGAATTCATTGAAACATTCCCATACGTGATCAAATACAAAAAGGTAAGGATAATGTTGTAGCCGACGCATTATCAAGGAGGTATGCTCTACTTACATCTCTTGAAGTTAAATTGCTTGGTTTTGAACAAATTAAATCTCAATATGCCAATGATTCTGATTTTGGTAAGATCTTCTCTTCTTGTGAGAAATTTGCTTTTGGTAAATATTATCGTCACGAAGGCTTCCTATTTTATGATAATCGGCTGTGTGTTCCTAATTCCTCTTTGAGAGATCTTTTTGTTAAGGAAGCACACGGAGGTGGCCTAATGGGACATTTCGGAGTTGCTAAGACTCTAAAGGTGATGCAAGACCATTTTCATTGGCCAAACATGAAAAGGGACGTGGAGAAATGTTGTGAAAGATGCACAACGTGTAAAATGGCTAAGGCAAAATCACAACCTCACGGTTTGTATACTCCTTTACCTATTCCTTTGCATCCATGGCATGAAATTTCTATGGATTTTGTTGTTGGTATGCCTAGGACTAGAACTGGCAAGGACTCTATATTTGTGGTTGTTGATAGGTTTTCTAAAATGGTACATTTTATTCCTTGCCATAAAACTGATGATGCCATGAATGTTGCTAGCTTATTCTTTAGAGAAATTGTGCGGTTACATGGTATGCCTAAGTCTATAGTCTCTGATCGTGATACTAAGTTTCTTAGTTACTTTTGGAAAACATTATGGTCTAAACTAGGTACTAAGTTACAGTTTTCTACTACTTGTCACCCGCAAACTAATGGGCAAACCGAAGTAGTAAATAGGACCTTGTCTACACTTCTAAGAGCTTTGATTAAAAAGAACCTTAAAACTTGGGAAGATTGTTTGCCTCATGTTGAATTTGCATATAATCATTCTGTTCATTCTGCCTCTAAGTTTTCGCCTTTCCAAATTGTTTATGGGTTCAATCCCATCTCTCCTTTGAATTTAATGCCTTTACCTTTGAGTGAAAGAGTTAGCATGGATGGAAAAAAAAAGGCAGAATTGGTGAAACAGATCCATGAGAAGGCAAGGGTGAATATTGAAGAAAAAACAGAGAAGTACGCTAGACAAGCTAATAAGAGCCGAAAGGAGGTAGTTTTTGAAGAAGGAGACTTGGTGTGGATCCACCTAAGAAAAGAAAGATTTCCGAATAAAAGGAAATCCAAGCTGATGCCGGGAATGGATGGACCATTTAAAATCATCAAGAAGATCAACAACAATGCTTATCAATTGGATTTGCAAGGTAAGTATAGTGTGAGTAATAGTTTTAATGTTGCTGATCTTGTACCTTTTGTTTCAGATGAAGCAGATTTGAGGTCAAATATTTCTCAAGAGGGAGGGGATGATGTGATAATGGACCAGCAGCTTGAACCAGAGAGGAGTATGGAGCATAAGGAGCATGGAGACACGGAGCAACTTGTACCAGATGAAGCCAAGGATCCATTACATGTTTCTCTCGGTCCAATGACAAGGTCAAGGACTAAACGTCTTAAGCAAGCTGTGGGAATACTTCTACAACAGCTTGAGGGAAATCTTGAGCATAATGCTTATCAAACCACTCTGGTTTTGATTCAAGCAGCTTGAGAAATCAGTATTGGGAGGGTGTGTACTTGCACTCTTTTCCTTATGGCCTGTTTTTCCCATTGGGTTTTCTGGCCTAAGGTTTTTAATGAGGCAAGCCCACACACCTTAGACCATTGCCCCAATACTGATCCAAAGCCCACGGATGTAAGCCCAAGAAGATCAGCTTACAACTGTTTTTTTCAGACTCTTAAATTTCAGTCTTCTTCATTTATTAGTCTAGATTTAATGCTTGTCATGCACAGAGTCTTCTCTCTTAATTCCGAAAATTCTCTTCCCTATTTGTACTCTCTGATCTTCATTCTAATAAAACATCAAACCTTTTCTTCTTAAACAAAACTCTTAAAATTCGTTTGATCTTGAGTTGGTGTGTAATATCCTTCTCATCTTGTGATTGTTCTGGTGCGTCATATCCAAACAAAAGCAAGTCTGAAAGTTCAAGAGACATCCGCAACTCTTGAAAGTTTCTTTCGATCCCAATCCCATCAAAACCCAGCCGTGGATACACTTCTTTCATCGTGTTCTTCCCAGATCCGAATTCCATCGCACACAATCCACTTGAAGAGCATTCAAGGGACTTGATCTTTCACCAAGGATCATATTACCATAAGACACAACCTCATGGACTAGGATCAGGCCCCCTACGCCAGTGACATCGACGAGTTTCTCTAGCCAGCAACGGAATCGATTGACAAAGGAACAGTGGAGGATGAACTCAAACAACAACATTTGTAGGCGGATTCGCACCGTTGACCTTACTGGTTTGGTGCCGCCGTTTAAGCGCGGATCACCCCCACGCCGACATCGTCAACCTCCCCCGATGACCGAACAGATCTGTCACACTTGACCCATGAACCTTCGAGCTTCGAAAATTTCTAGCTGAAGCAAAGGAGAAAGGCGATCGCTAAAACTACTATAAAAGGCGATCGCTAAAACTAGGTCAAGATGAGAGAGAGAGAGAGTCGCGCGAGCCTTTTTTTTTTATTTGGAGCAAAGCCTTTTTTTTTTTCATGTACTTTACTATGTGTCTTCTTTCTCCTACTAGTTTTGTTTTGTATTTTTTTATCGATTTTTTTAGGAATTTTAAGATTTTTGGTGTTCTTAAGATTTCTTATAAAAAAATATCTTTAGACCTATGATTTTTTTATAATCAAAAAGTTTCAGTCATTTGGCTCATATTTTTTATAAGCTTGAGACGAACCTTTGATAATATTTATGGTGAATTCACAAGCATAACTCATCTTCTCCAAGTATACCACATAAGATTCGAACTGAGATCCAATAGGGCTGAAGCAGCATCTCTCTAACTAGTTCAGCCAACCGCATTTAAATTGGCTACAATTGAATCAAATTTTATTCAATTATTGTTTTTGAGATTAATAAAAGAGTCATAAAGGGTTTTCATTATTCTTTAATTTTCAATTTCTCCAAAAAATTATCGAATAGCAAAAAACGATTATCGCATGATTTACATTTGAATTCACTGGTGAAGATTTTATCGTTGTTTTTGTTCTATCACCTCTTCAATAATAAATATATTAGATTATGAGACCTATAATCTATAATAAAATACTGTTTATTTTTCCTCATTAAAATTTATTTGATGTGTTATATTGAGAACTAAAAGTCCAACATCGGAAGTTGGAAGGGATCCTAAATAATAATATATAAGGGATATGACCAATCTACTCATTGCCAATTGATTTTGAGTTGGAAGTCTGATTTCACTACAAAAAGGGTGGATTGTATCACTTAAATTGTATCACAAAACTAAATGATATTATTTTAAATTACTTATTTATAAATAAAACAAATATATATCGTTTAGTATCAATTATTATAATTGATATTGATAATAACTAGTTTCACATCACTTTAATAAAATTGATACAATTTATATTAATTTGTATCACTTTAATAAAATTGATACTAAAATATGAATTTACATCAATTATATAATCGATGTTTTTAATAGTTTTTGTTAACATCATTTATAAAAATAATTCAAAAATTACATCAATTAAAACTGATGCTAATAAAAATTATACTAATAACGTAAAATTAATTGTGTAAGGTAGTTTTAGTTGTTAAAACTGATGTAATTATTTTCTATTTTAACATCAATTTAATACAAAATGATGTTAGTTTACCTTAATTTACATCAATTAATACATTTGATACTAAATAACTAATTTACATAAACCCAAAATCCTCTAGCTCCTCAAATTCGATCTCACCAAGCCGTCTCTCTTCTCAAGCGACTTCTTCTTCATTCTTCTTATACTCTTCCTACGTAACTTTTTTCTTCTTCTCTCCTTCCTATCAGCTTTCTTCTTCTTTTCTTTATTGGAGGTCACGTTTGAGAAGCTTTGCCGCAGCCACCACCGTCCATATTAGCTTTGTTGCCGCTGCCGTTCCTCTATTTTTTGTGTGTTTGAGTGTGATTCGATCTACCCAATCTATCGATCTTCTTTGATATACGTACGTATATTTTTTTTCCTAATCTCGTAAAGTTTCGATTCTATTTTTGCTTTTGTCCTTTTTGTGAATTATTCATATGGAGAAGATTTGTGTCTCTTGAGACATCTGTTTGATAATTTAATTGATTTACCTCGATTTTTTTTTCTTTCAAATTTCACTAGTCTAGACTTTGTTTAGATGCTGGAATATGTCGATTTCTCGTGTAGTTGTAAATTTTATTTTATCTAAATATTTGCCAATCTGGTCTTTGATTTTTGTATTTGAGACTTGAGTTTTATATTTGTGCTAGTGCTTGATTCGCTTTGATTAGCTTGGTGTGTTTTATCATTGTGTTGGTGGTTACTAATTTTTATTTTCTTACATTGATTAGCGCAGGTTTAAGACTCCTCCTTGGTTTTATTGGATTTAAGATATCACAATCCTTGAATATGACAATTGAAGAAATCCGCTCCTCCTTGGTATTATTTTCTCGGTCTCCATCTCAACAATTTTTGTATTCAGAAAAAAAAAGATATGGTTTCTCAGGTATGTTACCTTTCTATTGCTTCTCCAATTGTCAATACTAGTAATAATATTAAAGTCTCCAATTCTCAATACAATAACTTATTGTGTCAACTTTTTCTTCAAAACCAAAGGTACTTGCTACAACACAATACTCATCTCTGTCAAAGTTTTTGAGCCTTTGATCTTTCGAAGCAGAGCATGACTCTGATTATTTTAAGAGGCAAGATTTAAGTTTTTGCGGTGTTACAGGCAAGATCCTGTGATTGCATCTGATAGGTAGGAGAGTGTTTACTGTTGTTGTTGTGATCCCTTTGTTCGTGGTTTTTCTTCTGGTTTTAAGTGAGTGAGATTGGAATCAAGTAATTATATTTATTTTTGGGAATGAAAAGTTTAAGAAAACTTGAATGAATCATTACTGGTTTCTATGTATTGTTTTCCTAATTATTTTATTGATTTGAATTATTGTGGATTTTGAAATGTAACGTTTGTTTTGTGAATTTCTGAAACTTACAGATTGTCTAAATCGATTTTTCAGGTTTTGATGGATAAGTCATGGATAAACAAACCACGGTTATCTCAAGATTACAGATTAGGAGTGAAAAGTTTTTTGGATTTTGCATTTGGTAAATCAAATGCACACATGATGAAATGTCCATGTAACCATTGTTCTATAGCGAAAACTAAGTCAAGAGAAGATATTGAAGGTGATTTGATGTGTTTTGGCTTTTTAAGGACTTATACATGTTGGTTACTACATGGAGAGGATATATCTGTCACAACGAATGCAAGAGTACCTTTTGATACTGCTCCGGTTGAATTAGATTCAACTTTGGACATGCATGGGGGATATGGACATGCATCGTCTGAGCAACCTATGGACACTGATAGACCATCAACTTCAAGTGGAAATTGTGGAAAAGGAGATGATTTTGATGAGTTGCTTGCTGATTTTAATCAAGAGCTATATACATGATGTACTAAGTTCACGAAGTTGTCTTTTATATTGAACTTGTACCAAATCAAGTGTATGTGTGGGATTAGTGACAAGGCGATATCCATGGTGCTTGATTTTCTGAAAGATGCATTTACACATGCCAAATTGCCGGATTCATTTAATGATATGAAAAGGGTTATTCAAAAATTAGGATTGACTTATGAGTCAATTCATGCTTGTCCAAATGATTGCATGTTATATTGGGATGCAGATGCAGAAAGGGAAAGTTACAAAGTTTGTGAAGTTTCTCGTTGGAAAAAAAAATATTTCTGCAAAGAATACAGCCTCTGGATCAGAGAATTGGAAAAAACAAGCTCCTGCAAAGGTTTTGCGTTATTTTCCTCTAAAGCCACGACAGCAACGTTTATTCATGTCATCAAAAACTGCTATCCACATGAGATGGCATGCAACTACTAGTAACAATGATGGTAAGCTTCGACAGCCAAGAGACGGAGAGGCTTGGAAGGCAGTCGATCAAAAATATCCTGAATTTGCATCTGATCCAAGAAATGTTAGACTCGGCTTGGCGACTGATGGTTTTAACCCATTTGGTACAATGAGTAGTAGTTATAGCATCTGGCCAGTGATATTGTTCCCTTATAATCTTCCACCATGGATGTCGATGAAGCAGACATCAATGATCCTCTCCATGGTTATCTCTGGAAAGCAAATGCCTGGTAAGATATTGATGTCTACTTGCAACCACTTATCAAAGAGTTGAAGGAGTTATGGTTTGATGGTATCGAAACGCTAGATGCTTCCACAAAACAAACATTTGACATGCGAGCAGCCATCATGTGGGCCGTTAGTGATTTTCCTGGTCTTGGAAATTTGTCAGGTTGGAACACGTATACAACATCAGCTTGTCCAAGCTGCAATTTTGATGGCACCGAACAACGTTTACGCCATGGGGAAAAAAATTGTTTTATGGGTCATCGGCGTTTTCTTCCTCAAGATCATGGTTTTCGTCAAAATAAAATTAATTTTGATGGAAAAACAGAAACCAGATCTCCACCAGTCAAGTTATCAGGTTCTACAATTATTCATCAACTGGAACAAGTTAATGTTACTCTTGGTAAGAAACATGGAGCTGGAGTTGGAAAAAAAGAGATCGAAGTGATGCGGTAAGATGTAGTACTCAGCAGTGGAAGAAAAAAGTATATTTTATGAGTTGCCTTATTGAGAATTTGCTATGTTGCGACATAAATTTGGATGTCATGCACATAGAAAAGAATGTGTTTGACAATCTAGTCTACACATTATTGGATGACAAAAAAAAATCGAAAGATAATCTAAGTGCTAGAAAATATTTTTGTGAGCTGGGTATACGTTCTGACTTGTGGCCTGATGATAATGGGAAGTATCAGCAGCATGTTTTACTCTGAATAATGACGGGAAAGACACTTTTTAAGTGTCTTAAATGATGTAAAATTCCCTGATGGTTATGCTTCTAACTTATCGAGATGCGTTGATGTTCATAGCCGAAAGCTATCGGGCTTAAAAAGCCACGACTGTCACGTGATAATGAGAGATTTATTTTCAGTCGCAATTCGGAATCTGCTGCCAACAGATGTGACATCAGCCATTGTTGAGATTTGTCATTTTTTAGAGATATATCTGCAAAGGTCCTCGATATCGATGCACTTGATAAACTACAAGACCTTATTGTAGTGAATTTATGTCATATGGAGATGTTTTTTCCTCCATCATTTTTCACGGTGATGGTACATTTAATAGTACATCTCACCGAAGAGGCAAAATTTGGTGGGCCAGTTCCATTTCGTTGGATGTATCCGATTGAGAGGTACTTTTTTCCCATTCGATGTATATATATGTATATATATTCGAAATCGTGCGAAGCCTGAAGGTTCTATATGTGAGCAGTATTTAGCTGATGAGTGTGTAACATTTTGCTCAATGTATCTCAGTCATGTGGAGAGACAGCAAGCACATTAACATATATTGGTCAATTGTCAACTACTTGATCACTTACGAGAGTAAGTTTATCTCATCTAACAACAACATTTTTAATTATGTTTTATTGAAATTAATTCTCTAATATATAAGTTCTGCTAATTTCCTGTGTAAGAAGTATAAAAATGAGTTGTGGAGGAAACAATCTCATCAGAGCAAGAGGAATCGTGCCATCGACATTGACCGAGAAATGCATCTTAATTTTGCAAAATGGATCAAAGATAAAGTAGAGAAAAATGAGTTGGATGGGATAACTGATGATTTACGATGCTTAGCTTTGGGTCCATCTAAAAAGGTTGTGAAGTATATAGTTTACAATGTCAATGATTTTAAATTCCGGGCAACAGAAAGAGAGGTTGACCTGAAAACACAAAATAGTGGTGTTTATGTGGCTGCAGAGATTATGAGTTATGCTAGTTCTCGTGATCCTAACCCAAGAACAGGAAATGTAGCTTACTATGAAAATCTGGTTGAAGTTATGGAATTAAACTACTATGAGGTTTTCAAAGTTGTATTATTCAAGTGCAAGTGGGCTGACACTCGTACAGAACGAGGATATAAAATGGATGCATATGGTCATCATATGGTAAATTTTTCACGCTTGTTACACACTGGAGATAATGAGGAGGATGAGCCATATGTATTGGCATCTCAGGCAAGAATAATATATTATGTAAAAGATCTTTGCAATGTAGAATGGAATATCGCAGTTCATTTTCAGCCTAGAGACCTATATAATATGGGTGATCCAAATGATTCAGAACAGTTTGATGGTGAATCTGACCCTAATGTCTCCATTGCTTCGTAGGGCGATGTAACAATCCACTAGTCTGGTTTAATGTATGTTTTCATGGTAAGCTGCTTACTGTAATTCTAGTGACTTACAAAGATGTAATGATGTTAATACCGTGTTTATGTATTTTTCATGCAGTTTGGAACAGACCTTTGATTGTCTCTAATAATATTGATTCGTAGTTTGTACCAGCAACTGCAGTTTTTGGTGCATCATGGACAGATTGGCATGTGTATTCACTTCGATGAAGTAAGTTAGTTTAGCCTTATATAATAATTCATCCAATCTCTATTTGAATTATGATAGATGCACAAACCTATCATCTCACTTATGTCTTATCCCTCTCATCTGCCAAATACCTCTGAAATTATAACACAACTCACAATCAAGAGCCTGTTTCTCGTTCTTGGTCATGGTCATAGTCCTGAAACTTATTACTCCCTTTCTTATCCCTTCTCAGACATCAGCGACGGAAGTCAGTTTACAAGATGTTACGCCGCCGCAGAAATGGAGTTATAGGAGGCTACATTGTTGGACATATTGTATCCTTGGGTTTGATGTTTTTCATCAGGAAACACAAGAATTGAAACTAGCTTAGAATTAGATTGATGTTCACTGGATCTGCAAGAGTGAGTTTCATTTTATTTTGACTTTATTGCTAGATTAAAAGACAACAATGTGTCAAAAACCAATATACTCCAAAAACCACACTAATGACAGAGAAGCTACTCACTGGCAACATGTCTCTAATTTAAATTGTGTGGGTCTCGTCTCTAACTCTTGGTCATGTGTGGGTCACGTGTTAGGACACATGACATATAACTTCTTGAGAGACTCTCAGCCAACTAGAGTCTTTACTAGACTTGGGTCAACTCCAGTCTCCTTCTTTCGATGCCTTCTCTTCAAGGTCTCCGATTTTACCCCATTTATCTATGCTGCCACCACCATCGCCACCACCACCACCACCAGTTTACTCTCCTCCGCCGCCACCATCTACTCTCCCCCACCGCCATCGCCGCCACCACCGCCACCTCCACCAGTCTACTCTTCTTTCGGGCCCAGTTCCATCCTCTTTAAAACTTCCTTCAAGGTTGAATCATATCCAATACGGTCCCAAGTCAATTTATCTAATTTTGATGAAGCAAAGGATGTTAAATTTGAAGATTGGAGGTACGAATTCGATTTTTGCGTGAATTTCTCACACAATTTACAAAACCGGTAAAACAAAATACATATATGTATTTGGCGAAAAAATTCTTCAATAATTTTTTTTTTCAGATCCCGCTAAATTTATTATTCAAGCGGGAATTAATTTCATGTTTAGTTCCAATTATTTTCATATAAATTTACACAACTAAATTATTGGATTTAGGGTTTCTAATCACGTTTCTTTGGGGAAACCAGCGGAGAGCTATCTCAGACACAATTAAGGTAACTTGACTCTCTGCTTCAATTGTTTTGACATATGTTTTTGTTTTGGGTTCTGAACGAATGAGAATGTAATCTTATCTCTGGATTATAAAGGTTTAAGAAAATTTGAATGGTTTCTAGTGTGTTCTTTATTACCTTATTGATTTAAGCTATTGTGATTTCGGGTTTTAACTTATAAAGTTGGTTTTGTGAATCTCTGAAACTTACAGCTTCTTCTGCAAATTGATTTCTTAGTCTCTAAATCTCGTCTTTGTAAAAAAAAAATATAAGAAGAAGCCGATTGTGTTGTTTCTTCTCAGTATCGTATTTTGTTAATAAAATAGAAGTTTGTAGTGTTAACTAGTATTTTGTTTGTGGAAAAAATTCACTTTACGGTAGTATATTAATGTCAAAGATTTATAGTATATGACTACCTGGGTTTTAAAAAGTGCACCTTTTTCGCGCCATGGCGCAAGACGCACCAAGGCGATGTCCTCATCGCCACACCACCTCATGGCAAGGCAATATACATGAAGCCCTCGCTATATGTGCTTTATGGTCGATATACAAGGCGTAGAAAGTGCGCCATGGCGATGCATTTTTGATTTTTATCAAAACACTATGTTTTGATTAAAAAAAGAGAAATTGTACTCTATATTAATCTTTACACCTATAATTAACTATCTATCTATATTAATCTTTACACCTATAATTAACTATCAAACATCATATACAACCAAATATAGTAACTAGCATTTAACCCATCTAAAATTCCGATTTTACCCTTAATGAAAAACAATAAAAACTCATAAAAGAGAAAACCCTAATTCATCACATTTTTTTTTCCTTCCATCGTTTCTTCTTCTTCCTCTTCCATCGTTTATTCTTCTTCCTCCATCATTTGTTTCTTCTTCTTTATTCTTCTTCCTCCATCATTTGTTTCTTCTTCTTCGTCTGACACAAACACCATAATCGATCTCATCTCTCTCTCTGGTGATCCACAAAACCAATTCTCAATCACTTTGTCTTATCTCGTTGCCATGGATCGAAAATCTCCAATCGTGGATTAAGATGGAGATAGATATAGTTAATTATGTTCGGAAATTAATAGGTAATTATGTTTCTGATAATAGTTAACTATGTATATTATTCTTTTTATTTATGCAAACTATAATAGGTAACTACGTTCTGAACATAGTTAACTATGTTTGTTTAAATAAATAACTATTACAACAACATTTTCATGTAGTCAACTGTGTTATGAAATCAGTAGAGTAGACAACTATGTTCTGAAAATAGTTAACTATGCTTTTAAATTGATAACTATTTTATGAAAATAGTTAACTATATTTTATGTTTTAGATAGTTACAAAATAGTGTAAGGTAGTTAACTATTTTCTGAGATCAATAGAATATGTAGTTTCGAAAATAGTCAACTATGATATTAAATAGTTAACTGTTACAACATATTTATTTTTTGTCATCTTCTTCCCGTACATTTTTTTCTAACGCAATTTTATTTTGTTTGCAGAGCAGCTTTGCAAAATAGGGGCAATTTTTCCAGAGAGAAGAATATAATATTTTTAGGGATTTTTTGTTCATACTTACCTTAATTACAGTGTAGGGGCAATTTCGTCATATATTTAATTCTCTCTGCTACTTACTTAATTATAATTTTTGACATATTACTTACTCAATTTTCTCTGCTAAAGGTGATATTCTACTAATTAACCCTAAAAAAATAGAATGTTTTAGTGACTTTTAGTTTACCTTTGTGTGTATATTTACGAGGATAAGATTAAGAAACCCTAGTTTGAAAAAAAAGTATCGCTGCCTTGTTTTCTTTATGAGAATCGCTGCCTTGTTTTCATTCTATAAGATCAGGATCGTTTCTTCTTCTCCTTGTTGTCTCACAGTAAGTTCTCTATATTCTATTCTCTTTTCATCTACTCTCTCTTCTCCTCTTATCTTTTCTTGTCTCTCACGCTTGGTCACGTTTCATCCATCACAGAGTTTTATTTCCTATTTATCCATCGATAACAATGGCTGAATCCAGATTAGATCCAGGGAGAAAATATGGAACAAGCGTTGATAAGAACAATAATACTTGGAAGTGTAATTTCTGTTTTAAAGTGACTAATGGAGGAGTGTCACGCCTAAAACATCACTTGATTGGAGGTTTCAGGAATGCGAAAGATTGTAAAACATGTCCAGAACATGTACGAGAGGAGTTGCGTAATCACATGCTTTAAAAAGCAGAAGATAAAGCAGCTCGAATGATGCCTGAAATACCTGTAGAAGTTGACGAGCATGATGTTGAAGAAGAGATGGAAGGTGGGTATACGCAGAAATCTCAGTCTAAAAAGCGAAAACAGAGAGGTCCATTAGACAGGTTTGTTACTTCAACTCCTCCGGATATATGGAAAGGAAGAAAGGATATGAAAACTATTTTTGGAGTTTATGACAGAGAGCTAAGGGATAAGGCGTGTGGAGGTATCGCTAGGTGGATGTATGATGCTGGAATTCCATTTAACGCTATTACATATGATAGTTTTCCAGAGATGTGTGAATTGATTGGTCAGTATGGTATGGGATTAAAACGACATAGCATGCATGAATTAAGTCCCGTTGCTTAAGAAAGAAGTAAACAGCACTCTAACTCAACTGGTGGTCCATAAGAAAGAGTGGGCAACTAAAGGCTGCTCAATTATGTCAGATGGATGGCGTGATACGGTATCTAAGAAAGATATAATTAATTTCTTAGTTAACTCTCCAAAGGGTTCAGTTTTCATCAAATCGAAAGATGTTTCAGAAGTTGTGAAAGATTCGACATTGTTGTTTCAGTTGCTTGATGATATGGTTGAAGAAGTGGGAAAGGCAAATGTTGTTCAATTTGTCACTGACAATGCATCTAACTATGTTTCAACTGGTCAGATATACATACTTCAACTCTTTTTTATTTTTAAAAGATAGAAAAGAGTGAACATAATATTTGTTTTTTTAATATAACTTCAGGAAAATTACTAGAGACGAAATGACCAAATCTCTATTGGACTCCTTGTGCTGCACATTGCATCGATCTGATGTTGGAGGACATTGGAAGACTTGCTCCGGTAAAAAATGCATTGAAGAAGTGCATTTTCATGAATGGCTATATCTACAGTCGTATCCCTCTTGTGAACATGATGAGGAGATTCACGAATCAAAGAAATCTGTATAGGCCTGCTGTTACAAGATTCGCTACATCATTCATAACTATGGCACAATATCACAAGGAGCAGAAGAACTTGAAGAAGATGGTTAATTCTGATGAATTCAACGAGTCTAAATGGTGCAAAGAAGGTGAAACAATATATTATGCAAGATAGCTTTTGGAGAAATGTTACTTATGCTCTTAAGTTGACGGGTCCTCTAGTAAAAGTGGTAAGGGTGGTTGATGGCGAAAAAACCACCTATGGGATACATCTACGCAGCCATGGACAGAGCCAAAGAGGCAATTTCGAAAAGTTTCAACATGAAACAAGATAAATACGAAAAAGCATTTGAGATCATTGATAGAAGATGGGATTGTCAGCTTCATCGACCTTTGCATGCAGCTGGTTATTACCTTAATCCGGCGATCCATTACATACATCATGACGATGTACGCTGCGAAGAAGTGGAAACAGGTTTGTATGATTGCATTAACAGGCTGGTTCCGGATAGTGCTATTCAAGATAAGATAATGTTATAGCTGGATGCATTTAAAAACGTAATCGGTCTCTTTGGTCATAACATTGACTACAACTCTCTTCCGTAATATATTGTTAAAAACTAGATGGATTACTTATTTGTTTGCTATATTCTGTGCAGGTTGATGGCTTACACAGATTCTGAAACTCAAGTAGCAGATGATTTACTTGAATTGGAGGCGGCTTACAATTCTCCTCATGTACTTGCTCAAGAATGCAATAGTTTGAAATGGAGAGTGAACTTTATAGGTAGTGTGAAGATATTGGTTTTATTCCACCTGACACGTAATGCTTAAAATATTTATCAATATATCCTATGTTAATAACTTCTATGTCTGAGCTATATGTGTTTCTCAAATAGATGACAATGAAGACATAGAAGAACAAAGGCTAACGACCAAAGATGTTTGGAAGTTGCAAAGTGATTGTTCACTTCAATGAAGATAGCAATCAACATGATGAAGATTCTGGAGGCCTACTTGGGTCATGGGTAGGTCAGTTGAGTACCAATGTGAACCTTTTACCCATAGACTACATCGATTGGAGACTTGTCCCTCATAACAGAAAAGAGAGGGCATGGGAAGTAATCCAGGTAAGATCTTAGAGTTATTCTTTTGGAGTTATTTTTCTGCTATAAGTTTGAAATATATTTAAGCAACAAACTATCTTAATTTATGTAGACAAAGTTTTGGTTTGATGACCCGTCCACAAGAAAGGAATATGTGTTAAGTGCACTAGGAAGCAGATGTAAGGATGTAAAATTACGTCTTTGGAGGGATTACAAACGAGATAGTCTGGCTGAAACGAGGGAGAATTGTCCAGACAATATATCCGAAGATCAGTGGCACCACTTGGTTGACATGAGGTTCACTAATAAGTGGAATGTATAGTTTATATACTAATTATTGACTTACATATTATTTCAGATTCAAGTAACTTTTTATCAACACTTGGATTTCAGAGGATGCAAGATCGGAATACCAAAAGCCGAAAGAACCATAAAACTCCTCACTTATGTGGAAGAAGAAGTTTTGCAAGGCAAAGACGTGACATTGTGGGTAACTAATCATTTATATATAGCATAAGTTTTGAGTCTTTTGAATAACTAATGCCATATATGACAATCAATGGCAATGGCATGTCTAGACAGAAGAACTAATATAGTTTATTGATTATGCATGTGACTAATATAGAAAATTCGCACTGGTAAAACACCATCTCGAGCGGAATTCTTCATTGAAACTCGCAAGAAATCTAATGGAACCTTTGTATTTGATGAAGCTAAAAAGCGTGCGGTTAGTTCTTTTATTTTGGTTAATTCTTTAGCTCTCGTTCAGGAAAAGATGATTTAGATGTGATATTTATTTTTGAAATGGATTTTACTAGAAGATTATACATGATCCTTATATCTTACATGTATTTACCGGGATGAGCTTACACTGTTTTTGGTCCAAAATCCATCGACGCAAGTCTCAGGTAATGTCACAACTTGTTTGGGTGATGAATATTCTCAGGTATTTGGTCCAGAGCGTTCCGGAAGAGGACGTTGTGTTGGTGGTGGACCTACGCCTTCAAAATTAATCAAAAGCTCTATTGCAATAAGATCTGACGCTGCGAATGCTGAAGTTGCTGAGATGAAAACACATATAACAACATTAACTGAGCAAGTCCAAAGTTTGAGAGGAATTATACAACAGCTTCTTCCTACTAGTGCTGGTGATCAGGTAATATTATGGTAGTTATATTTCAGAGATTATATGGCATTAATATACTGTGATACAAAATTAAGATACAAACTTATTATTTTAAACAAATATATTAGGTATCTCAATGGGCAGCTTACGCCAAACTTCTCTTTCTCATGTAGATATCATTTCAACTTTAATTTGTAGAGAACTCAAGTATTGAGGTGATACTACTATTTTTGGTTCTTGTTATTTTTTTTTCTTACGGGAAGTCAGTGAAGACTAGGACGACAAGAATCATGATAATTATTTAGTATTATTAAACTAAGATTCCAGTCGTATTTTTAGTTAGGATTTCAGTTTCATTTTCAACTAGGATTTAATTTATCGTAGCATTTGGTTTGGTTTTTATTCATGTTTTATACATTTGAACTACGTGTTTTAGTGGATTATGTGTTTTGGCGTTTAATATAATTATTCTGCAGTTTTAATATCATTTAATGATTTCATGGTATATTAAATTTTAATTATTTAATTATATTTATAATTTAACTAAAATAAAATGAAAATTTGTAATTTCATTTATAAACTGATGTGAAATAATCATCGATTCATCTATTACAAACTTAAAGTGATGCAAAACGAATGCATCAATGTCACATATAAATTTGACACATTTATTAACATCAATTAAGTGAGTGGTACAAATATTATCATCATTTATTGATAAATGATACAACTCTTACAATCATTTATGAAAACTGAAACGAATTTTAGCATCACTTATTTATAAGTGATGTAATTATAAAATCAACTAAATAAATGATATAAATATTCAACATCAATTGTTATAACCGAAACAAATATTTAACATCATTTATATAAACTGATGTAAAGTTTAGCTTCATAAGCGACACATATTAACATCAATTATAAAAATGATGAAA
Organism: Pseudoturritis turrita; assembly: GCA_900406555.1. Lineage (NCBI taxonomy): Eukaryota > Viridiplantae > Streptophyta > Magnoliopsida > Brassicales > Brassicaceae > Pseudoturritis > Pseudoturritis turrita. Next base: position 329,847 of record OVBL01000375.1, on the reverse strand, counting down.
ATATTTACGTCGGTCTTTTTTATTGATACAAAATATTAGAATCACCACTTTCAGAGTCATTCATAAAAATGATGTAATTTCAATTGTGTTAATCATAAAATGATGTAAACTAATAAAATAAATGACACAATTCACTTTTTTTGGGTAGTGTTTGCTTAGTGCGTGCGTGAGTGAACCAGAAACAAGAGGCAGTCGGCCAACGGATATCCCCGCCCATAGAGAAAGTTTTGTCAGACGAAGAAGCGACCAATTTCCCGTTATCCTTCCTATATTATTGTTTTTATTTTATTTGTGGAAACAATTTAATTGTTCAAATATAGTAAGGACAATATAATAAAGAACAAAAGTAGAAAAAGCGAAGATGGTCTAAATAACTCCAGAGAAATATTCCACATGGTTTCATCACGAAACTAGGGGTACCTTTACATTACACTGCTGAGACATAATCAATAAAGACAATATGTTATGTCAAGTTCATTATGTTATATCCAAAAAAAAAATTTCGTTTTCATCATTTATGTGTGTGTAAACTATATATAGATGCATATATCATTGCAAAACGACAAATAGTTTGATAGAATTCCTAAGTTATTACATTTTTCTTTTGCCAACGTCATTGCGTTATTATTATTATTTTTCTCAGCCAAGAATTTTGAACGCACATCCTATTTGTAAAGAAATAATATTTTAGGAGAGCTTGTTATATTATTGATCAGAGGCAACGCCTTTATATACACGTTACCGGATGAATACAATTGTGTTTCATCCTTATCATAAACAGACTTAATCCTTATCAAACGTAATATATGTATCTCCTAATTACATTAAGAATCTTCTATACATTCTTCTAGAATTTTCTGGTACATTCCTTAACACTTCCCCTCAAATTGGAGCGTGTAAGTTACAAACGCCCAACTTGGACATTAGATAGTCAAAACTTGACTCGTCTAATGCTTTGGTAAGAACATCGGCTAGCTGCTCAGTCGTGCGTACGTGCCGTATGATAATGAGCTTATCTCAAACTGCATCTCGCACACTGTGACAATCAGACTCAATATGTTTGGTTCTTTCGTGAAAGACAGGATTTGCTGCAATGTAAATCGCGGACTGACTGTCACAATATAACTCCATTGGATGTTTGATTCGAACTCCAAGATCAGCCAGTAACTATTTCAACCATTTAAGTTCACGTAAAGCTGCAGCCATGGCGCGGTACGCTTCAGCGGATGAGTGAGACACGGTATGTTGTTTCTTAGTTTTCCATGATATCGGGAATCTTCCAAACAACACTACATACGCAGACAGCAATCTCCGTGTTTTGGAACACGATGCCCAGTCCGAGTCACAATACGCTCGTATTCGAAGGTTGCTATCTGCTTTTAATAAAATTCCTTGTCTGGGACAGTCTTTGATGTATTAAATAACCCTTATCACGGCGTCCCAATGCGTTACATATGGCTCATGCATTACTTGAGACAACACGTGGACTGCATAACTTAAATCGGGCCGAGTAATGGTTAGATAAACCAGTCTCCCAACCAACCTTCGAAACTCGACAGGATTTTCATAAAACGGACCTGCATCACCAAGAAGTTTATGGTTTTTCTCAAGCGGTGTAGACACCAACTTACACCCAAGCAATCCTGCCTCATCAACGATATCAAGTGCGTATTTATGCTGTGACAAACATAACCCTGTCGTTCCTCTTGATACTTCTATCCCAATAAATTATTTTGCTTTGCCAAGATCTTTCATGTTGAAACATTGACTTAGATAAGCTTTGAATTTTGCACGCATTCCCATATCATTGCAACTAATGATTAGATCATCAACATAAACTAGAACTCGTAAACTCACGTCTCCTTTGATGTATGTCAAGAGCGAGTAATCTGCATAAGATTGTACGAATCCAAACTTCACAAGAGCACTAGTCAATTTTGAAAACCAGCACCGAGGTACTTGTCGCAAGCCATAAAGTGACTTCTTTAGCTTGCAAACTTTAGATGAATCCGATGTCTTAAACCCTGGAGGTAGCTTTATATAAACTTCTTCTTCCAAGTCACCATGGAGGAATGCATTATGGACATCCATTTGATGGACTTTCCACCCTTTTGCCGCATCAACTTCTAATAGAGTGCGAACTGTTGTAAGCTTGGCTACGGGAGCGAAAGTTTCGTCGAAGTCCTCCCCCTCAACTTGATGGTTTCTGAGGACAACGAGCCTAGCTTTGTGCCTCTCTAGTGTCCCGTCTGCATTATACTTCAATTTGTAGACCCATTTGCATCTAATTGAAACTTTTCCTTCTAGCAGATCAACTAGATCCCATGTTCTTTGTTTTTCAAGAGCCGCTATCTCGTGACACATTGCATTTCTCCATGCTTTATCTTTGATAGCATCATGATAAAATTTTGGTTCCACACCAGCTGATACAGCTGCTAAAAATGCCTTTTGTTGGACAGAAAAAATAGCATCAGAAAGGTAATTTTCAATTGGATACGGTATTGCCTTACCTTGGACCAAAGTAGAGGTGCCTGATTTGATGTCGGGTAGAACGGGAGTGATGTGTGTTTCAGGAGGACATTGAGAGTTGTATGTTATGTAATCTTTGAGTTTGACAGACTCATGTCGCTCGCGGTGCCCAATGACTGAATTACAGGGACAGACTCAGCCATGTTTTCTGTCACATTTGCAGGCTACTCCGGGACTGTTTCAGGCTGTTCCGGGACTGTTGCAGGCTTAGTTTCATGTACAGTTTGATTAACAATTGCAGGTGCAGTTTCTTCTTCGAGTTCAACATCATCTACAAAATCCTTGAGAGGTATAGGTAATGTATTAGAATCAGAATCAACCTCTGTTTCCTTAATGTTGCTTGCGATATACATATATGATGATTCATCAAACACCACATCTCTGGAAATAAAGAACTCATTTATTTCAATATCATACAACTTCCAGCCTTTTTTTCCATATGGATAGCCCACGAAAATACATTTCCTGCTTCGTTCACCGAATTTATCTTTGTCACGTGATGCACGGTGAGCGAAACATAAACACCCAAAAATCCTTATTGCATCATACGAAGGTGGCTGTCCGTAAAGAGATTCATAAGGTGTCTTGCCTTTCAAGACACTAGATGGAGTCCGATTGATTACATGTGCAGCTGTGAGCAAACTTTCTCTCCAAAATTTCAGGGTAAATTAGCTTGAAACAAGAAAGAACGCGACACGTCGAGAATGTGTCGATGTTTACGTTCCACTCTTCCATTTTGTTGTGTTGTTGCCACACACGAAGTCTGATGTAGTATTCCATTCTCCACAAAGTACTTTGACAAGCACACAAACTCCGTGTCATTGTCGCTACGTACCGTTTTCACAAATTTTCCAAATTGGCGTTGAGCCATGTCACAAAAATTCGGTAGAACAGTCTTAACTTCATTTTTTTCAAACAACAAATATATCCGTGCGGCGCAAGAGTAATCATCCACTATCATAAGAAAATATATTGCACCACAAGATGATGGGACGCGGTATGGTCCCCAAAGATCGCAGTGTATCAATGCAAAACAATCTGAAGCTTTATTTGAACTATCATAAAATACCTCGTGAGTCTGTTTAGAATTCAAGCAAACATCACAACCTCCGAATTTGTCGAAAATACCTTTAAAACCAGAAACAAAAGGTAAAAATCTCAAAACACTAAAAGAAGGATGTCCTAATCGTCGGTGCCACAAGGCTTGATCTTCTTCAGCTTTGACCTTGTTAGACCTCGCAACTGTTACATCCCGATACACATACACACCATCCCGTTCCTCACCGGCTCCAATCAGGGTCCTCGTAAAATGGTCCTGCAATATACACAACATATCAGTAAACACGGCAAAACATCCTGTTTGTTTCAACAATTTTGCAACCGAAAGTAATGTGCAGTTGAGATTTGGCACAAATAACACATTCTTCAACACAAGTTTCTTTGATAATGGCAAACTCCCACACTGTGTAGCAGCCACCTGACTTCCATCAGCAAAACTCACATGACATGGCACAATTTCCTTTAACTGTGTGAGCACACTCACATCTCCTGTCATATGGTGTGAAGCACCGGTATTGAGAATTACTTCTCCGGTTTGTTCCTTACCATTCAGACGATCAGCAACAGGGATAGGTTTTTGTTTCTCCATCAGCTGCGGCAATGATGCCCATTTGTCCAGCTGTGAAACTTGGGAATGGCACTGGTGGAGCTGCTGCTTGTACCGCATTGGATCGAAATTATTGTCCATGTCTTCTTCCTTGACTGTTTTGGTACGATCCTCTACCCCTTGTACCAGCTCCACGACCTCGTTCCCCTTGATTTCTCTCTGTCCACCATCCGAGAAAACCATTGATTTGCCAGCAATCTTTCTTCTCATGACCACTTCGACCGTAGAGCGATCGCAAGTTCGAGCCACTGCTGCCATTAGACCACTCATCATAGGAGTCTCGACAACGCCACTGTTGCCTTTCATATTCTGCTCTGTTTTTGCCATAAAACCCACTGCCTCTTATTTTTGATCCATTCGATATGAATTCAGCCGTCTCTCTTCACGGACAACCCTTTGATACACGCTATTCAGGTCTGGTAAAGACTTCAGACCAATGATATTTGTACACACATTCCCAAAACGGGAATCATCCAATCCCATAAAGAATTGATGCACGCGTTCTTCTTCGTATTCCTTTAAAAATGTATCCACAGCTCCACAAGTACACTTAGGAATCGGCTTGTAATTAAGAAGCTTTTCCCACTTTGCAAACAACTTGCCGAAGTAATCCATCACACTTGCTCCATCTTACCGACACGCAGCAAGTTCAGACTTCAATTGGTGCACACGACCGCGTTTCCGATAGAGAATCTCTTTTGTAGATCGGACCACAGTTTATGTGCATCAGATGTGAACATCACCATTGACCGTATCTTAGGGGATATTGATGCCCTAATCCACCCAACAATATGGAGTTCACCGTCTTCCACATCTCCTCTTCCTCTGGTTTGTCTTTCGGCATAGTCAAACTTTCGTTGATAAAACCAGACTTACGCTTTGCTTGGAATGCATTCTCCAGCTTAGTTTCCCACTCAGCGTAGTTATCTCCTGTTAGCTTCACCAGAGTGATAGATGATCCCTGATTGTCTGATGGATGGAGGTAGTACGGCGAGACTTGCATGCTTTCCTTAGAAACAGAAACAGCAACTTGGTTTTCTTCCATCGTCAACGAATTGAGTTTGAAAAAGGAATTGAGATTTCGATTGTTTTAACGAGGCTCTGATACCATGTAAAGATAAAAAAATATTTTGGGAGAGCTTGTTATATTATTGATCAGAGGCAATGCCTTTATATACACGTTACCGGATGAACACGATTGTGTTTCATCCTTATCATAAATAGACTTAATCCTTATCAAACGTGATATATGTATATCTAATTACATTAAGAGTCTTCTATACATTCTTCTAAAATTTTCTAGTACCTTCCTTAACACTACTCTCTTCAGATTTGTAGGTTTGAAATGTTAGTCTTGGTTCAGGTTTAAGTTTGTTTCGGTTTGCTTCTTGTGCGAGTTTCGATCCCCTACAATTTTTAGTTGTTTTTGTAATTTGTAGTTTATTTTGCTTCTCTTCCTTAGGATTTTAATTTGGGAAACACTTTTGTTTTGCCGACTTTGTTTCTAGAGACTTCCAATTGCTCTGAAGGCTTTTGTTCCGCCAAATTTAATAAAAATTCTCATATGGAAAAAAAAATATATATTCTACTATCTTCGTGCCAAGATCAAAGCAGATTAATAACATTTTTTTTTTCTTGGAAAACTGTCCGTTCTAATATGAGTTTTCTGCAAAAAAACCATTTACAATATTTTTTTGGGTAAGATTATCTTTCGACTTAAAAAAATGCAAGTCAATATATTCAACTCAATAGTTACCCGCAATATAGCTATCAACCGTGTATAAATTTGCCAATCCATGTATAACTATGTATTTGGTAGTTTTTAAAAATAACAAAATAAGGCACAAAAGGAACCCACAATCTCTAGATGAAATACGTAACACACTACCAATTGCACTATGGAACTTTTTGTTAAACTTGCGAACATATATGTATATATAATATTATTAAGATCGAGTGAGATTTTTTTCATCACCCTCTCGTCAATTGATTTTGGGGATTTAGGGTTTTGAATGATTTGATTTCTAGAGTTTCTAATGGATGAATACAATGCTCGATTTTTGATATCACAACGTCTCTGACTCTCTCTATATTTCCTCCGTCAAGAAACTAGTTTCCTTTCTTCGCTCCGAAGACTAAGAAAAATTCCGGTGACAATGGCGTCGAACAGCCGAGAAGCTAGGAGGCAGAAGATCTTAGCAAACGTATGTAGAACTCGATGTTGCGTAGAGGAACTTGAGTGGTTCGATTCCAGTGACGAGCGATGAGAGACCGAATTCCAGCAATGCATTTTTTTGGTATACAAAACGACGTAGTTTTGATGACAGATATACGGACATATACAGATTAAAAAACCTATATACGGACGAGGACTATATTGCGATTGATCATCGAGTTGGATACATTGACCTGCATTTTTAAAAATTCAAGGGTAATTTTACACAAAAAAAAACATTGTAAAAGATTTTTTTTTACATAAAACCCTTCTAATATGGGATTTGAACTGAAAATTCGAATTCAACTTCCATTTGGAGAGGCATGAGATTCGCCTCTCCAAATGCTCAGATGGATTTCCCAATATTTTGAATTTATAAATCGTGATAATTAATGACATGTGGTTAGGGATGCTATGGTGGTTGAATTTAAAAGCCATGGGTTTTGGGCTCTGTCCCTCTCTCTAAAGTAGTTTTCTTATAAATTGATGTCTAATTAATAATATATTAGTGTGCCTCTATACGGCTAAACCGTTTTAAATAGTTTACTCTTCTTATGAATTCATCAGAAAACAAATAAAATGCGGCAGCAACAGCTAACTTAAAGGATATCGTTTTTCTATTTGAGATTCGACTTTTAAAAACCTGTACTAATTTTTTTAGACATAATTGTAATGCAATGACCAATGTGAACCTAATATCATTGAGGAAAAACTGTTGATATGCATCGCCGCTTGAAGATTTTATTCGGAAAAACTAACGGAGAGAAAGGCACACCCAGAGCTGACCCTAACCAGGCAAAAAGCATCGAAAAACCAGAGCCGGAAAACCACCGGCAAGCCACATGAAGAGCACAACCGTACACACACCTACCACACCGACTAACCACTACCTTCTCTTAACCGCATGGAAGCCGACATCACTCAAAACATAAAAACAAAGATAAATGGCCCAAACGGGAACCAATCCGAGGCAAAGACCTAAACAAAGAGACCTTACCTCAGACTAGAACCGGACGAAGACCAATCTGAACCCAGGAAGACGGAGAGGAGCTCGAAACAGAGTGAAAAGCCCAACAAAGGAATGCGAAGACATTGCACCAAAGGATCACATCCGAGGCAAAGAAGAGGAGGAGTAGAGAGAACACCCCACGATAGCCGTCCTCAAGCAAATCTGTAAGGGAACCAAGCCGCATCCACCCCTTTCCACCCAAGACAAAGTGCTCGGCATAGGAGCTGACCGAAGATCCAGCTAATGGCAGCCACAACCGCAAATCGGAAAAGCAGATATGACTCGAAATCACAAACTGGAGACACCGTCCTTTAGCCTCAACCAGAGAGAGAGGAGAGAACCGCTTGACCCGAGAGCAAGGCGTTGAGACCACCAGCAACGCAAACGCAAACCCGAGACGGAACAAATCTAAGACTCCAACATAGACCGAAACCTTGAAATCACCTGGGAGCAAAGCCGAGTAAGTAAAAGCAAAACGAAAATGATCCCTTTCTGGTGACGGCAAGAAATACCGCACACCGGAAGGGAAAGCGGATAGGGTTAAACGGCTGCGCTAGGGTTTCTGGTGATGGGTGGATTATCGCCTCTCAAAGATCAAAAAAAATTTCACTATTGGATATTGTTTATTTTATGAGGATATCTATACTTGGTATATTATAATAGTATGGTTACTAAATTAAACAAAAAAAAAGTATGGCTACACGTGAGGGGGATAAGATCGATCTTCGTATAATTTCCAACTAACCACTGAATCATCTTCACGTTCACCAGTCCTCTGGATTTAGTCGCCTGCATGACTTTTTGTTGTCTTCTTCCCTTGGTAAAACGAATTAATTATTGTATTTTCATTATTTTTTTCTAAATACTAATATCGATTTTAGTTTTTTTTTTTTATGTTTATAAATACAAGTAAATTTTTTTACTCATGTTTATAATAGTGTGATTTTCTTTAATCTTCATTTTGTCATTGATATTTAAAACTGAAATGTAGTTTTGGAGCACTACTTTTTCTTCATTTTTGCCAGGATATCCATATAAGTTATGCAGTCTCCTACGAGTTTTATTCGGCTATACTCCAAATTTCACAAAAGATTGCATTTGTGATTTGTCCACAGCAATGCAGCGTCATTTGCTTTCCGAGCTGAGTCACATCCCTAGCTATAATGTTCTTTGACTTCTTTTTTATGTATAAATTTTTCTGCAAGAATAGTTTTTGACAATTTAATATCACACAGGATCGTTTTAGATAAGGTACTCACATGTGCATTAGCATATAATCAGTAACAAAATTAACAAAATACATCTATATATGACATATAACATTTTTGAATTGATCTATATGAGCCACCCTTGATCATATGCCATGCAATCCTAAAAACTTATAAATAAACATTATGGCTTAAGCCTCAAAAATCTTTCTGTGAATTCCATGCTTGAATTCACAAATATTATAGCTGCACCATCTCGTGAAAATTTGTTGTGTCATAGGCATAGGCATAGGCATACCATGATTCTTCTACACTTCACTCTTTTTTTTTGTTCACTATATATAATTTATTTGTCAGTAAGATGATTTTTATTCGAGTTTTATATCGGATTGATGGCAGTTGTTATACAACATGTCTTTTGAGTAGGATTACATATTTACATTTATTTTAATATCGATACAAATATTATCGAATTTGAATCACACTAAATATTCAAAAATTCTGCAAAAACTTGGTAGAACTATATTTTAGAAAAAATATTTTATACAATATCTACTTTTTATGCTCGACTGGTAACATGTAGTATTAAAGTTGAGTTGCAGTAATTCATCACATTTTTCTTGATGTTGGGTTAACTTTTGAGTTAACAATTTTACAAAGAACATAACTCAATATGGTAAATCAACCATAACTCATTCTAACTCAAACTCAAAGTAAAATTTTAGTTTGATTCATGATTAGTATCATTTTGAATTATCAATGAGTTAAACTCTTAACTCAAAATAAATCAGTGGTAACTCATGCTATCAATCAGAACCATGTTTCATCAGTTTCAATGATATTTTATTGAATAATAATAATAATAAAAAGTTCTTAACTCTGAAAATTTTGTTTTTTAACTACGCCAGAATGATACATAAAAACTCATTTTAGGGTAAAGAAATTCTACGGACAAAAACAAAAATGAAAAAAACACTTGGCTTCTTTCAAGCTCAAATTTGTAAGGCAGATTAAAAATATATATCAAAATAAAGGCAGATTCTAAATTTCAAAGTAATATATTAATAGGCCTGCAGTCGAATAAACAAACATTGGATGGATTTGCTTATGTCGGAAAATATCTATCACGGCCATTGAACGCTCTGGACCTCTACTACATCGTGCATAAACACGATGGTTTACAGTGGTTTTAAATATTTTATGCTGATATTTATGGTTTGGATTATTTAATACTCCATCCATTTCACAATAATTATAGTTTTGACATTTTTCATACAAATTAAAAACTACATTACAAATTCTATTAGAGAAATTGTAATCTATAACCAACAAAAACCCTATAATTAGCAATCTAACTAATTTTCCTAGATCTAGTGACTATGATTTTGCCATATATATCATTTTTGGCTAAATTGCTAATTATTTTATTTTATTTTGGTTATACAACAAATTCACCCTTTCTATTATACCTTTAATAAAAAGGTTAAAATTTATATTTGTACTTGAATTATATTTTATTCTAAAATTTAAAACGATATTTAATTTGAAACAAAGAAAATATCAAATAATTTATGTCAACCACTTATCTATATTCTAATACATATATATTTAACCATAAAAAGATTGATATTTTAAAAATAATTATGTATAATTTTTTTGAATATGGTGTAAAATTTTTTTTTGAACGAGTGACATAAAAATATATTTTATTATCCTATTACTAAGCGGATATCTAATAAATAAGTGAAAGATTTATTTTAAACCATTTTCTCTCACGAAATTTTTAAATATTACAAAATTTAATATATAGTTATTGTTCAGCTTAAATTTTTGGGATCATCATGACAGTTGAATGTGTTTGTCGTGGGGAGTATCAGTTATGCTAAACATGTCAATGAGCGTAAGATATGTGCGACCACTAGAAAGCGAACCAAGCTAGACTCCTTCTTCTGGGTCATGACACCCTGTCACAAGTGTACTGTCATAAAGGCATACGTTTATACGGGAGGATAAAAATAGATTTGTCCTCTCTAAGACTTTTCAATGCTCAAATCAGAGTGTGTTAACATTACTATACGAAAGCTGGTTTTTCGAATAAAATGTTGGGCTTTCAGGAATTCTCAGGGATTCATAGTTTAAATTATTCAGGTATTGATTTCTAGAAGCAATTGATTCTAATATTATTTCATCATAGAACTCAAACATTATGATAAGGTTAACCATACTCTCGCAGAAAAAACTATTAGATGGACCTAGATTGACTCATCTTGTAAGTCACAGTCACACCTCATTAGAACTCATAATAAATTCTATATAATACTACTCTTTCATACTGAGTTGGAAACTTTTCTTTGGGCAATGTAATACATATCTTATTAGCGATTTCTTAATCATACATTCAGAACAAATTGTAAGGACGTTGTATTGATGACTGACCAAATGAATGTCCTACCTTTTCCACAAAGTTATTATAGCTTAGTCGTATGCGTGCACATTTTAATTCTTGTACGGTCTTATTTGTTTCCGAGATTCTAATCCTAAGACTGGCCATTTGGCGTGCCTAGCAAAAATCTACCCTATCCTGTTTTTATGTTGTTGTTTCGGTTTCGGTATAGCTTGTCATATTATTTTTTGTTTTGAGTACTAGAAATGTTTATTTTTTTTTGGGAAAATAATTTTAAAACCTCTATTTTTTTTTTAAAGTGTTCATCTAATATCCAAATATTTTGAGAAATAGTTTGATTCCTCTAAAAACAAAAAAAATCTACAAATAAATACCAATTTTTTTAAAAAGTGTTCGTTTTGGATCTCATATGTTAGTTCTGACTTCCGTCAAATGGTCAAAATACTATTTTTATAATCCGTTAACGCAAGATAAAACATGGCATATGCAATTGAATAAAACCAATTCGTTTCACTTAACTGAATCAAATCATAAAAAATTAAAATTAATCGTAAACCAAATAGATTACGACATTTGATGAATTATTCTTAGGGTAAATCTTCTCTTTATTAGCTCCTTAAATAGACTTTTAGGAAAAAAACTTATAAACAAATTTTTTGATTTTCATCTAAATAAGTTTAGACGTCAAGTTATGACGAGAACATGTTGGATTGTCATGAAAAAATATCATGGTGTACCAATTTTGGGATTCAAGCAAATGTGACAATGATGACATAGGTGATGCGTCGTTGTAATTTGCCGATTTTTGTAAATAAAGCTTGGACAGAGTCAAATCCATGATGACGGTTTTATGACTACCAAAATTATGGTAAAAAAAATCGTGTGAATTTTTAGGTGAAAATATATTGGTTATATTTATGCATGTCAAAAAGCAACAAAGATAGAAGCAAAATAAGAGTTTTAGAGGATATATGGTAGAACTAGAGAGTTGGAGAAGGATAATGAACATCTGCATTTAAATATCTTTGGGTATGGATTATTGAAGAGACAACTTAGAAAATGTAAATCTAAGCAATCTCTATATTGTAACTTTTACGCATTTTTATTGGAATATGTAATGTCATTCTAATTTTCGTAATTTTGGGAAGTTAATAAGTATTGGTCATATGGAGCATTCAATCATCCTCGCTATGAATACTTTTTTTAGCCATTACATACCTCTGTTGTTGATACCTATGTTTTTTGTTTATTCCCAAAATCGAATTGAGACAAAAAGAGAACGGTATTTATCTCTTTTGATGTATCACCCAAATGACGGATCGATTTTATTCAATTCCGTCAATTGCATATGTCACATCATATTCCGTTAATGATTATAAAAATATTGTTTTGACCATTTGACGGAACTAACATCAGGAATTCAAAACGAACATTTTAAAAAAAATTGATATTTATTTGTGAAATTTTTTGTTTTTAGAGGAATGAAATAATTTCTGAAAAAATTAGGGTATTAAATAAATATTTTACAAAAGTAAAGATTTTTTTGTGGTCATTTTCCTTTTTATTATTTTTATAAAACAAATCTCCTTCCAATTATTATAGTTAATGTTGCTCTAATACCTTTGTCTTCTTATCATGAAGTATTAGATAATTGTGTTTTCTAACTTTAAACCGAACATTATGATAATGATCTTGTTTAAACCTTTTAGATTATAAATTGAGATATGTCAAAATCACTTGGAGAATCTTATTATATAAAGCTTGATGCGTCAAACTTCGTAATTAATACGATCGTGACACGTATCAGTCGGTCGATCAGATTTTGACACATGTAATTTTTTTCCAATTAAATTTTGACATGTGTCATACAAATCTTATTTCTTTTTAAACTTATATATTTGTATTTATCAAGTAAATTATAAAAATCAAGAAAAATCAAAAAAAAATTAATTAGTTTCTAATAAATAATTCATTAAAATAATTAGTTGATAAACATGGTTTATTCTTTTAAATATTGACTTTATTATATATTTCGGTTTTGTTTTTTTCGTACAACCAATTTTTTTCCTCTTTTCGTTTACGTTTATTAAGGTGAATTAGGTTTCAAAATTCTCATTAAAATATTAATTAATACACGTGTAAATTTTTTTTGAGTTAAAATAGATTTAGGTTTACATATAACAAGCTTTTGTGCTTTCTCAATCTTCTCACTAAAAAAATTTAAAATTCAATAATCTCTTCCACAAATTTTATTTCAGTTTTTATTATAAAAAACCATCGATTACTCTCTTATTCGATAAAAACAACATATCTCAACATTTTCCAATTAGCTTATTTTACATAAAAAGAGTAAATAAGCTACATATATACACGCTTACATATATTTTGATTTTAAATAGAAATAGATAGGACAAAAAATCAAACACGTTTTCTCATCAGAATATTAAATACACGTGTAAAAATATTTTGAATAGAATTAGGTTTACATACCCAAATCTTTAAGGATTATAATATTTCACCTTTATTCAAATAATTTTATATTCTCTCGATCTTCCCACCAAACAATTTTAAAATTTTAATAACCTCTTCTAAAATTTTTGTTTCTAATTAGCTTTAGCCACATGTCAAAATAAAAAATTTCATTTAAAAAAAATCTAATATCATTATATTTTGAAATCGGACTAAAAAAAATACATTGTATTGTGGTTTTTTTATGACTTACCACTATGTAGACATCCTAAATATTGTAAAATTGATGTATGAGAAGAAAATTATTTTGAAAGTTTCTCATTTTTGTGAAAATTATAAAAAGTAAGAAACCAAGTGATGAAACACATATAATTCATTTTCCATTGGAAGAAAGATAATACTTGATTCATAAGTGAAAAAGAAAAATTCAAATATGATTTAAAAAATGTGAGTAAGTGTAATTCAAATAAAAATACGTAAATCGATTTGTCAAGAGTAAAAAAAGATTTATGAGTAGTTACTAATAAAAAGTAAACATAATTTAAATAGAAATAGGAAAAACTAATAATTTAAAAATATGTAAAAAAAATTAATTGAAAATTCAGTTAATATAAAAAAAGTAGGAGAATCAAAATCAATAAATAATTTGTAGGCTTTTCTACGAGTGATTTCACATCGACGTTTTCAATCTTATTTTATTTATTTTTACGGATGATATGATTTTGTTTTCTATTTTTGTGCGATTTATAAAATATTAAAAGAGTCAAAATAATTCAACTAAAATATGAGAATAAATTCAACAAATTTTTAAAATGGATTAAAACGTAATATTAATTCAAATAGAATAGGAAAACTATGTGATAAAATTTAATTGAAAATCAAATAATAAAATAATCAAAGTAAATAAATAAATGTTAGATTTCTGAATTAGTGGTTTTGCATCAGCGTTTTCAATTTTATTTTATATATTTTTACGGGTGATTTAATTTTGATTTATACTTTTAATTCTTTTTTTATATATTATAAAATATTAGATTAAAAATCCGCATATATGCAGGTCCTCTATCTAATACGTCAATAAACTTGGAATGTCGGCATCTGATATTTTCCGAATTAGGAAAACTTGACTGGTCCTATCAAAAAGGGTAATTTTTGTAATTCAAAATTAATGTCCAAATGCTTTAATCCTATCATTTTGCGGAGATTTAACCTGATTGAGATGTTTGACTCCCAGCCACGTCAAAGCTCTAATCGCTAATCTCCACGTCATCATCTTCTGTTTCCTTGTCCCCCAAAGAGCCGGTGCCCATATCAAACGGTTCTCATTGCGCCAACATTATTTACAGAAAATAAACGGCTGAGATCTTCCGTTCTAGATCCTTCGAATTACGGAACAGAGCAAACAAACGAAAATCTTTATTTGATTTTTAATTATTCTCCTGGGCTTTTCAAGGCCCTTTAACCATGGTTAGTTTTTGACCCTTGGGTTAAGCGGCGAGAGGGGTTAAATGTCTAAATGGGGGAGAGAGAGATTGAGCCAATGCACAAAGGAAAGAGATAGGAAGAGAGAAAAAAACCAGCTTCTCAAGCGAGGCCTACCTGAGTCGACTCGTAACGAGTTGATTTTTTCTCTACTGGATTCGCTTTCGAAGTCTTCCGTCTCCGTTTCTCTACAACCGTTTTCATACAGCTCATTTCCCCCCCTCGCCGGCGCGTCATTGTCGTCGAGTCTCTGGTGAGTCTTTCTCTTGAGAAATAATGGATCCTCGAGGACGTTTTCAATTTGTTCTTCTTTTGTTTTGGTTTGTCTGTTTCCTGATTTAATTTACTTGGTCTGAGATTTCAATTGATTCTTCAAATATCATATCAGTTTCGATTCTGCCTTTTAGGCCACAAGCTTACATTTTCGTATCAATATTATGTTCTTGCACAAACGGCTTCGATGACATTCACTAAATGGTGTTCCTTTTTGAAATTAATGTTTTGTTGAAGATACACCAAATGTTGAATTGTTGTTGAAATTCCTGACTAAGTAACCGATTCTTTGAATTATTTTTTTGGAGATCTCTGCTGGGCTCATAGATTTGATTATGTGTTCTTACTCACACTCGATTTAATCATTTCTTTGCAGATTGTTATGTTCTTGTCATCTGGGGTTTAACTATGGAAGCTCGTCTTGGAGTCTAATTCATTATTGAGTTCGAGGATTGGTTTGGTTGATGGACCTTTCTACTGCTTAAAGAATTATTTCGTTCCACTTCTGGTCTTGGATTTAGTCCCTATCTTCGACTGTCAGTCGCAAAGGCTGTGATTTTTTCTGACTTGATCTCCACACTCATGTCACGTAAGCTTGACACTTCTATTCAGACACAAATGGCAGTGGCACTTTTAAAGAGCCCCCTCACCGGGGAATTCCATGAGTTTAACAAGATAGGAATGAAGACGCCTGTGGGTCGTAGGCGCGTTTTTGTCCAAACTGAGACTGGTTGTGTACTGGGGTTGGAGTTGGATCGTAGTGATAACGCGCACACAGTGAAAAGGAAGCTGCAGGTTGCTCTTAATTTCCCCACCGAGGAAAGCTCGTTGACCTTTGGGGATTTGGTGCTTAAAAATGATCTTACAGCTGTTAGGAATGATTCTCCTCTCCTTCTAACTCGGAACAATTTTCATAGGAGTTCATCCACTCCATGTCTTTCCCCAATGAGGGCCGATCTTCAGCAGCATAGAGACGAGAGCAGTTCTATTGAAATTCTTGGGAACTCGATTTGTTCCCCGTTTGTGAGGCAAATGGCCAAGGATATTACAAAAGCATTGAAGAAGGGC
The DNA here is from genome assembly GCA_900406555.1 of Pseudoturritis turrita. Classification (NCBI taxonomy): domain Eukaryota; kingdom Viridiplantae; phylum Streptophyta; class Magnoliopsida; order Brassicales; family Brassicaceae; genus Pseudoturritis; species Pseudoturritis turrita. The sequence goes on along the minus strand of OVBL01000375.1, from coordinate 313,524 downwards.
ATTGATCCAGTTGCTGTCCATAGTGGGCTTGGAGGGGCCTACTACTTTAAGAACAGCCGTGGTGAGTGTGTTGCAATTGTTAAACCAACTGATGAGGAGCCTTTTGCTCCAAATAACCCTAAAGGTTTTGTCGGTAAGGCGCTTGGACAACCTGGGTTGAAACGTTCTGTGCGGGTAGGGGAAACAGGCTATAGAGAAGTCGCAGCTTATCTCCTTGACAAGGATAATTTTGCAAATGTTCCTCCCACTGCTCTTGTGAAGATTACTCACTCGATCTTTAATGTCAACGATGGAGTGAAGGTGAGCAAGCATATGGAGAAGATGTTGGTGAGCAAGATTGCTTCCTTGCAGCAGTTCATACCTCATGACTATGATGCTAGCGAGCACGGCACATCCAGCTTCCCTGTTTCAGCCGTACACCGTATAGGGATTCTTGACATCAGAATCTTAAATACAGACAGGCACTCAGGGAACCTTCTGGTTAGGAAGCTGGATGGTGTTGGAATGTTTGGCCAGGTGGAGCTAGTTCCAATCGATCATGGTCTTTGCTTGCCCGAAACGCTAGAGGACCCTTACTTCGAGTGGATTCATTGGCCACAGGCGTCGATCCCATTCTCTGAAGACGAGCTGAAGTACATAGCAAATCTGGATCCTTTTGAAGACTGTGAGATGCTGCGAAGGGAACTTCCAATGGTACGAGAGGCCAGTCTCCGTGTTCTAGTTCTCTGCACAATACTCCTCAAGGAAGCTGCTGCTTATGGCCTGTGTTTGGCTGAAATTGGTGAGATGATGACTAGAGAGGTTCGTCCTGGAGATGAGGAGCCGAGTGAGATTGAAGTGGTTTGTCTTGAGGCTAGGAGTTTGATAGGAGAGAAGGAAGCTGAGTCCCCAAGATCAGACTTGGGCGGTGATGTTGAATTCCAGTTTGATTTAGATTGTGACGAAGCGATGCTCGATAAACCAGCATTCCCAATCGGATTCACTTTTGGAAATGCTCGTAGTCATTTGTCAAAGGTGGAAGAAACAACAGAGGAAGAAGAAGAAGAAGACAAAGAGGAGGAGAATGAGAGAGCTAATATAGAGAAAATGCCGGCGATTACCAAGCTTTCAATGTCTCTAAAAAGCACTCTTCTTGGTGAGAAGAGCCAGAAGTATCAGAAACACCCAGGAGCGAGAGCAGAGAGCGCATATGCATCATCGGGGCACAGGAGTGCAGACGAACAGATGCCAGCAAGCACAAGCTTTGTGAAGCTGTCGGATATGAGCGAAGCGGAGTGGACAATTTTCCTGGAGAAATATCAAGAGCTGCTTGACCCGGCGTTTGCAAAGCGCAAGGCGATAACTTTAGGACAGAAGCAGAGGCAGAGGCTGGGGACATCGTGCCAGTTTTGAGATGTCAGAGACTGAAGAAGAGCCGTGTTTCTTAGGGATTTGCTTAGACTGGATTGGGGGAAACACGTAAAGGCAAAGGGATGGGTGGAGTGGCTGTAGTGTAAATATTCGTTGGTTTCAGCTTTTAGTGTTGAGGAGAATTTAGTCCTGTCTCTTTTAATTTTCGTTTTTTCATTTTTTTTTTTAACTTCTTAAACCCTCAGGATCTCGGTTGTTTCTGATGTTTTAAACCCTGTACGACCTCTTTTGTTTTATAAATAACTTGGTAGATTGGAAAATAAAAAAAAAGGGAAAAGAAGAGAGCTTTTGTTTCAAATCATTCTGTTATTTTGATATTTCTTCACATGTTCACAAACAGTCAAGAGTGTGGAAACGCATAAAACGCCACAAGCATGAGCTTGGTGAATCTGTTTGATGATTGGTAGAGAAATACCAGATTTTGCTTTACTTTGCATTTCAAAGCGCAAAAAACCCGCCTTAGGATGTAAGCAGATGCAAATTCTAGGTACTTGCTGCAACTTTTGAGATTTCCCCTTTTTAATGTGAGATGATTTCTCACAGAAATGCAATCCGACTATCATAAGACAACTTATACAACCTGTCATGATTGTGCCCCGAAGATTTTAAATTTTTACTCGAAATATTTTTGGGTCGAGAATGTAGAATGAACCATAGGAAAAATTAGAGATGTCAAAACGGGCTTAAACCCGCGGACCAGGTCCAAGTGGATCAGTAGCGGGGCGGGCTGGACAAAGTTTCACATGTCCATGTAATGTGTGGGTCTCGCGATCTGACCCGTAGCGGTTGACGGGTCTCGGCGGGTCAACCCGTCACGGATCACGGGTTAGCAGTATGACCCGCAAAAGAAGAACATTTCTTTGTCTGGGTCTCAACTCGTGCGATTCAGTTTAATTTATTTTGTTGCTTCTCGGATCTATGTTTAGACTTTTATTTTCAATTTCAATTTCAATGAAATATTTTTATATGTTTGAGATTTAAGACTCATTTACTATGTTACTTCTATTTTTTGTCTGTAAACGATGGTGTAACATTTCTCCTTGTCGCTGGAACACTAGAAGAATCTTTCCTTGCAACAACACAACACCACACCAACTTCTATTTTACTAATGCTCTTTAAAATTACAACTTTCTTTTTTATGAATAGTCATGAGATACTCCACAAAGGATTAAAGATGTAGAGGCGGAGAAAGAGAGGAGGACCAAGCTTTTCTATTGCTGGTCTTTTGTTTCCTTATCATTTTGGAGTTGCTCAGTTGCTCATCGAAAAGGGTTACATCAAGATGCTTCATTTCTCATGAATTCTTGTGTTTCATAAACAATTATGAGTAAAGAAAGCTTTGGTATGTTAGATACTAATTATCACTGCAGTAATAGCTCTTCCTGTAAATATTTCACTAATCATTGATTTTTTTATATAATTTTTTTAAATATTCTCAAGAATCTTTAATTTCTTGTGATTAATTAGTTGTGTAAAAATATATATATTTAGGAAGAAATTGCAGTGGAGAGAAGCTTTACAATGTATAAGAATTACAATATTGACGGAACAAAGAGATGATTGCTTTTGGAACGACGAACATTCTTGGTTTCTTCTCCAGGCCACATGAAAAATAGTGTTGGTGTTCTTAATCAAACAAAAACGAAGATGTATCAATTTAATCAAAGTCTTCACATGTTAAGTCGATTTCTCACAAACCCGATTCGTGGGTTGGCCAGCTAACCCGGTAGATCATGCGGGACGGGTTTGGACATACATTTAAGAACCGCAATCCGCGACGGGTCAGTCCATGTAGGTTAAAATTTTTTTGAGACACCACGGGTTGGGCTTCTTGGACGTGGGTTAGTCCGCCTGACATCTCTAAAAAAAATCCCATTAAAAAGGACTTAATAGATTGAGCCAAAACATGTTTATATTTCCCAAAGCCCATAAACCCAAAACTTGGAATTTTATCACTAAAGATAATTAACCTAGCCCCTAATCTAACTTAGCCTCCTCCACGTGAATGAGAAACAAAGAAAGAGGCAGAGTGAGTTTCGTGAGGAAGGAGAGAAAACGTGGAGAAGAGAGGAGAAGAAGTTGTTGTCGTGGAGAAGAGGAAACGTGAGTGAAGGGGGAAGGAGGAAGAGAGAGTGTTCGGGTTGGGTGAGCGAGATAGAGGAGGGCGTCGTCTGTGGTGGAAGATCCACTGGAGCAGAAGGTCGGAGAGGCAGAGGCGGAGAAGAGAGAATAAAAAAGAGGAAGAAGAAGGGGAAACAGCTTCGTCGTGAGGTTTTGTGGGGAGGTTTTCAGTACGATATGAAGAACTTAGGATGCGATCTAGATGCCGTTGGATAGAAATCGTTCCCTAGTTTCTGGAACAGTTTTCCGATCTCGATTACGAGGTAATATGCAACGGTAAATCACGTTTAAAGTTAACCATAAGTCACTAATTTTCTGCAACAAGAAACCAATCCCAGTTTTATCTGTTTTCTAGTTTCATGGAGCTGTTTTGTGAGCTAATTTCCCGTTTACCCAGAAGGCTTCAGATCAAGTTCTTAGTATCTATTGGAAGTTGTTGCATCAAGGAATCTGTAGCAAGTTTCTGATATTAAATCAGAGGTAAAGTCAATCTGGAAATCGATTTAAAAGTTGATCAAAACGCATTTTTTCTGAACCCATAATTTTTCTAAGTATATTGGATCTGTTCCAGTATATTGGATCTGTTCCAGTTTCAAATTGTAGTTTTTGGAGGATAATTCCGGTCACATCGGAGCACCAATGCCCATATGGATAATTTTTCCCGACAGAGGACATGTCACAGAAGCCAACGGTGTTTTAATTATCCTCATCGTATTATTCCTTGGCCGTGGTGATGTTTGCTTGTTGCCCAAGAATCAGCAGAATCTGAAACTTCCAGTTTCAGGAACAGCTCCGACGCAGCTGCTTTGAGGGTCCATTTGGAGGATCATTTGAGGTCCGATCGAGCTGTATTTTTGTGGAGTTTTTTTGTGACATTGTGGACTTCAGAATCAACGGTTGGATATACAATTGAATGGTTAGTTTGTTTGTTATCCGCGTTTTCACGATCATATTTTGTACAGTTTTATTTAGTTTTATTCGATGATCAAGTTTATTGAGTTGCATTGGTTGGTTGTAAAACGAGCTCGAGCAAGGACTCATAGGATGATGTGGAGTTAAAGCAGAACTGGAGTAGGAGATTGGAAACTCTGTTGAGCAAGGACGCAGTTTCAGAGACACCGGAAGCGTTGTGGCTAAGGTGAGGGTTGAGATTTGTGGATTCATATTATGCAATGGTCCGATTCTGTGAGCATGTATGTTGTGTCTAGAAATAGTGATTGAAGGGCTGATTGAAATGTTAAGTTGTGATCATGGTCAAGGCATGATAGTTATGTTATGGATTTAGATGTAATATATGATATGTGATGTGTGTGATGTCTGATTGAGGGCAAAGACATGGCGATCCCGCTAAAATCGGTAAACCGGCTGACGAGCTAAAGGTGGCGTACGACCTTTTGAGGTGACGGCCAGCCCAAAGTGTCACGGATTTCGTGTCGAGTTATTGTGATATGTGTGATGATGAGTTATGTGATATGTGTGATGATGAGTGATGTGACGCGTGCTAGGTTGATATCTTGTTAGATGTTAGGTTGTATGTTGTATGACTGTTTCTAGGCTTAGTATACTTGTTTATTGGATTATATTATTGTATAATGTGGATCATGTGGGTAGACATGATCTCCCTCACTGAGTAACCTAGCTAGCTGCTAACCCCTCTTTCCCCTTTTTCAGCGTGTGCATGTGTGTTTATTTGTTGCAAGTTAGGGCGCGAGACATAGGACTCAAAGTCACGGGAACGAGTGTTACAATTAGTGGTATCAAAGCCTAGATTAGCCAAGCCGGTTCTGACCGGGAAGGCTGGTCATAGGAGAAAATGAGTTTAAAAAAATGTTTTAAAATATTTCCGGAAACGTTAAAAAGGATTGGAAAATGTTTTAAGGGGAAATGATCTTTGGGTGTCTTCGGTCTCGCGCTAGAGTTGTGATGTTTGCTTGTAATTCTTAAGATGATTGAGTAGTTGTTAGGTTACTTGCATTTGTTCGTTTAATTTTTAAAAAATTAAAAATTAATAATAATAAAAATTGTGTTAGTCCGTCTAGTTGGAAGAGTGTAGTTCAACACTTTGTTCAATGTCAAAATCACACCTAGTGTGAGTTCTTGATTGACAAGTGTTGCGGTTCCGGAGGAGAGCCATCATGAGGACAAAGAAGAGTGGAGCCACACAAGCATAAATAGTGAAATAATTGGAGAAGTACAAGACGTTGTAACCAAGTTATGAAAAGTGGAGCTACAGAGGAATTTTGTGAAAATGAAGATGAAGCGAAATGGGGTGATCATGGGCAATGAAAATAGATGATGTGTCGAGAGTACTGGAAGTGCTTAAGTTTGTTCGAATTTCGGAAAGTTTGAGCATTTGTCCTACATCTCATGAAGCAGAGCTCGTGGGTTTAGGTTTAGTTATATTTATTTTGTTGATTTAAGTGTTTTAATTAAATTCTCTCGGAATGTGGATGAGTTAGTATGTGGAAGTGAAAGTAATGGTAAAGTGAAATGAATGTTTAAGGTTGGAAACCGGTATGGGTTGAGCCTTTTTGGTTACGAAGTACGCGATTGTGATGTCAAATGTGTGGTTAAAAGTTAAGAGTGATGTGTGAATGACAAGAATACCGGTAAGAGCCAATGACGTGTAGAAAAAGCCAAAGGATTCAAGGCTTGAGGATTAGTGTGTGAATTTGGAGCCAAGCTTGATGATCATGTACCACTGCAATGTAGCTATTTCCCAAGGACAATGGACGTTTGATGGGAAAAGGTGTTTGAGAAGAAATGTGCTCGAGAAGGTTTGCAAGGCTCGCTACTTCGACCTAGTAAGTAAGGACTGTAAAGGACACTGTGTATACTTGTTGCTCTGGCCAAGGTTATGATGGATTACAGTGGATTTTCTTGTGGAGTTGAGAAAGTATTTACCATAAGACGCAAGGAGGCGTGAAACCCAATTGGAACGGAGATCTTGGCGGGGTGTTAGGGAAGCATCACGTTGGTCTTGATGGGAATGAACTCTTTCTAAAGCAATGCATGGACAGGAACTTAAGAGAAGGAGTCACATTTATATGGACGATGAACGGAAAGGAGTGGTGGTCCAAAGCCGAGGAGTCAAGGAATTTTCTTTCTCCAGTGGAAGTCATGACATATATAGATATCATCACTATGCTTCAACATGTCGCTAGACAAGAAAGTCTGTAAATGTAATAGTTGTAAAGAAAATATGACTTATTTGACGGAACGATAACAGAGGTAAATTGCACAGGAAAAGGATATGGGAAAGAGTTGGATGACTCATATAAAGCGCTAAAGGTTTGGATATCATCCTATGATGATACTCTGCTTGTTACAGACGTTTTTTTGTGCAAGGGCTGTATGGGAACCGAACTAAGTGCATACAACGATGAAGAAGTGGTGGTACAGAAAGAGAATCATAATTGATTATTGGGCAGGAACTTAGTGGCGCAGTAAGACCATGGTGGGGACATGGAAACACATCACTCACAGTTGTATGTTCCACTGCAATGTTAACTGAGCAAGGATCGCTTGTTAATTATTGTTAGTGTTAATCAAAATGACAAGGATCCATTTTCGGTTAGGTAAGTAAATGCAAAGAAACGCCTACAAATTTGGGGATCAAGGACGATCCCTCGAACCATGAGTATCATAATAAATGGATGAGTGACAAGTCTTGCAGGTAATGACCTCCATTGCAATGGTTTAACACGAACAGAGTCCCCCTAGTAATGGAACCTGGGTAGGGACAATATAAGAATGGAAGATTATGTCTAGAAGCTCGGGAAGTTATGGACTAAGACCATGAGACCTTACTAGAGTGCTAGTGGACAGTCGGGTTTGACTAACTCCTAGAATGTAAATGGCATGCAGAGATGATATTTTCTTTCAAGAAGTGGTCTTTGGAGTTTTCAACATCAAGGAATTGCATACACAACCAAGATGAAACAATGGGTGGTAGCAATTTTCACTGCATCAGGAGTGTGTATGGACTTGAGGATCATATCAAAAGTTAGAAAGAGAAGCTGGATTGCATCAAAAGTAGGACCCTTCAAAGTACGGTCTAAGCTAAAGTGGGGGAGATAGTAGACCCGCGATTTCAAGGACTTATGAGTCTGGTTGATGTAAGAGGCAAAGGGGTAAGTAAAGCTGCTCAGGGATGTGAAGAAAGAGGTCCATTATCGACAGAAGATTTTTATATGCACAAAAATCGAAAGGACCGAAGAAATGAATTAAAGGAGATGCGGTGTAACCGAGAAAATGAGGATGTTAGTGCAAGCAATATGTTGAGCAATGCAGGCGATAAAGCCGCATATGAGATCATATGGGATGATTGAATGAGTTGGGGCTGTAGCGGAGAGAGTGACCTACCCCATGAGTTGTTGGATTCTCAGGAAATATTTCATGTATTGGTATTGCGCAAAGTAGTCAGAAAACAAGAATAATCTCACCGACTCCACCAAAGGACCTGGAAATGAATTTATCGGTTCGAGAATTGCGTAAAAAGATATGATTTCGACAGGAGACCGAGGATCGGAGAGAAAGGGTGTGGGCTATGTAAGTATTCTAGGAAATGGAAAACATACACGAAATGACATGTGGACCGGGATAGCAAAAGAGGATGTACTATCCAGAGCTCTGTAAGGACCAGAGCGGAGCAAACTCATGTCATGGATTCGAGGACGATTCTCATTGAAGTGGGGGAGAATTGTCATGGCCGTGTCCCGAAGATTTTAATTTTTTGCGCGGAAATCTTTTTGGGGCGAGAATGCAGAATGGACCATAGAAAAAAGCCTATTAAAAAAGACTTAATGGATTGGGCCAAAACATGTTTTTATTTCCCACAACCCATAAACCCAAAACTTGGAATTTTATCACTAAAGATAATTAACCTAGCCTCCTCCACGTGAATGAGAAACAAAGAAAGAGGCAGAGTGAGTTTCGTGAGGAAGGAGAGAAAGCGTGGAGAAGAGAGGAGAAGAAGTTGTTGTCGTGGAGAAGAGGAAACGTGAGTGAAGGGGGAAGGAGGAAGAGAGAGTGTTCGGGTTAGGTGAGCAAGATAGAGGAGGGCGTCGTCTGTGGTGGAAGATCCACCGGAGCAGAAGGTCAGAGAGGCAGAGGCGGAGAAGAGAGAATAAAAAAGAGGAAGAAGAAGGGGAAACAGCTTCGTCGTGAGGTTTTGCGGGGACGTTTTCGGTACGATATGAAGAACTTAGGATGCGATCTAGATGCCGTTGGATAGAACTCGTTCCCTAGTTTCTGGAACAGTTTTCCGATCTCGATTACGAGGTAATATGCAACGGCAAATCATGTTTAAAGTTAACCATAAGTCACTGATTTTCTGCAACCAGAAACCAATCCTAGTTTTATCTGTTTTCTAGTTTCATGGAGCTGTTTTGTGAGCTAATTTCCCGTTTACCCAGAAGGCTTCAGATCAAGTTCTTAGTATCAATTGGAAGGTGTTGCATCAAGGAATCTGTAGCAAGTTTCTGATATTAAATCAGAGGTAAAGTCAATCTGGAAATCGATTTAAAAGTTGATCAAAACGCATTGTTTCTGAACCCATAATTTTTCTAAGTATATTGGATCTGTTCCAGTTTCAAATTGCAGTTTTTGGAGGATGATTCCGGTCACATCGGAGCACCAATGCCCATATGGATAATTTTTCCCGACAGAGGACATGTCACAGAAGCCAACGGTGTTTTAATTATCCTCATAGTATTATTCCTTGGCCGTGGTGATGTTTGCTTGTTGCCCAAGAATCAGCAGAATCTGAAACTTTCAGTTTCAGGATCAGCTCCGACGCAGCTGCTTTGAGGGTCCATTTGGAGGATCATTTGAGGTCCGATCGAGCTGTATTTTTGTGGAGTTTTTTTATGAAATTGTGGACTTCAGAATCAACGGTTGGATATACAATTGAACGGTTAGTTTGTCTGTTATCCGCGTTTTCACGATCATGTTTTGTACAGTTTTATTCGATGATCAAGTTTATTGAGTTGCATTGGTTGGTTGGAAAACGAGCTCGAGCAAGGACTCATAGGATGATGTGGTGTTAAAGCAAAATTGGAGTAGGAGATTGGAAACTCTGTTGAGCAAGGACGCAGTTTCAGAGACACTGGAAGCGTTGTGGCTAAGGTGAGGGTTGAGATTTGTGGATTTATATTATGCAATGGTCTGATTCTGTGAGCATGTATGTTGTGTCTAGAAATAATGATTGAAGTGCTGACTGAAATGTTAAGTTGTGATCAGGTTGTGATGTAACATGGTCAAGATATGATAGTTATGTTATGGATTTAGATGTAATATGTGATATGTGATGTTTGATGTGTGTGATGTCGGACTGAGGGCAAAGACATGGCGATCCCGCTAAAACTCGTAAACCGGCTGTCGAACCAAAGGTGGTGTACGACCTATTGAGGTGATGGCCAGCCCAAGGTGTCACGAACTTCGTGTCGAGTTATTGTGATATATGTGATATGTGTGATGATGAGTTATGTGACGCGTGCTAGGTTGATATCTTGTTAGATGTTAGGTTGTTTATTGCAAGACTGTTTATAGTCTTAGTATACTTATTTATTGGATTATATTATTATATAATATGGATCATGTGGGCTACATGATCTCTCTCACTGAGTAACCTAATTGCTCACCCCCTTTCCCCTTTTTCAGTGTGTGCAGGTGTATTTTTTGTGTTGCAAGTTAGGGCGCGAGGCCTAGGGCTCAAAGTGACGGGGACGGGTGTTACAATTAGTGGTATCAGAGCCTAGGTTAGCCAAGCCGGTTCTGACCGGGAAGGCTGGTCATAGGAGAAAATGTGTTTAAAAAAAATGTTTTAAAATGTTTCCGGAAACGTTAAAAAAGATTTGGAAAATGTTTTAAGGGGAAATGATCTTTGGGTTTCTTCGGTCTCGCGCTAGAGTTGTGATGTTTGCTTGTCAGTCTTAGGATGATTGAGTAGTTGTTAGGTTACTTGCATTTGTTCGTTTAATTTTTTAAAAATTAAAAATTAATAATAAAAAAAATTGTGTTAGTCCGTCTGATTGGAAGAGCGTAGTTCAACACTTTGTTCAATATCAGAGTCACACCTAGTGTGAGTTCTGGATTGACAAGTGTTGCGGTTTCGAAGGCGAGCCATCATGAGGACAAAGAAGAGTGGAGCCACACAAGCATAAATAGTGGAATAATTAGAGAAGTACAAGACGTTGTAACCAAATTATGAAAAGTGGAGCTACAGAGGAATAATGTGAAAATGAAGATGAAGAGAAATGGGGTGATCATGGGCAATGAAAATGGATGATGTGTCAAGAGTACTGGAAGTGCTTAAGTTTGTTCGAATTTTGGAATGTTTGAACATTTGTGCTACATCTCGTGAAGCAGAGCTCGTGAGTCTAGGTTTAGTTATATTTATTTTATTGATTGAGTGTTTTATTTAATTTCTCTCGGAATATGGATGAGTTAGTATGTGGAAGTGAAAGTAATGGTAAAGTGAATGGAATGTTTAAGGCAAAAAACTGGTATGGGGTTGAGCCTTTGGTTATGAAGTAATACGATTGTGATATTAGATGTGCGGTTAAAATTTAGAGTGATGTGTGAATGGCAAGAATGCCGGTAAGAGCCAAGGACGTGTAGAAAAAGCCAAGGACTCAATGCTTGAAGATTAGTGTGAAAATTTGGAGCCAAGCTTGATGATCATTTACCACTGCAATGTAGCTATTTCCCAAGGACAATGGAAGTTTGATGGGAAAAGGTGTTTGAGAAGCATGTGCTCGAGAAGGTTTGCAAGGCTCGCTACTTCGAGCTAGTAAGTAAGGGCTGTAAAGGACACTGTGTATACTTGTTGCTCCGGCCAAGGTTATGATGGATTTTACAGTGGATTTTCTTGTGGAGTTGAGAAAGTATTTACCGTAAGACGCAAGGAGGCGTGAAACCCAATTGGAACGGAGATCTTGGCGGGGTGTTAGGGAAGCATCATGTCGGTCTTAATGGGCATGAACTCTTCCTAAAGCAATGCGTGGACAGGAACCCAAGAAAAAGAGTCGCATTCATATGGACGATGAACAGAAAAGAGTGGTGGTCCAAAACCGAGGAGTTAGGGATTTTTCTTTCTCCAGTGGAAGTTATGACATATATAGATATCATCACCATGCTTCAACATGTCGCTAGACAAGGAAGTATGCAAATGTAATAGTTGTAAAGAAAATACAACTCATTTGACGGAATGATAACAGAGATAAATTGCATAGGAAATGGACATGGACAAGAGTTGAATGACTCATATAAAATTCTAAAGGTTTGGATATCATCATATGATGACACTTTGCTTTTAGTGTGGAGGAGATGAAGAGAATTTAGTCCCGTCTCTTTTAATTTTCGTTTTTTCATTTTTTTTTTAACTTCTTAAACCCTGTACGACCTCTTTTGTTTTATAAATAACTTGTAGATTGGAAAATAAAAAAAAGGGAAATGAATCCTGTTTGAGAGAGATACGATAGAGGAGGATAAATCATCGACATGTTTTGGGGAAATGTCGGTGCAGATAGTTGAAGGGCCTGCATGAATAAAAGAGATCAACACCATATGAAAGCAAACTGCTTCAAATGATACAAAAAAAAAAAAGAAGAGAAGTTGGTTCCCAAAATATCTTACATCTTTTGCAAGGAGGCTTTCCAAGTTAAAGCCGAGCAGAGGATTCACGGCCGAAAGTTTCATAGATAAAAACTGAAAATAAATGGAAGTAAATACCACAAAAGTGAGATTGCTAATCAAGTTATGTGTCAAGAGACTAAACAAGAACAGAAACGAAGATAAACCTCGATCTGTCGTTGGAGTGATTGCACAAAGTTAATGATTTCTTCGAGCATAACTGCCTTCACAGTCACCTGCACAAAAAAATCCAATTCTCCATTATATGAAAAAGGAATACCTTTAGCTTTCTTTCTTCTTTATGTGGACATCAACAACTAAAAAGAAAAGGACTTACCTTGTCGCAACCCGGTACAAGGTCGCGAGAACTTCATCCTTTCCCTGATTTTTTCTCTCCTTACCTATATAATCAGAATTTTAACCAAATCAATACCACAACTAAACGAGAACAAAAGAGATTACTTTCCTTGTAATTAAATTCGAGGAGTAGAATTCCTACTCTTTCTGCAAGACTGGCTATTTGTAGCCTGGCCTCTTGGTGCCCTCATGAGAATATGTTCTTGTTCTTCACCAGATTTCTGACCGCTATGTGATTGATCATGTTCAGAATCCTACCAACAGAAACATTATAATAAGCCTACAAAAGGTCGAAGAACAAAAAAAAAAAAAGAGTAGTCCAATCTTCACCTTCCTAATTATTTTTCTCTTCTTACTGTTAAATCCCTTGGAATATGTTTCCCCACATTTAACAAGACCACTAGATTGAGAATCAGATACATTACATGATCCATTGGATCTGTCTTTCACTACCTTAGTTGCATCCCTAAGAGGTCCACCATTACCTAGTTTGGATCCACTTGCAATTTCTGTAACTTGAAGAACCAAGCCAACTGATTCTGGAACTCCTAGAGATTGTTGGTTCATCAACATTTCACTAAAACTTCTACATCCGAAAAGCGAAAACCTCGCAGCGCGCTCTACGAATTCTGAATCAGCAGGGAACTGAGCCATGCTCCAACCCATTTCAAGAGTTCTATAACTATGACAAGTGGAATGGCTGTTTCCGGTATTAGCCATTACACTGGAGGTGCCTGCATCGGTTTGGACATTGAAACCGATACTCCAATTGAGAGATTGGATCATACGAAACTCATATTCTAAGAAAGAAATTGAGAGATTGAACACACGAGCAAAGAAGTAGAATCAGTCAACGGAAGAAAAAAGCAGCATGGTTTCCGTGCAAAACCCGGCCATGTTTCAAAAGAATATTGTTATTCGTGGTAAAAGCGTCAGAAGAAAGAGATACCCATTTCAGATTCTGTGTCACTTTCTGTACAATTTCAAATCTTTTCCCTCAATATTCTAGTTCTTACCAAAGCTTTTTGTTTAGGAATGTGAGACATCAAATCCCATTCTAATCACAAAAGTCTGTTAAAATATATGATTAAATAACATGTATTAAATAACATGTAGTAAATTACTTTTCTTTTTTCAAAGTACGAAATATTTTTATAATTCTATAAAAAAAAATTAACAAAGGTATTTCACTATTGAAATCAGACAAATTCAACTAACTTAGATTAAAAGAATTCAAATACATATTTTTCCAAATGTTGTTCTTATATATAAAACAAACCAATACAAATCCACCAATATTTAAGATTATTCTACAAATGAATGAAAAGGTAATTTTAATATTAAAATAATATATTTTCAAACGCTATAGTAACACATTCTAAAAATTCAAAATCACTCACATTGATAAAATTTCAAGTTTCAATTTCTTATCTAGCGTTCATTTTTTTTTTTTTACTTGGATAACTAAAAAAAACTTCTCCACAAAGTGAATATTTGTGAATCCAAATATTACTACTCACAATCATGCTTTTGTCAGTTCATTCTATACCAAAATGGAAGATTAAATTTGAGAACAAAGATATGCTCAAGAGACGATCATTTAAGACATAGGTTGGTCAAAAAATCAAAAATCAAAAATCGGCAACTAAATATACATACCCATTGTCAAGTAAAATAAAATAAAACCATTTTCTTTTTAAAATTGAACACCAATCAGAATTACAAACGAAAAAAGAAGAAATAGAGATGAAAGAACCTCACGACTTCGCTTTTTCTTAAAAAATTTCTGCCAACACAGTCAATGATACATTTTACTTTCGAAAATAAAAACCCATAATCATCTCCAATAGATTTCAAAGCATGGTTATTATCAATTTCCAAGTCGCGGTAACCCAAAATCAGACTCATGAAAACTATGTAAAAAAAACTAAACATATATATATTCAAAGTCCGATGGAAACAAACCAATCAAAATTAAGATTTTTTTTTATAACTTATTTACACTGTTTGATAATCAATTTACTTGGTCAAAGTTATTATTTACACTGTTTGATAATCAATTTAGTTGGTCAAATTAATATATTATATAATGCTGTCCAATATTAGCGATAATCAAATTAATGTTAGCTTTTCTCAACCTCCATCCACATGTATGCGATATCATATATTTATTAAGATTTTAAAATTTTCAATTTTAAAATTTAATACACACATTAATTATACATTTTTAACATATTAAATTATTAGAGAAATTTGAAAAGTCATTTCTCTTTTTTTAAATGAAATTATAAATCTGAAAATTTATATTAATATAGTTAACTGAAATAATAATAGGTTTATTTTTCACAAAAAAATAAATGTAACTATAGAAGGGAAAAAAAAATAAAGCTCTATACTATTACGTAAATGCAAAAAGATATATCATGTGATGTAAATAATATTTAAATTAAAATGGAATAAAAAATATTTTTGAAAAAAACAAGACGTGCAATTTACAAATCAATGTGTGACAATTTTTTTTATACCTTTTTTATCATTTACATAAGATTTTTTTTTTTGTATTTCTTTAATATTAAAAGATTGAAAATTACAATTAAAAATGTAATTTAACATTATAAAGTTACTAATCAAAAGTTATCGTAAAAATATATATAGTTTAAGAAAATAAAAAAAACATAAAAGTAAATAATTAAATTTACATCCACATAAAAAAGTAATATATTTTAAATAAGACTAAAATATTAATATAAATAGAGCATAAAAGAGTTTAATATTGTAATGATAAAATATTAGTACTTAAAAATACCATAACTTAATAAAAAGGGCAATTCTAAAAATTAACAGACTTTGAAATTTTGTTTCCAAAATAGCATCATTAGTTTTCTTTTCTAAAAATACCGCTAAAAGTTTATGTTTTTCAAAAATATCATAAAACTAAAATTAAACTTTAAACCTTCAAAAATAAACTCTAAACCCTAAAAACTAAACTCTAAATCTAAAATAGTTAACCCAAACCCAAAAATTTAAATTATAAACCTTTAAAAATGATGCAAAATAGATCAAAATAAGTGTTAACCATGCTACAGCCATTCAGTCAAGTCAAAGAAACCATACAAGTCACAATATTTACAAGACATGCAATTTCCCAAGTTGGAAAGAACAGATGTACCAGAAATTTACCCTTCTTTGGAGGCCTTAACCATTTTGGAATTTGATGAAATTTGGTGACAAGATATATAATTGAGTTACCTTTCTAATGAAAGTGGTTTCAAGTCATTTGGAGCTGTGGTTGAAGAATTACACCAAATTTACTGAAGACATGTATGTCTGGCTCGAAGGAGAAGCAAGCGTAGGAAACTGAAGGAAAGAAGAGCCAACATCGATCAGGGTTTTCCCATGGTTCGTGCTGATGCTGTCCTGATGGTGCCCCAACATTGGTCAAGATCCTTGTCCAATGTTCCTGCCCAATGCTCATCAGAAAGTATTATTTCATTTTTGCCCAAGACAAAACCCTAGTCGATTTAAGACTTTTGAAAGTTTATATATACTTGATTTTAATTTCTTTTAGAGAGCAAGCAGCTGCAAATATTCACCATAAAACATTAGACTTGTTTTAATATATATCTTTCATAGTTCTAAAAACTTCAAGGAGAATCTCACCTTTGTACTTCACCTTAATAAAGATTTCTATCTCTATACTCTTTAAATCTAATCTATTTATGATGTTTTGTTTTGTGCTTCAATCTATTGCTCTTCCTACTTTTTGTGAGACCCACACCCATAATGGGCTTCACTATTTTCATCGTGATTGTGTACGTGTATATATATACATTTGTATATATCTCCATCCTCAACGCCGCAAGCTAAGTCAGTGAGAGAGAGAATTCTGATAGCCTTTTCGTCGTTCAGCACCGTTGTTGTTGTCACCGTGGTTCCCGTCACCATCGTTGTTGTGTTTGCGGAGATTGACGCCGTCGTTGTTGTTATGGCGTTGTCGTCGGTCCCATAGCAAGGAGAGGAGAGAGGTCTCGGTGCTGGTTAAAAGATCCTGACATCCCAAGAAACGGATCACCATAACCGGAGAAGCACAGAACCACCGGAGGAGAGAGAAAGAGAAGAAGAAAAGAAGGAAGGAGAAGAAGTTGTGGCCGAGTAAAGGTTTTTCGTTGCAATTTCTCGACGGACCAGAAGAATCTAGATCTTTAACAAGGTGTCTCTGGAATGATCTCGCTGCAAAAAATCCACAGAGACTGTCTTTGTTCAAACCAGAGGTAAACTCCAACCGCAAATTGCCTCCCAAGTTGGTGAAAAATCATTGTTTTCTGATTCCAGAAAACTTAGAGTTTTTCAGGTTAAACTCACAGATTCAGGTTGAGGTTTTTGGAGAAGATCCCGGCAATATCTGTGCAAGCTAGACCATATCGATGGTTGTTTCAGAGAGTGTTCGTGTCAGGGAAGCCGCAGGACTCATTTTCTTCATCGTCGGAGGTAAGCCCAAGCCGTGGTAAAGCTTTCTTCCTGCGCAAGAATCATCTGTGTCTGCCAGAATCTGTCAAAAACCAGAACCCTAATCTGGTTTGAAATTGTTTCTTGTGCTGCAAGTTTCCAGATTCTAGGACGTTGATCGCAATTTCAGAACTCAGAACTCAACCGCTATTTTTCCGGGATCAATTATTCAGCCATAATTCAGGTGAGCTTTGAGATATGTGGAAACATAGCGCATTTTTTCCTCTTTTTATATTACATGATTCATGACATATATGCTTAGATTTGATTGTTAGACATATGTTATTTGATGATATGTATAATGATGTTGTTATATATGATATGATATGATATGATATGATTATATATGAGATAAGAAAGAAAGAATTAAGCCACAAGGGCCACGTTCTTCCTACATGTTGGTCTACAGTGAATCGACGGATTCATTGTAGCTCATAAACCGTCGACGAGTATGGGAGTGTCTGTGCCAAAAGGCCAGCTTCCACGCATGAGGTTCAATTGTGTCATCACAAGGATGGCTGAACCTAACGATGATATTTGTGTTATAGTTTGGAAGTAAAACATGTTATATGTTTGCTAGTGTCTAGGCTTGTGTGTTTTGATGATTGTTTTATAAAAGTAGGAACTGTGTATTATGTTTCGGTGGGCAGAGTTGATCTCCTCACTGAGTAATTCGTTGCTCACCCCTTTCCTTTTTTCTCCTTTCAGGTAAGGATGAGAACCTAGAGTAATCGCGCAAGTCCTCTCGCTTATGGTGTTATTTGTAATTATATCTTTTTTTTAAAAGAAGTATTTCTATTGAAGTACTTTAAACAAGGTTATACAAAGGAAATAATAAGGCGTTTGACACGCTATCTCGGTAGTCATGGAAGACGGGTGTTACACTTTTACTATGTATGAGTAGTTAACTTGTTAGGTTTTAGGTTTTCAATGATTCCATGATTTTACTTGTTTAATATCGAATTGTTAGGGTTTATCTTATGAATTCTTCACCTTTACTTGTGTGCAAAGTTTGAGGTAGAGTAGCTAACCAGTGATCGATCTCTAGGGAATTAGAACTATGAGATTGATGCATCTCTTTCCCTGAACTAGTATTTGGTGAGAAATACAACATAACCTGCGAGAGTTGAGTTATGAAGTATTGTGAACAATTGAGTCTTGAACGAATTCATGCATACTTTCTTCTTGTAATTCATGCATACTTTCTTCTTGTAATAAATCATTTTTAACGATGAAAAATATAAAAACACATAAAGACGAAGATAAAAAAGTAGAAAATGATAAATAATAATACTATTAAAAGAGATTGAAAAACAATTGATAATTTTTTATTTTCAAAAAATTTAATCGGTTATTTAGATAATATGATTTATTCAATACCAAATATATGTAGATAACAAAGTTTTAAACAAATATATTTATTTCAAATAGTAATTATCGATATCGAAGTGATCGAGAATCATTTCATATTTTCATGCAGTTTAAATAAGAGAAATAATTAAGTTTATTTCAAATCAAATATTAGATCTATAAAGAATTGGTTGTTTTGTCAATTATAAATACTAAATTACTAGATCTATTAAAAATTTCCTTCACTAAATTTAATGTAATTGTAAAACAAAAACTCGCGCATCGCGCGAGTCGTATTCTAGTATTATACATAACTAGATTTTGATCCGCGCATCAAGCGTGGGATTATAATATTTGAAAAAAAAAATCATGATTTTTTCATGATTTTTTTAATATATCGGAGAAATTAGAAATAACAAGATTATGTGGTACATCTGTCATATTGATAAATATATTTTAACTTACAAAAATTAATTTGCATGACAATTGGCTTGGATATAAATATTTTTGGTATAAATCGAATACGTTTGAGATTATGGGTTACCTGAAACTTATTTTAGTTCACTAGACCAAAAAAATAACGCGTTAGTATGTACAAATATTTTAAAATAAAAAAGCATAGAAATAATAAAAAATACAAGCATTAATTTGTTCTTTTCAATTTATTTTGTATGAACTGTTTGAATTTCGCCATTATTGACAACATGTACATATGGTTGACAGTTTTATAAGCTCCAAGATTTTGATTGATAGCAAACACATCAATGATTCTTGTATCTTTTTATAATAGAAATTGTCAAAACTTTTAGATATATATATATATATATATATATTTCTATCGATAAACCTATTGCATTTTCTGTAAAAATTGTAAAAGTATTATATTTGTAAAGTTATATGTTTATAACAAAATCTCAACATTAAAGTAATATGGATACAATTAAGCGATATTAAAGAAAATAATTGTATGATCAATCATATTTCAAATATAGTATCTAAATGGACATTAATACAACTTTTATAAACTAAATTTAAACTGACATCAGTAAATGATTCATCGTTAAAACATTATGTTATATAATATTTTAAAATATTATGATTTAGTTGGGTTTAAATTTGTAACACATATATTTGTTGACTAATGTTATAAATTTAACGAAAATATGTAGAGATTTTCACCATAATATATAAAACTAATTGAAATATTTTGATTGGTTAATTTAATTAATGTATCCTTTAAATTCTTTTTTGATCGACACATAATTTTTTTTTTGACTTATGTCTTCTCAATTAATATATAAAAGATTTGGAATACCTTCTGCCCTTCGCTTTCTATTGTTGTTGATGTGAATCAATCAACCCTCATATTGCCTTTACAATATATGTACAAATCGATATAACAAACTATATAGAAACTGAGATATACTGAGCTTTCAGGTTTCAATTTCCATATATATTAGTTTATTCGGCTAGAACAAGTTAAATAAGTCTTTTCTCTATAATCGGTGATAATCCAGGATTTACCCTACCTTAACTTTAAAAATTAAAAGTATTTAGATCCATCCAGATAGTTGAGCTACTAACTCCGGATATAATCCATATGACCAATTGTACAACTTGAAAAAATATTGACGAATATATTTATCTGATTCATTAAAAAATAATAGAGTTTATTCAATAATCAATAGTAATGGAAGACAAAAACATTAGTCGTTTAGAAGGAAAACAACATCAAAAGCAACAACCCAAAGTAAAAATGCACATGAACTATTGAAGTACAAACGAATGTACATTTCTTATATTGAAGTCTCGAAAGGAAAAGCTTTTTTAAACCATGGGATCGTCACTTGTTAAATACAATCTTCCTTTGAGACTCACTTCATCATGTATATATATGGTTAGTATATTGGTGGAGGGGGAGAGCTATAGCTATAGCTTGGAAGTGGCGGAGAACTATAGACGTAGGGAGGAGACTTGTAAACATATGGAGGAGGTGGTGGAGAGCTATAGACGTATGGAGGAGGTGGAGGAGACTTGTAAACATATGGAGGGGGTGGTGGAGAGCTATAGACGTAGGGAGGTGGTGGAGGAGACTTGTAAACATATGGAGGAGGCGGTGGCGAGCTGTAGACATAAGGAGGTGGTGGAGGAGATTTGTACACATATGGAGGAGAGCTATAGACATATGGAGGAGGCGGAGGTGAGCTGTAGACATACGGAGGAGGTGGTGGAGAGCTGTAGACATATGGAGGAGGTGGTGGAGACTTGTAAACATATGGAGGAGGCGGAGGTGAGCTGTATACATACGGGGGTGGTGGAGGAGACTTGTATACATATGGAGGAGGCGGTGGCGAGCTGTAGACATAAGGAGGTGGTGGAGGAGATTTGTACACATATGGAGGAGAGCTATAGACATATGGAGGAGGCGGAGGTGAGCGGTAGACATACGGAGGAGGTGGTGGAGAGACATATGGAGGAGGTGGTGGAGACTTGTAAACATATGGAGGAGGCGGAGGTGAGCTGTATACATACGGGGGTGGTGGAGGAGACTTGTATACATATGGAGGTGGTGGTGGAGAACTGTAGATATACGGTGGGGGTGGTGGAGAGCTATAGACATAAGGAGGTGGTGGAGGAGACTTGTAAACATAAGGAGGAGGTGGTGGAGAGTTATAGACGTAGGGAGGTGGTGGAGGAGATTTGTAAACATAGGGAGGAGGTGGTGGAGAGCTGTACACATAAGGAGGTGGTGGAGGAGACTTGTACACATATGGTGGCGGTGGTGGAGAACTGTAGATATATGGTGGTGGTGGTGGGGAGCTATAGACATATGGAGGGGGAGGAGGAGAGCTATAGACGTATGGAGGTGGCGGAGGAGATTTGTAAACATAAGGAGGAGGTGGTGGAGAACTATAAACGTAGGGAGGTGGTGGTGGAGACTTGTAAACATAAGGAGGAGGTGGTGGTGAGCTATAGACATAAGGAGGGGGTGGAGGAGATTTGTAGACATATGGAGGTGGTGGTGGAGAACTGTAGACATATGGCGGTGGTGGTGGAGAGCTGTAGACGTAAGGAGGTGGTGGTGGAGATTTATAAACATAAGGTGGTGGTGGTGGAGAGCTATAGATGTACGGAGGTGGTGGTGGAGAACTGTAGACGTAGGGAGGTGGTGGAGGAGACTTATAAACATAGGGTGGTGGTGGTGGAGAACTGTAGACATAGGGTGGTGGTGGAGGAGACTTGTATACATATGGAGGTGGTGGTGGAGAACTGTATACATATGGAGGAGGTGGTGGAGAGCTATAAATGTAAGGAGGTGGTGGAGGAGACTTGTAAACATATGGAGGAGGTGGAGGTGAGCTGTAGACGTATGGAGGAGGTGGTGGAGAGCTATAGACGTAAGGAGGTGGTGGGGGTGATTTGTAAACATAAGGAGGCGGCGGCGGAGAGCTATAGATATATGGAGGCGGTGGAGGTGAACTATAGACATATGGAAGTGGTGGTGGATATTTGTAAGCATATGGCGGAAGCGGTGGAAAAGTATAAACATACGGTGGCGCTGTTGGTGGAGAGTATGTGTACTGGGCACTTGTATGAGCAGCAATGGCATACAAGGCCAGGACCAACATAAGAACCGATGGCCAATTAGGATTGGCCATTTTGACAAAACTTGTGTACTCTGTGTTAGCCTAAGACTCTCTAACCAATTTAGTTTTGAATGTGTTGTAATAACAAGCATGCGGTTTATATAGCAGTCATTGCTGCAACTGGTATGATTGTTTATTAAAGTTTATGAATGTTTCTAAGAGCAAGAGGGTTATATTGTTTAATAAGTCAAATTAACTCGGCAATTTGTTTAAGGTAAAAATTAGGAAAAAGTCTTGGAAGCTACCCCTTACCATATTCCAAATTCGAATGGGTAGACTTTGAAGTTGTCAATCTAAACTCAACGTCATTAAGTGTAGCGCTAGATGGTAAGGATTAAGGAACACAAGCGGAAGAACTTTTCCATATATTCTCTATCTGTTATTTTGAGAATAAAAGTTTTCAATTAGATTTCAATACAAGTTATGGTAACTTATACGATTCGTGCTTTAACATGCATGCATCACATATACACATGACTAGTGATGCACAACTCATACACAAACATATATATATATAGACTGTTTTCATACATACATATTCTACAATTGACCTTGCAAAACCTTTGCTTTGCGATCCAAAAACACATTTAAAATATGCTTCACTTACTCTTCCAGGATGTGTCGGTTCTTTTCTCTCTAAATAATATCATAAAACTACAACAACTTGCTTGCAAATTTTAAAACATATATAACAAAATTTCATAGTTATACATTATTTATATATAATTTATCTTTTAAAACAGACAACTGAAAATATATTGGCAAGAACATGACAGAGTAAACGTTTTGGTTTAAACTTTGAAATTGTCAATGAAAAATCCATGTCATTTGTGGGAGAAAGTTTCCATCATGTTTTTTTTATTAATTTCTAGAGTTTTATATCTTAACGTCGGTACATCGATCATAACCATTCTGTGATACTCTTTTTCTTTATAGATTATTGAGATATTAATTATTGCACGGGACAATGTTTACTATAACTAGATTGCTAATAACGTATATAGGCTCTGTTACCAATTTTTTTTTACTCTTTCCGTTTGATAATCGACTTCATGGCTGTGAGAAAATTGGAGTCATTGTTACGAACACAAAGTAATTAAGGCAGTACTCACATATAGTAAGATCTAGCGATACCGCAGAGAAGTTTCCTAGTGGGCAAAACAGAAGACCCACACAGGCTCTTAACGAAGCCATGCCTGTGAAGAGTTAAAAGAAGTCAGTAATTTTGGAGATCAAAATACTAGTTACTTTCTATTTGTCATAAAACATAAATAAAAGGGCTATGAACTGGTTCAAGTTTTAATTAGTTAAGATGGTTAGATTCATACGTCCAACATAGAGGGCCGACGGGTCGTGCAATTGTGGACGGATTGGCCACATGCGGTTGTATCAGAAAGACTATATAAGCTGTGAAGTTTTCGATGTAAAACAAACTAAATTTTGGAATCAACAACGGATAATAACAGAAAACATCTGTAGTTAAAATTCAAAATTAGCAAAGAATTTTTTTCTCTAATTTGTAAGTAATTTATCTGCATATTCTGTTTTTTTTTTTTTCGTTTGCATCTGAAAATCAGCGATGGAAAATCCGTCATTAGTCCATCTTAAATGATTTCTTTAGCGACATCTTTATTTGTTTTCATATCTCATTACTACCTTCGCTAAACCATACTAATCTTTGGTGAGGTGAAAATAAATCACAAAATACCAGACTAAACAAAACTCTTTTTGGTAATGAACTTCTAGTAGGTCAATTACTGAAAATTAAACACTTTTAACTTGACAATTCCATCAAAAATACTCTTAAAAAATTGTATATTAATGATTTGTTTTTTAATTTTTCTTACAAAAATCATTTTCAATTGATCAAACTACCTAAAATTTTATGTAACTAGCATACATAACTGCATTATTATTTTAAGAAGGCTAATGAAATTAATTGGGCATATCAAAGATACAAACAATAAAATAAATTTATAAGTGTTCTCCTATGCACCATAATTTTTACATAATTTAGAGTATTAAACATCATTACGCAAAAGCACTAGATGCTGTTCATTTTGACCAGAATAACATATGCATTCATATGTTGCGTGGGTTAAGATACAAAACTACTTGCATTAAAAAACAATTAGATATTTTGGTTGAAAAAGAATGTGATTAATGTGCAACATATGCATCTAGAGATATTTTTTTGTCAACAACATACTAATTAAAATAATTTAAAAATTCAAACCGGAGGTACATAGTTAACATAGCAAGTATCATGCGAATATATGCGATCACAGTGTGCCAACCTGTCCGCATTTGTATTCAACGCACGCGGGATATACGAGATAGATAAGAAAGACAACAGATCCATACTCCTCTCAAATTTCTCCAAATGTACTAAGAACACATGCCAATTTTTTTGGTGTAGACGTTATCTTCACCGGCTCAAAAAAATCTATTGAAAAAGCTACATATGTCTTCTACTGTGCAATCAGATAATCCATGGCCCATATGAGTGCTTCTACATCAGTGTAGAGAAGAGAGATTTTTGCGTAGATTCCTACCTCCCATAATTGATCCTTCTACTCCGTCTTGAACTCAATACCAGCCAATACTTAAAAATATTTATCTATTTTCCTTCCAAAACCCATTTACGAAGCAACAAATTCTTTTAAAATCCGAAGGGATCATCGGTGGAAGAAATATAGAATATATTTTGTATTTATTTAATTTATTGTAATTTGAATTATATATTAATTAGTATTTAGTTTATTTATTTTATGTGACAATTTTTTTTTTTTTTTACAATTTATTTCAGTCTATTAAATCCACAAAAACTACTTTTATGAGGAAATTTTATCGAGAACATCTATCGAAAAAACAATGGCATCATTGTCGACAAGAAAAACGAGCATATCATACAATTGGTAAGAGTAAGGCGCAAACATCACCTTATTCTGCTGTCTAAGAAGATTCAATCTAGTCTAAATCGCTCACACAAATCGGGATCGACTCGCTCTATATGGGCGTAAGTTAAAAATTTAAGTTCAAAATCATTCAAAGTCGCCGTTTCGAGTACGATTTTCATGTGGAATTCGACACTTCCATTTCAGTGTACACGCGTATCCGACCATCTTGGATGAGTTTCGAGAAGCCAAAGACAACTTTGATCATGAAGATCAAGGAGATATAGGAGGCTAAGGCTGCAAAATTGGCAGAAAAGAAGAAACTTTTCTTATATTTTTATTTGATGTGGTAGACATTTCCGGACATGGTTCCTCCATCTATCCAGATTTGCATATTTGAGATCACTTTTATTTTATTTTTAGTCTATTTTTACGTATTAAAACTTTTTTTATATATTTATTTTTATGTTTCGAATATTTTATAATTTTGTACCATATTTGTTATTTTCAAAACTTTAATTTCTTCTATACTAATTTTTCAAAATTTAAATTTTATTTAATATTATGAGTTACCACTATAATATCCATGCATGTTTTAAGCAAGATGTAATTGAAAATTTGTATTTACAAATAGTGTTATATTGTTTAATAAGTCAAATTAGTTTAAATTGACAACATCAAAGTCTACATATTCAAATATGAAATATGGTAAGGGGTAATTACCAAAGACATATTCCTCTCTAGTTTTTCTTTAGAAAAATTCTGAAGCTAATTTGACTTATTAAACAATATAACACTATTGTTCTAAGAAACATTCATAAATTTCAATTAAAAAAATCCACTAGTTGTCGCTGTAGTTGCTATATGTATTGCTAACTTTCTATTACGATCCATTAAAAAAAAATTGGCAGAATAGTAAGAATAGATTAACAGAGCAGAGACAAGAAACAAGAGAACAAAATTTAACATGGCCAATTGTAGTAATTGGTCTCTACTTATGTTGGTATTGGCCTTGTATGCCATTGCTGCTCATACAAGTGCCCAATACACATACTCTCCACCATCGTACGTTTATAGTTCTCCACCTCCTCCACCATATGTTTACAAATCTCCTCCACCGCCTCCATACGTCTACAATTCACCACCACCTCCTCCATATCTCTACAGCTCCCCACCACCACCTCCGTATGTATATAAGTCTCCACCACCACCTCCATACGTCTATAGTTCTCCACCACCTCCACCATATGTTTACAAGTCACCACCACCACCACCTTACGTCTATAGCTCTCCACCACCTCCTCCTTATGTTTACAAATCTCCCCCTCCTCCTCCATACGTCTACAGCTCTCCACCACCTCCTCCGTATGTTTACAAGTCGCCACCACCACCTCCATACGTCTATAGCTCTCCACCACCTCCACCATATGTTTACAAGTCACCACCACCACCACCTTACGTCTATAGCTCTCCACCACCTCCTCCTTATGTTTACAAATCTCCCCTCCTCCTCCATACGTCTACAGCTCTCCACCACCTCCTCCGTATGTTTACAAGTCGCCACCACCACCTCCATACGTCTATAGCTCTCCACCACCTCCACCATATGTTTACAAGTCACCACCACCACCACCTTACGTCTATAGCTCTCCACCACCTCCTCCTTATGTTTACAAATCTCCCCCTCCTCCTCCATACGTCTACAGCTCTCCACCACCTCCTCCGTATGTTTACAAGTCGCCACCACCTCCTCCTTATGTCTACAGCTCTCCACCACCTCCTCCTTATGTTTACAAGTCGCCACCACCTCCTCCTTACGTCTACAGTTCTCCACCACCTCCTCCTTATGTTTACAAATCTCCTCCTCCTCCTCCATACGTCTACAACTCTCCACCACCTCCTCCGTATGTCTACAAGTCGCCACCACCTCCTCCTTACGTCTACAGCTCTCCACCACCTCCTCCGTATGTTTACAAGTCTCCACCGCCACCTCCAAGCTATAGTTATAGCTCTCCCCCTCCTCCGATATACTAAGCAAGATTTTATATGATGAACTGAGTTTCAAAAAAAAAAAATATCTTCCTTAAGGGATCAGCCGTTGTATTCATGGAATAAAAACCTTTTTATTCGACACTTTCATTTAAAATAAATACAGTCGATTTGTTTGAACTCTCGTGCGTGTTTGTTGTTTGATTTGCTGTTTCCGATGTTGTTATTGTTTTTGAAAGATCAATGTTCTTGTCGTCAATATATAACCATTGAATAAATTTAGTAATTCTTATTGAATTAGTTGAAATAAATTCATTAATCTTGGGCCTCTAAAGTTTCACAACCAGGTTAATGCTCAATTAGTATTTTCATAGTTCTTCAATATGAATATGAAACTGAAATTTTATATGACACGCGTTTTGTTTTTTTTTATATGACACGCGTTTCACTAGAATATGACACGTTGTAAAACACAACAAAAATATTTTAGATAGCAACATCTTTTTTCGCTAAAACAGATATATCCGTATCAAAAAAAAAAATGCTTCTAATTTTCGACAGAAATCAAACGGGCTATGCAGTTGTAGGAAATAGGCCACCATGGCACATTCGTGGCTTAGTTGCAACTGAAACACGACTGACGATTTGTTGTTATTTTGCTTTCATTTGCTACGAGTTTAAGATGGCAAAAGCTACAAATATGCTACAGCAAAACTGTTGCAATAGGATACAAAGACATACTTAAATGCTGTTGAACAATGCTAATATATTGTCACAAGTATTTAGTAGATTTTTTTTTGTTTTGTTTTTGACATCATTATTTAGTAGGTTTTTGCTATGAGATTTTCCACGACTTTGTTTGTGGCAATTTTTCTATAAAATGACTATAACTATTTAAAGTTAAAAGTTTAGTCTCTGATAGCGGCGGGTAAAGCAGCTGCTTTCACAGCAGAAGATGAAAAATGTGGTGTTGGAGACGAAGCCAGATTCGAGCACACATGATGATTGGGATGAGATGCATGATTAAGCAACTTCGACGATTTGTTTGTGTCTGCCAAATAAGATTACATATTAGGTAACTGACCTCACAACTACGAAAGCGATGTGGGATCATTTATAGATGATGTATATGTTAAAATCTTTGTAAGATGTATATGGAGCCAAAGTTATACAAGCTGAAGATGTTTGAAAGTTCAAATAGGGTGCAACATGTTAAAAAAATTCAATCAAATCATTGATGATCTGGTGCGTATGGATGTGAAGAATGAAGACGAAGATAAAGTATGATCTTGATGTGTTATGTAACCCAAACGTATGAGACTTTGTTGACAGCATATACGTGTGACAAAGAAATAATAAGTCTGGAGACCATTATTTCTGCATGGCTACAACATAATACCGGTGATGATAAGTTTCAAGGTGACGAATTTTATGTTAGTCACATCCATTAGAGAGAGAAATATAAAAAGAAGCAGACACATGGTAGTAGAAGAACCAGATCAGAGTAAATAAAGGGGGAAAAACAGTATGCTATGGTTGGGGCATACCATACCATTACATGCGAGACTGTCTTGTTAAGAAGCAGAAGAGTGAGAGAAATTTGCAGGATTCTTCAAAAACTTGCAAACGTGATCCAACAAAATGAACATTCAAGAATTATTGACTAAGTTATGCTTGTTGTTACGTTAAGAAATCACACATATTCTTGGATGCTAGATATGGATCGTGGGAGTATAAATCCACGTCAATCGAATTTGTCGAGGAGTTTGTTAAGAGAGATGAAATTTCTGAGCAAAAACCACCAAAAACACAAACAGAGATCCAAAGATGGTGTTTTATTAAGCTGCATAGAAAGCTTTTTGTATGAGAGCAAAAGTACAGAGTTTTGCTATGTAAAATTGCGGATCCCCTTTTCTGAGGGTGTACATGAGTATATATACAAGCCAGAGTCGGCCAAACCTATTCCTAAGAGATAGGGAAGATTTCATGTTTCTTCGGGTGTTTTCCTTTCTTAAGTCGGCTCGGCCTGCTGGGCTTCTTGTCCAGGTTCGGCCCACTCCCGTTTGTGGGCTTGTTGTGAATTCTTTGTTGTCTTGGGCCAGCCTTGGTTACGTCGAAACAATCACCTTTAGTTCGGGTGACACCATGGTTCACGGCTCGGGTGACACCATGGTTCACGGCTCGGGTGACACCATGGTTCACGGCTCGGGTGACACCATGGTTCACGGCTCGGGTGACACTATGGTTCACGGCTCGGGTGACACCATGGTTCACGGCTCCGATGACACCATGGTTCACGGCTCGGGTGACACAATCGTCCACGGTACAGGTGACACCATGGTTCACGGTGCCGTACTATGGGTCGCGACACCCGATCCGTTTGCTGTACGGTGGATCGGGGTACACGACCCAGCTTCTTCACCGTGGGTCGTGACATCCGATCCATTTCCCCCCGATATATTTGCTGTACCATGGATCGGGGTACACGACCCAACTCCTTCACCGTGGGTCGTGACACCGGATCCCTTTGCTATACGATGGATCGGGGTCCACGACCCAGCCTCTTCACCGTGGGTCGTGACCCCCGATCCGTTTGCTGTACCATGGATCGGGGTACACGACCCAGATCCTTCACCGTGGGTCGTGACACCCGATCCGTTTGTTGTATGATGGATCGGGGTACACGATCCAGCCTCTTCACCTTGGGTCATGACCCCCGATCCGTTTGCTGTACGATGGATCGGGGTACACGACCCAGTTTCTTCACCGTGGGTCGTGACACACGATCCGTTTGCTATACGATAGATCGGAGTACACGACCCAGCTTCTTCATCGTGGATCGTGACCCCCGATCTGTTTGCTGTACGATGGATCGGGGTAAATGACCAGCGTCTTCACCGTGGATCGTGACCCCCGATCCGTTTGCTGTACCATGGATCGCGGTACACGACCCAGCTTCTTCACCGTGGGTCGTGAGACTCGATTCATTTGATGTACGATGGATCGGGGTACACGACCAGCCTCTTCACCGTTGGTCGTGACCCCCGATCCTTTTGTTGTACGATGGATCGGGGTACACGATCCATTTTCTTCACCGTGGATCGTGACACCCGATCCGTTTGTTGTACGATAGATCGGGGTACACGACCCAGCTTCTTCACTGTGGGTCGTGACCCCCGATCCGTTTGCTGTACGATGGATCGGGGTACACGACCCAGCTTCTTCAACGTGGGCCGTGACACCCGATCCGTTTGATGTACCATGGATCGGGGTATACGACCTAGCTTTCTTACCGTGGGTCGTGACACCCGATCTGTTTGTTGTTAACTTCAAGTGGGTGAATATTGACCCCAATAGTTAGCCCCCAGCTCGTCAGTTTTAATATTGAAAGTGTCGAGGTAAAGAGCGGCTTGAAGTTAACTCTCCCCGAACCACTCCTCCTCGTGACACCGAGCTGTCTTTCTCTGTCACCCCGAATCACTTCTCTTCATGATCCTTATCTGTTTTTCACTGCTATGTTACTTAGCTGAGCTTGGTTATCTAAGAGTTTGGATCGGGGATCCTAAATTCTGTTCGGGGGGCTATGGCAAGCTATCACTTTTCTTGGGGAGTTCAAACATTTTTATGCTGATTTTCGAGGCGTATGACATCATCCTTTACTTATATAAACACATTTTCATTTCTCCGAAAAATTTCTCCAAAGCAAGTGACCTCTCTCTTCTTTCTCTCTCTAATTTTTGCTTAAATTATTGTTAGGTAGAACCTCTGTTGTTCCTTTTTCACCGCCGATTCGTTGAATTTCCCGATCCATCTTCAACTAGTCCTGCCACTGCTCTTTGAGTTTTCCGGAAGTTTGCTTAAAGATTTGGATCTGACTTAACTTATTTAGAAGATCTCAACCCGTTCTTCGATTCTTCTGAAGGCTTCGATCTGTTTTGACAAACTGTTGGTAGCTCCGATCTGTTTTCCAAATCTTCGACATCCTAGATCTTTTCATCTGAGTTATTAGGGATCCCGATCTGTTTGCCAGCCTTATAAAGACCCCGATCTGTTTTCCAACGAAGGATGTCTCAGCTATCCGTGTCTGCATCACCCGATCCATATGCCAGATTGTTCGTCAGTCCAGACCAATCTTCATTTTCCGAGCCGTCATTCTCCCCCGATCCATTCCTTGCTCAATCCTGTAGCCGAGCAAATTTTTCTGGTGCGGACGTTTCAGGAGACTTAGATGATTCAAATGGTTCGGGGGTAGGACCTTCTATTCTTGGTAGAAAAATTGTGCTCTCCGAATCCTCGAGAGCTGATAGTAATGCTGAGATTCCTCTGGAATTTGAAGTCCCCCACCTTCACAATTCTCCATTTGACGAGACGGTGAATCCTTTTGCTGACGCAGTGGATCCTAAGCTGGCAAAAATTAAACCAAAGGATTGGTTCTACGACCCAATTGTGGCCAGACAAGAGTTAGAGCGTCTGATTGGACCTATCCAACGAGCGCCAAGGAGGAAGAAAACTAAGAAGCGATCCGATCCACCTGGCTCCACTCTCTCTACCTTAGATTCGTTAGCAGATCTTAGACAGAGATTTAATGTCTCAGAGGAAATTGAGTTTCTTCTTCCCTCTACGATAGATAAGGCAGATAACCCTCCTCCCGATCACTTTACTCTCTATGAGAGCTTCTTTTATCGTTGCCTACTATGGCTCCCGATCCTCGAAGTGATCCTGCGATTTCTATGGAAGCACAACCAGGCTATTGCCTAAATCAATTGTAGGGGATTAGACATCTGGTCGGCATCCTTGTCAGAAGTTACGAATGCGACGTTAAGGTTGGGGTCGAACATTTGAGAAGTTTTCTCGAATTCAGGCATCGCAATAAAAGAGAGTTGAAATACTATGTATCGAGCAAAGCCAAAAGGAAGATCATAAAGGGATTCCCGACCAAAGATGATAACTGGGAAGACTACTTCTTCTTCGTTCCCATCATCGAGGCGTCAGTGGGATCAAGATGTCTTAATCAAGACGAACTGGGGAGAACTTGGCAGTCGACCCGTGGCTTATTTTTGGGCTACGGCTCGGTTTTCTTTTATATCGATTTTTGTTTTAGGTTAATACTTATTGTTTTCTTCTTTTGCAGCACGCCACTTTCAACTCTCATTGCCTCCCGATCTGTCCGTGATTCACGAAGCGCTCTTAGTTCGAAAGTATAATTGGAGAAAAGATTTCAATCTCCAGCGAGTAGAGAGAATCCGAGCACTTTTTGAAGGTCAATCCGTTGGTCCATCATATTCTTCTAACTCAGATGATGCCATGGGAAGACCTACATTTAGAGACAGAGCCGCACCTAAAGCAAAGGCGGAAGCCGAAGCTAAAGAGAGGGCAAAGTAGGCCGAAGCGTTAAGTCAGTCTTGCCTCCCGAACTCTCAGACTCCTGCCGTACTTGTCCCTGAGCCAATCTCATCTAACCATCCCCCCGAGCCAAATCTTAACTTAGCTCCCGAAGGGGTTGTGGTAGGGCTTCATCCCGTAGAGTCTCAGCTGGTGCATCACAAAGATAAAGGCAAGGGGAAAGCTAAGGAGAAGAAAGGACCAAGCCGAAAATGCCAGTCATCGATGGATAACAGAGACAAAGGGCTGGCTGAGGCATCTCAGCGACAACGTCGTGTTGAAGCTCCTCGACTTATTCCCGAGGCAATTCCGCTGTCCGTTGTGCCCATTAACGCGGAAGGGGCATATAATGATGTTGCGGCATCCATAGCTGATTTCTCCAAGATCACCTGCCCAGGTGATCGATTTCCTCCATCCGATACCTTGCTTAGGGATAAGGCCTATAACAAGGTGTCTCTGCGGGGTGTCAAGCTGTGTTCTCTATTGTTTTTATTGTCACCATGGCCCGAACCATTTTTGTCTGTCTTGTTGCTTCTGTTTGTCGAATAACCTTTCTTGTTTCTGTGTAGTTCATATCCCATCTCAATAGGATGGTCCTTGGGTATGAATCTGACGCTCGTAAAGACAAGGAAAGGATCGAGGATGCTCGGAAGAGAGCCATCGAGCTGGATGGAAAGCTAAAGGAGGCCAAAGCAAGTCACTCCTCTGACCGAGAAAAGACTCTCAAGAGAATTAAGAGTCTCGAAGCTGAGATGGAAGGGCATGAGAAGCGTCAAAGAGAAGCTGATAACCGGATCATGCGGCTAGAATCAGGTAAGGTGAAGCGGGACATTCACATTGCCAGCTTGACGAGGCAGCTGGAGGCGGCGAATGAGCTGCATGAGAGCAAGGTTGAGCAAGCCGTGCTTGAGGCCAAGTGGGAGATGATGATGATGTTTGAAAATAAAGTCTCCCGAACCAAAAAGCTCCTTGGCGAGATTGACGGCAAGCCGAAAGAGAACATGCTTGATCTCGCCCAAATTGAGAGAAATCTCCAGTTCATCGAATTGCTTCGAAGTGAGGTGCCGCCGTCTCTAGATGTCGAGGCGAAGAATTTAGCTGAGCAGAGGGGGGAGCTCCAAGGTGCCCACGAGGTGTTTGCCGGGTTGGTAGCAACTCTGGGAGAAACATTGAGATTATCCCCTATTCACTCTGATATTTTGAAAGAGCTCAACGATGGTGAGCCTATAGAGACGGCCACTCCGAGTGTTGGCATAAAAAACTTCTCTGGTTCGAACCAGGGAACACCAGGTTTGGCTGTGCCGGACTTAAAGAAGACGTCAGAGGATCCAACATCTTCTGACTCAAGTGAAGGTAGCTTGAAGGAGGTCCCCGAGCCATCTCCTAAGAAAGTCATTGGAGACGCCATAGTCGTGCCCGATCCAGAGAAGGTTATCGACCCCGTCATTGAACATGAAAAAGGAAGAGAAACCGAACACCTTGGAGAGGTAAAGCAAGGGGAGGTTGAGCGTCCCGAAGCTCTAGAATCGTTTGATCATTTGTTTTTGGCTTTATCCACCTTGTAGTTTTTTGAACTTATTCTCTTCTTTTTATCACTCGCTCTTTTTCAGGATATCGGTTATAAGAGAGTGCCTTATGTTTTGATGAATATGTTTGCAGAGAAATATTAAGTATGCTTCTTCTGTTTGATGACAAGTCTGAATGCTTTGCTTCTATCTTCTTGATAAGATATAGCTATTTTAGATGAATGGATCTAAGTATGGGTTTGCATGTTTGAGATGAACAATTCGGCCTACAGATATGTTACCGTAAACTTCTCTGCTCCAAAATTGATCATAAGTTTGCATAGTTTAGTTTTGAACATTTTGGTTCACGGATACATTACCATAAATGTATTTGCTCCGACAATGGACATATGCTTGTATAGTTTAGGATTAACATTTTGGTTTACGGATACGTTACCGTAAACATATCTGCTCCGACAATGAACAAAATATTTGTTAGCGCACTTTTAATCCTGAGACGGATGTGATAGTTTAGATCTGATATGGATGCAAAAGTTCACTACTGTGGCCAGCAGTAATGAAGATGTGGCGAGATGCCCATTGTAGTTTGATTTATTCGAATATGTCTGTTTTGTTAAGACTTAGTGATCCTTGAAGGATGTGAAGACAACTTGTTTTTGAAAACTTTGCTTTGATAGATCATAGAATCTATTACAAAGATGGGAGTATACGACTATATGTATAAGTATCCAATCCCCCCTTTTTTGAAGGAGGAGGGCAACTGAACCCATCCAAAGATGAGCTGCCTACGTATCCTTTGCAGGGATCAAGTCGCCCCGTAGTTCATGTAAAGTAGCTTAGTAATAGTAATTTTTGAGATGCATTGCATTCCATGATCTCGGTACTGGAACATTTGTCATACTGGCGAGTTTTTAAACCCTAGGTCTGACTACCTCTGTGATCCTGTAAGGTCCTTCCCAGTTTGCTCCCAGTTTTCTGGCGTTCGTTTCTGCTATGTTTTGGAAAACCTTCCGCAAGACTAAGTTTCCTTCATAGGATCTTTTTCCTCGAACATTGGAGTTGTAGTATTTTGCTGCTGCGTTCTGGATCCTGATTAAGGCCTGATCACGTCTTTCATTGACTAAATCCAGCTCGTCGAGCAACAATAGGTGATTGAGTCCTTCTTGCTCCGGGAGAAGTCTGCGGCGAACGCCAGAAAAATGTATCTCTGGTGGAATGACACACTCCATCCTGTAGACAAGGGCGAATGGGGTTTCACCAGTTGCTCGTCTCAGAGTTGTGCGGTGGGACCACATCACTCCCTCTAATTCGTCAGCCCAACGTCCTTTATTTTCGTCGAGACGCTTTTTCAAACCATCAAGGATTGTTTTGTTGATTGCCTCTGCTTGACCGTTTCCTTGCGGGTATCGTGGAGTAGACTTGCTGAGCCTGATTTTCCATTTCTCGCAAAAATTTTCGAAACGATTTGATATGAACTGTGAGCCATTATCTGTCACGATCTCGTATGGTACTCCATGTCGGCATATGATGTTCTTCCAGACAAAAGCCTCTACTTGTGCGTCTTTAATGCTAGCATAGGAGTCGGCTTCGACCCACTTTGAGAAATAATCTATCAAAACCAAAAGGAATCGCTTTTGCTTTGAGGGATGCATCAGCCCGACGATATCCATGGACCATCGCATAAATGGATATGGAGATGAGATTGATGAGAGCACTTCCGTTGGTTGGTGAATCATTGGCGCGTGGCGTTGACATTTCTCGCATTTTGCTGAAAACACCTTGCAATCTTTGATCATCGTTGGCCAATAATAACCGTGACGTTTGACTTTTATTGCTAGTGCTCTCCCTCCAGAGTGATTGCCACACGAATCGTTGTGAACTTCCTCCATGATCTTCCGTGCGTTCTTTCCTTCCACGAAGTTTAGCAATGGTCCTGAGAATCTCCACTTAAAGACAATTCCGTCGAGTAAGACGTAACGAGCCGCTTGGGCTCGAAGCTTACGAGCTGCCCATATGTCAGTTGGTAAGATTTCGTTGTATATGTATCCTCTGATTGCGTCGAGCCATTTCTTGTCGCATCCATATTCTGTTCCATCGTGGATTGCGCTTGCTCCTTCACCAGTTTGGGATTCAGTGATAGGTTCGTTGTTGCTTTCTTCGACTGTTGACTCTTCGATAAAATCCTCCTCCATTAGATCGGTATCTTGGGTGGGTGGTGGATTTTCTGGTACTTCCAGTATTTCAGCTATTTCCTTCTGTCCGATTGTGACTTCTTTTGTTTGCTTAGCTTCTTGGGAACAGGTTACGATATTCACTGTATCGGATAGATTGATGCTTGGGTGCTGGATGAACTCTACCGGGATAATTCTCCTTAGATCTGGATCGAAAGTTGATGCAAGGGCTGCAAGTGCCTCAGCCAAAGTATTCTCTCCTCGTGGGATTCGCGTTGGGATGAATTCTTTGAATCGCGCAGCCAATTCTTTGACGATCTTCAGGTAAGCTTCCGTTCGATCATCCTTTGCCGCATACTCGCCATTGAACTGATTCGCGACCAGTTGGGAGTCGCAAAATGCGTGAAGCTGCTCGATCTTTAGGCCACCAACAAGTTGGATGCACGGAAACCAAGGCAAAACGACTGTTCCAGTAGTTCGCCATTTGGAGAGGTTAGTCGTATCCCTACCCCCGAGCTGTTTTTGGAGGATGAGCCATCAACGTGGAGTTTCCAGGGCTGGCTTTGTATTTCGTCGTCAACGCCTTCTTCAGGTAGTTCGATAAGGAAATCGGCCAAGACTTGGGATTTTGTGCATGTGCGTCCGCGATACTCAATGTCATATTCCCTCAGTTCTATTGCCCAGTTTGCTAGCCTTCCTGACTGACTTGGGCTGTGCAGAACAGACCTTATCGGGAAGGTACTCAGGACGACGATCGAGTGAGACTGGAAGTACGGCCTTATCTTTCTTGCAGACATGACTATGGATAGCACCAATTTTTCCATCTGCGAGTACCTTGTCTCGGCGTCTGTAAGGGTTTTGCTGACGTAAAAAATTGGCTTCTGCTCCCCACGCTCGTCTCAAATCAACACGCCGCTTAATGATGTGGCGGAGACCGCGGTGTACAAAAAAGCGGCTCCCCTGATACTGGTTTTGCAAGAACTGGAGGGGTAGTCAGGTAAATCTTCAGTTGTTGAAAAGCTTCCTCGCATTTTTCAGTCCACTCAAACTTCTTGTTCCCCCGCAACGTATTGTAGAAAGGTAGGCATTTATCGGTGGATCATGAGATGAATCTGTTAAGTGTAGCTACCCTCCCGGTAAGTCTTTGCACTTCCCTTTTTGTCTTTGGTGAAGTCATATGGATGAGTGCGTCGATTTGCTTAGGGTTTGCTTCAATGCCACGGCGAGTCACCAGGTACCCGAGGAATTCCCTCGATGTGACTGCGGATCTGCATTTCGTCGGGTTTAACTTCATGTCATGAGAGTTCAGCTGTGAGAAGCATCCCTCGAGGTGAGCCACATGATCCTGCTCTCTTAGTGATTTTACCAGCATATCGTCTATATAAACCTTCATCATCTTCCCTAGTTGCTCGGCGAACATCTTGTTCACCAGCCCTTGATACGTTGCTCCTGACTTTTTCAGGCCGAACGGCATCACCTTGTAGCAGTATATTCCATGATCTGTTATAAAGGCGGTCTTCTCCCGATCGTCGGGGTTCATTAAGATCTGGTTGTAACCTGAGAAGACATCCATGAAAGATAGGATTGCGTTCCCTGTCATTGCTTCGACTAGGCGATCGAAGTGTGGAAGGGGAAAGCTGTCTTTTGGACAAACTTTATTCAGATTAGTGAAGTCCACGCATACACGCCATTTTCCATTCTTCTTCTTGACCACCACTGGGTTAGCTAACCAGTCCGGGTACTTCACCTCAGTTATGGAACCGACGCGCAGGAGTCTATCTACTTCATCGTTGACTGCTTTGGCCCTATTTGGCCCAAGCTTTCTTCGTTTCTGCTTCACAGGTTTGAATGTTGGGTCGACATTGAGTTCGTGGCTAGTTACGCGGATGTCGATGTCGGGCATGTCTTCCGCCGTCCACGCAAAAGTGTTCACATTCTTTTTCAAGAACGAAATGAGCTCTTCCTTGATCTTTCCGACTAATGCTGCTCCAATCTCCACGCATCGCTCTGGATGTTCATCATCAATGCAAACTGGTAATACGGGTTCACATGTTGGTTCAGTTACTTCTTCTTCGCGATCCTCCGTAATCTTTAATTACTATAAGACTTTCGAAAGCTCTTTGAACGGTTCTCTGTCGGTCTTTATTTTCTTGCGCTTTGAATTTGCCACTGGATCGGTCACCGAATTTATGAGCTTGTGCTCGGCGAGGATGCAGACGCAGGACTCCTTTTGGTTTCCATGAATTTTCTTTATTCCGTTTGGGGTGGGGAACTTTAGGCAGAGGTGATATGTCGAAACCGCGGCGCGCATAGAATTCAGCCAGGGGGGTCCCCATGATGACGTTGTAGATTGCCGGGTGATCAGCCACAGAGAATTCGACGATTTTCGTCATCTCGCCGGCTTGGACAGGATGTTTGATTGTTCCTATAGTCATCGTAGTTTCTCCAGAAAACCCAGTTAATGGTTTCGGGGTTGATACCACTTCGGATAGGTCGACATTCATTCTTTTGAGCGTCTCGAGGAATATTACATCCACTGTGCTTATAGTGTCGATCAATACGTGGGCTACATCGTAGTCATTGATAATCAACTCGATCACGAGAGGGTCATAATGCGGTCTGTCGATTCCGGTTGTTTTCCTTTCTTCGAACGAGATTATGTCATTTGGAAATTTTGAGGGTATGGACCAGTTGATGCTGACGTCCGGCCTTCGCTGGAATGCTTTGATTGATGAGACTGTGTCCGAGTAGTAGTGAGATCCTCCCATTATCATACTTATTTTCCTTCTCGATCCGGAGGGTTGCGCCTCGTCATCCCGTCTATCGCGCTTGGAATGATCTTCCTTTGTCTGGTCGGCCCTGTGTGCGTTTACATCCATCTCAAAATCCTTAAGGCTGATGCTTCCTCCGAGTTGGCCGGCTGCTAACTTTTTAGCAAGTTTCAAACCTAAAATTCGGCAGTTTGCAGTGGAATGCCCGTAGATGTGATGGTGCTCGCAGTAGGCTATTTCATCGTAAGAACTATGGCCTTTGGTCCAAATGCACCATGAATTTCTTCCGCAGCCTCGGCCTCTTCATCGACCGTATCCAGTGACGTCGATTTGATAGTTATGAGCTCCTCGGAAACCACCCTCGTGCTGCACATAGCCGGAATTTTGGCTATGCATCTTCGCGTTATAAGGGGTTGAAACTTGGGGAGAGTGGTTCACTGTCTATGCCTTTCCATACTTTTCGGTTAGGATCTTCATCTCTTCTTCTTCGGTGATGAAATCTGCAGCTCGATGCATTGCATCATGTATCGTTGTGGGGGCATTCAGCGCGATTTCTTTGCGAAAATCGGAGTTGAACCAGAGTGCTCGCTTCAGGGCCAGTAAGGCTACTTTGTCGCCCAGGCCCTCCACTTTGGTAATAACGGCTTTGAATCTTCCGATGAAACTCCGGAGTATTTTATTCTGCCCCTGAGCTAGGGTCCACAGGTCGGCGTCAGACGTTCCAGGATCCCTGAATATGGAGTAGTGCTTCAAGAATGCCGCAGACAGTTGGTTGTAGTTGTTGATGGAGTTCCATTTGAGCCTGGAGAACCACTGGAGCGCGGGGCCCTTGAGATGCTCCATGAAGAGAAGGCATTGTCTGGTGTCTCTCTCATTTTCTTTGAAGTTAGAGCATCCCATGGCTATAGCAAAAGCCATTAGATGCTCTTTTGGGTCGGTTTTCCCTTCGTAGATCAGAACTTTCATCTTTCCAGGATCTGTAATTCTCGTACTGGTAATTCTGTGCTGTGAACGGGGTGTTCTGTGCTTCCTCCAGTACACGATCTATCTCCGGCACCTTGCTAGTCGCTTTCTGCATCATGGATCAGATGGCTTTTATGTTGGCAGCTGCTCGGTCCATATCTGCTCGCATGATAGCCATCTCTTCTTTCTGGGCTTGGACTCCTGCTCTTCGCTCTTCATTCACCCGTGCTTGCTCGGCCCAGAGGATGTTCTCTTCATCCTCGGTTAGCTATTGATCTCCTTTTTGTAAGGCCTCACATCTTTCCGTTCGGGTCCGACCAGCTGCTAGGGGTTAAGGGTCATCGTGGCTCTCCGTGTTACGCTCCACTCGATTCTCCTCCTCCTGATTGATGATTGGGGCCGGCTCCTCTTCGATCGGTGTGTCGCCTGCTCCTTGTGTTCCAGAAGTTAGGTTTGCTGAGTTCTAATGGAGTGGCGGCAATCTTCCACGGGTCCTTGGCGGGTTGAGCGGGATTGAGAAATCTAGGGCCGTCGGGTTGAGGCGTCTTCCGATTCGTCTTGTTGGATCCAGACCTAAGCCTATCCCGCGGGTTCGATTTGCCGTCGCCAAGGCCTTTAGCTCGCCCGTCACCGTGTTGTTGAGTTAGTCTTGCTCCTCCGCCTTCTTGAGCAGCGTCTATAGCATGATCTTCATCTCTGTGAGTGTTGTTAAAGTCTCCCCAGCGTCCTTGGGTGGGTTTGTCTCGTCCTCCATGCCGGTTTTTCTGGTGTCGACAGTGTTATCGTCTCTGTCGGTTGCCATCATCTTCGGATCAGTTTTGCGGCGACTTTTTGGTGTAAGAAAATTTCATCCCCCCTCCTTCTAATGCCAAATTGTGGGAGTATAAATTCACGCCAATCGAATTTGTCGAGGGTTTGTTAAGGGAGATAAAATTTCTAAGCAAAAACCACCAAAAACACAAACAGAGATCCAAAGATGGTGTTTTATTAAGCTGCTTAGAAATCTTTTTGTATGAGAGCAAAAGTACAGAGTTTCGCTAGGTCAAATTGCGGATCCCCTTTTTTGAGGGTGTACATGAGTATATATACAAGTCAGAGTCGGCCAAACCTATTTTTAAGGGATAAGGAAGATTTCATGTTTCTTCGGGTGTTTTTCTTTCTTAAGTCGGCTCGGCCTGCTCGGCTTCTTGTCCATATTCGGCCCACTCCCGTTTGTGGGCTTGTTCTGAATTCTTTGTTGTCTTGGGCCAGGCTTGGTTTTGTCGAAACAATCACCTTTGGTTCGGGTGACATCATGGTTCACGGCTCGGGTGACACCAGGGATCACGGCTCGGGTGACACCATGGTTCACGGCTCGGGTGACACCATGGTTCACGGCTCGGGTGACACCATGATTCACGGCTCGGGTGACACCATGGTTCACGGCTCGGGTGACACCATGGTTCACGGCTCGGGTGACACCATGGTTCACGGCTCGGGTGACACAATAGTCCACGGCTCGGGTGACACCATGGTTCATGCCTCGGGTGACACCATCGTGCACGGCTCGGGTGACACCATCGTGCACGGCTCGGGTGACACCATGGTCTATGGCTCGGGTGACACCATGGTTCACGGTGCCGTACTATGGATCGCGACACCTGATCCGTTTGCTGTACGGTGGATCGGGATACACGACCCAGCTTCTTCACCGTGGGTCGTGACACCCGATCTGTTTGTTTTATGATGGATCGGGGTACACGACCCAGTTTCTTCACCGTGGGTCGTGACACCCGTTATGTTTGTTGTACTATGGATCGGGGTACACGACCCAGGTCCTTCACCGTGGGTCGTGACACCCGATCCATTAGCTGTACGATGGATCGGGGTACACGACCTAGTCTCTTCACCGTGGGTCGTGACCCCCAATCCATTTGCTCCACCATGGATCGGGGTACATGACCCAACTCCTTCACCGTGGGTCGTGACACCCGATCCATTTGCTGTATGATGGATCGGGGTACACGACCCAGCCTCTTCACCGTGGGTCGTGACCCCCGATCGGTTTGCTGTACGATGGATCGGGGTACAC
This sequence comes from Pseudoturritis turrita, assembly GCA_900406555.1. Taxonomy (NCBI): domain Eukaryota; kingdom Viridiplantae; phylum Streptophyta; class Magnoliopsida; order Brassicales; family Brassicaceae; genus Pseudoturritis; species Pseudoturritis turrita. The sequence goes on along the minus strand of OVBL01000375.1, from coordinate 271,725 downwards.
GACCCAGTTTCTTCACCGTGGATCGTGACATCCGATCTATTTTCTGTACGATGAATCGGGGTACACGACCCAACTTCTTCACCGTGGGTCGTGACCCCCGATCCGTTTGCTGTACGATGGATCGGGGTACACAACCCAGCTTCTTCACTGTGGATCGTGACCCCGATCCGTTTGTTGTACCATGGATCGGGGTACATAACCCAGCTCCTTCACCGTGGGTCGTGACACCCGATCCGTTTGTTGTATGATGGATCACGGTACACGATCCAGCCTCTTCGCCGTGGGTCGTGACCCCGATCCGTTTGTTGTACGATGGATCAGGGTATACGACCTAGTTTCTTCATTGTGGGTCGTGAAACCCGATCCGTTTGTTGTACGATGGATCGGGGTACATGACCCAACTTCTTCACCGTGGGTCGTGACCCCCGATCCGTTTTTTGTACGATGGATCGGGGTACACGATCTAGCTTCTTCATTGTGGGCCATACCACCCGATCCATTTGCTGTTCCATGGATTGGGGTACACGATCCAGCTTTCTCACCGTGGGTCGTGACACCCGATCCGTTTGCTGTTAACTTCAAGTGGGTGAATATTGATCCCAACAAAGATGCTTCACACCATCTGACTATGAAAAAGAAATGGTTTGAAACTTATGCAGGTGGCAGAGATAAGGTTTGTAATGTTGGTGGTGTTTGACTGATGAAGTTTCGCATGCATGAAGTTATCATTAAGACGCTGGCTTATGTAAGGAATATTCCAATGAAGAAGAATATGATCTCCCTAGGTAAGCTTCACATAAATGGATTCAATTATAAAGTAGATGAGGATGAAGACATTTTAAAGGTCAGAAAAAGAACTATAACAGTGATGAAGGTACATATGACAGCTGGGAATGCATATAAGTTGATAGAGAGCTTGGTTGTGGGTGGAGGTGCAGCTGCAATGTAGGTGGAGGTAACTGAAATGTTTGAATATGAGAGTACAACTTTGACATATGCGTATGAGGCATATTGGAGAGCATGACTTGAATTAACTCTATAATAAGGGTAATATGGATGGGTTGCAGAGCTATAAGAAGAATTTCTTTAAGTTTTGCATAATGGAAAGCAGCCCAATGTGTCTTTTAAGACTGTCCAACACACGACAAAAGGTCTTTTAGACTATGTCTATTCTGATGTGTAGGGGATAACTCTAGAAAAGTCATTGGGAGGGTATATGTACTTTGTCATCTTCATTGATGACTTCTCCTAGAAGGTGTGGGTGTACTTCATGAATCACAAATAAGAGGTGGTCCTGAAATTCAAGATTTGGAAGGCTGAAGTTGAGAACCATACATGGATGAAGGGAAAGTATCCGAGATCAAATAATTGCACAAAGTATACTGATGGAGAATTCTATAAGTTTTGTGAGGAGCATGTTATTCAGAGGCACTTTACAGTGCAAAAAATGCCATAGTATAATGGTGTGAGTAAGAGGATGAACCACTCGATTTTAGAGAAGGCTAGCTATTTGAGATTAAATACATGGCTTCGAAAGGAGTTATGGGTAGAGCATTAAACATGGTGGTCTACCTCATTAATAGACCGTTAAGGGGTTCTCTTGAGGGTAAAGTCGCGGAAGAGGTATGGAATGGGATATACATTGATCTATCAAACTTGAAGATATTTGAATGTCTAACTTATGTGCTAATTCCAAGCGATGAAAGATCGAACCTGGATTCAGAGTCCAAGAAATGTATCTTTATAGACTTTGAGAAATAGTAGGATATATTTTGTATTTATTTAATTTATTGTAATTTGAATTATACATTAATTAGTATTTAGTTTATTTATTTTACGTGACAATTTTTTTTTTTTCAATTTATTTCAGACTATTAAAGCCGTAAAAACTACTTTTATGAAAAAGTATTATTGAGAACACCTACCAAAAAACAATGGCATCATTGTCGACAAGAGAAAGAGCATATTATACAATTGTTAAGAGTAAGGCGCAAACAACACCTTATTCTGCTATCTAAAAAGCTCAATCTAGTTTAAATCGCTCACACAAATCGGGATCAACTCACTTTGGCGTAAGTTAAAAATTTAACATTTTCCATATTTCACATTTATTCAAATATACATATAATAATTATGTGTTAGAAAGATCATTGAAGGAAGTTTTAAGGGACCCTGGTACAGCTGGTCAAAAGTGCCACTATTTTACAAAGAAGCATGATATTCAATGTTTAAGGTTCATTTTAGTTATCATCTATCTACTATTTTTCAGAATGGTTTTATACTTTACATATGTCTGATATTATATGTATTTTAGACAAGGTTTGAGTGGGATATCTCGATTGAGCATTTGGTTAAAGCCAATTTTGATGCTCTTGTTGCCACTCGCCTCAAAGGAATGGTTAGTTTTGCCAAGTCCAAAAGAGAAAAACCCGAGTGGATTCTGTTTGACCATTGGAGTGAGATGTTAGCTTATTGGAGGACACCAAAATCCAAAGAGAAAAGCGAAAAATCCAGTGCTTCTCGGCTGTTTAACCGTGACGGTTTCGGTACTCATCGACACAGAGCCGGTTCTCGTTCCTATACTAAAGTTCAAGATGTTCTGGTAATGTTTGAATTTCATAGTGTATGTTCTTTTTACAATTTTGATAGTTTTTATTTACTTTCTTAGTGTTTGTTTGTACGAGGCAAACAATGAAGACTCTTCATTTCTTGCTGTGATGAAAAAAAATCATCAGAAATCCGACGGTACATACGTTGATGAAAGAGCACGTCAAATTGCTGAAAATATGATGAACATGTGCAAGAACGTTTGTCACAAGTGGAGTCTTCCAATGGAGAGCCATTGACTGTTGATGCTCTTACCTTAGAAGAGAAGAATGAAATCTATGTTAAGATAATATCTAATATCTTATTGTTATCTTAATAACTATTGAGTTATAATTAGCTAAGTTCAGTTTGTCAAAGATATCTCTCTTTACTAAGGTAATGGATATGTGTTCTATTTATGTTACTAAGGTAGCTTCATTAGATACATATAAGGAATCTCTCTTTGTCATATACTGGGTGATGATACGTCTTCTGTTTGTTGAGCTGATCCTAGGTTTTATTATTTGATCTGGTTGCCGCGGGTGTTTGTTCGTCGCTTGGATGTGGCAGTGGCAGTCCTCCCAAAGTCTCTGGTGCCTTGCGTGGTGTTGAAAAATCCAGGGCCGTTGGGTTTAAGCCAAGTCGTCTAGTGATTCCACTGACCGGTGGGTTCATCGTCGAACCATAACTGTGATAATTTAGTCATTAGTATGTCTCGTTTACAAATTGTCACAATATTTTTATTGTTACGAAATTCTTATTATTGTGACGAAATATATCGTCACAATATAACTTTTTTCTTGTAGTGACATGACTAGAGATGCACAACTCATACACAAACATATAGACTGTTTTCATACATACATATTCCAGAATTGACCTTGCAAAAACTTTGCTTTGCGATCCAAAAACACGTTTAAAATATGCTTCACTTACTCTTCCAGGATGTGTCGGTTCTTTTCTCTCTAAATAATTTCATAAAACTACAACAACTTGCTTGCAAATTTTAAAACATATATAACAAAATTTCATACTTATACATTATCTATATAAAATTTATCTTTTAAAACAGACAACTGGAAATATATTGGCAAGAACATGACAGAGTAAATGTTTTGGTTTAAACTTTGAAATTGTCAATGAAAACTCCATATCATTTGTGGGAGAAAGTTTCCATCATGTTTTTTTATTAATTTCTAGAGTTTTATATCTTAATGTTGGTACATCGATCAGAACCATTCTGTGATACTCTTTTCTTTATAGATTATTGAGATATTTATTATTGCACGGGACAATGTTTACTATAACTAGATTGCTAATAACGTATATGGGCTCCGTTACCAATTTTTTTTTACGCTTTCCATTTGATAACCGACTTCATGGCTGTGAGAAAATTGGAGTCATTGTTACGAACGCAAAGTAATTAAGGCAGTACTCACATATAGTAAGATCTAGCGATACCGCAGAGAAGTCTCCTAGTGGGCAAAACAGAAGACCCACACAGGCTCTTAACGAAGCCATGCCTGTGAAGAGTTAAAAGAAGTCAGTAATTTTGGAGATCAAAATACTAGTTACTTTCTATTTGTCATAAAACATAAATAAAAGGGCTATGAACTGGCTCAAGTTTTAATTAGTTAAGATGGTTAGATTCATACGTCCAACATAGAGGGCCGACGGGTCGTGCAATTGTGGACGGATTGGCCACATGCGGTTGTATCAGAAAGACTATATAAGCTGTGAAGTTTTCGATGTAAAACAAACTAAATTTTGGAATCAACAACGGATAATAACAGAAAACATCTGTAGTTAAAATTCAAAATTAGCAAAGAATTTTCTTCTCTAATTTGTAAGTAATTTATCTGCATGTTTTGTTTTTTTTTTTTTTTTTTTTTCGTTTGCATCGGAAAATCAGCGATGGAAAATCCATCATTAGTCCATCTTAAAAAATTTCTTTAGCGACATCTTTATTTGTTTTCATATCTCATTAATTACTACCTTCGCTAAACCATACTAATCTTTGGTGAGGTGATAATAAATCACAAAATACCAGACTAAACAAAACTCTTTTTGGTAATGAACTTCTAGTAGCTAGGTCACCTATTCTAAAATTACTGAAAATTAAACACTTTTAACTTGACAATTCCTTCAAAAAGACTCTTAAAAATTGTATATTAATGATTTGCTTTTTAATTTTCTTACAAACTCCAGCACTTTTTATTATATCCAAAAATACATATGTATACTTCCGCGAACGGAGTGTGATGTTGTTGTTGTAGAGTGTATAAGGAAATGATAGATATGTAAAGATATTTACCCTAGTGTCTCTCATGTAATCATCCTAAATATACTTTGTAAATCATTCTATAATATAATTAAGTCATCACATTTACATGGTATCAGAGCAAAGATACCTAAAATCCCTAAATTTTTTATTTTTCTTGGCCACCATCTTCTTTCTTCTCTATTACGATCTTCATCTTCTTCTTTCGTTATCATGACTTCTTCTGATTTACCGGCCGACACCACTGAAACCATTCTGGTTTCTGATTCCCATGCTCTACTTAGTGTGAACATGACGAATGTTACAAAGCTCAACGCTTCCAACTTCCTCATGTGGAGCCTTAAAGTCCATGCTTTGCTTGACGGATATGGTCTTGCAGGACATTTGGATGGCTCCACCGTAGTTCCACCACCAACAATCACTACTGCTGGTGTTGTTTCTCCCAACCAAGCCTACACTCTTTGGAAAAGACAAGATCGGCTGATCTATAGTGCATTGCTCGGTGCCGTCACCAACTCTCTTCAACCATTGCTGTCCAAGACCACTACCGCTGCCTAGATCTGGAGTACCCTTACCTCGACATATGCTAAGCCTAGTAGAGGACATATCAAGCAATTGAAACAACAACTCAAGCAGTGGACTAAAGGTACCAAGTCAATCAACGAGTACTTTCAAGGGTTCACTACTCGATTCGATCAACTTGCACTACTTGGAAAGGCGATCGACCATGAAGATCAAATTGAGTTTATTCTTGAAGGTCTCTCGGACGATTACAAGTCTATCATTGATCAGTTTGAAGCACGTAATTCTCCACCATCACTTACGGAGATCCATGAGAAACTCCTTAATCAAGAAGTTAAACTTCAAACCTTGATGAATGCTTCACCATCATTGCTTCCTATCACTGCCAATGCTATAAACTACAAGGGCCATAATCGGAACCAGCAACAGCATAAGCAACCTCGTGGAAACAACAACAACAACTTGCAGCAGTCGTCACAATAGTTCTCTCCTCGTCAACCTCAGTACACACCACGTCCTTACCTCGGACGCTGTCAGATTTGTGGTGTCACGGGACATAGTGCAAGAAGGTGTCTCCAATTCCAACAAACTGGTGGCTCTTACAATCACTCTCAGCCAAACACACAAGTACCATGGCAGCTCCGAGCAAATCTCGCCGCAGTTCCATACAATGATGCGAATTGGATCATTGATAATGGTGCGACACACCACCTTACTTTTGATCTCAATACTCTGGCTCTTCATCACCCTTACAATGGTGGAGAAGAGGTGACAATTACGGATGGAAAGGGTCTCACCATTTCACACACTGGTTCTTCTTTGCTTTTTACACCTACACGCAAAATTACTTTGCAAGATATCTTATACGTACCCGATTTATAGAGCAATCTTATCTCGGTTTATCGTATGTGTAATAATAACCAAGTGTCTGTCGAATTTTTCCATTCGTCGTTTCAGGAGAAGAATCTCAGTACGGGGCCCGATTGCTCGAAGGCAGAACCCGAAATGAGCTGTACGAGTGGCTGGTTCCATCTACCTTTCCATCCTCAAACTTTGCCTCACCCACACCAAAGACAGACATCACCTCGTGGTATAACCGGCTTGGCCACCCATCTCTTTCAGTTTAAAAAACTATTGTTTCCAAAGTTTCTTTGCCTATTTTTGATTCTATCAATAAACATTTGCCTTGCTCAAACTGTCTCATAAATAAAGCCCACAAATTACCATTCTCCACAAATACACTAACCTCAAACCATCCTCTTGAGCTTTTGTATAGTGACGTATGGACATCGCCAATCACGTCTGTTGATAACTATAAGTATTACTTAGTTATCACAGACCACTATACTCGCTATACTTGACTCTATCCACTCAAAAAAGAATCCCAAACCCGTGACACCTTCGTTGCCTTTAAGGCTCTGGTTGAGAATCGATTTCAACGGAAAATTGACACATTTTATTCAGACAATAGTGGTGAATATATTTCCCTTCATTGCTTCTTGTCTGAGCATGGAATCTCTCATCTTACGAGCCCGCCGCATACACTGGAGCCCAACGGTATTGCAGAACGCAAGCATAGACACGTCGTTGAGACCGGTCTCACTCTTCTCAGCCAGTCATCGATGCCAGCTAGCTACTGGACATACACTTTCTCAACAGCCGTATATCTCATAAATCGTCTCCAAGTCCAACTCTCGGCAATGCCATGCCTTATGACCGATTATTCCAGCAAACACCAAATTACTTGAAGTTGCGTGTGTTTGGCTGTCTTTGCTTCCCTTGGCTCAAGCCATATACAAGTCACAAGTTGGAAAAGAGATCAATCGAGTGTACCTTTATCGGATACTCACAAACACAAAGTACGTATTTGTGCTTGGAGAAGAAATCGGGAAGGATCTACACTTCTCGCCATGTGCAATTTTTGGAAAATTATTTTCCGATTGCTTCTTTGAGGCCTATTGAGATCACTCCAGAAACCACCCAACCACCTATGAAACCACTCACCACAGCCATACCCTTGCCACCGCCACTCGTCACAACTCCCTCCATCGCGCGCCTGAGATCGGATCCTCGCCAATGGCAACAGACAACTCGATATGCACCGTCACTGTCCATTCCGCCATCTCCATCATCAACGCCGCATCTTCCATCAACATCATGACTTGCAACTTTGACATCTCCTATCGTGAACCCAAAAAATCAAAGTTTGGGCCTTCCACGTTCTCTCTCCTCACCAAACCTAAATATCACTTCCCCAACTCCAACCTTAAGACCATCAACCACAGGCCCAAATACCATAACCACTAGCCCAAACACAAACACAAACCCATCATCAATATCATCTTCTTCCACGGATCCCGACTCTCCACAGTCACCGCCGCCGACAAAAACAAACCCTTCACCACCACCGCAACATCCAAATCCACCAAATAATCATCACCCTATGCAAACCCGAGCTAAAAAACAAATAACAAAACCAAATACTCCCTCACCATATCTACCAAAGCAATCATTCCCACAACCGTAACTCAAGCTTTGAGAGATGAGAAATGGAGAAACACGATGTCTGCAGAGTTCACTGCCGTTGCTCGGAATAGCACTTTTGATTTGGTGCCGCCATCAACAAATCAAAATATCATACCTACAAAGTGGATATTTACCCTAAAATATCTTCCTAATGGTAGCGCGAGGATTCAACCAACAGTACGGAGTTGATTATGCGGAAATATTTAGCCCTGTCATCAAATCGACGACGGTGCGTTTGGTGCTTCAACACGCAGTTCGCTGCTCATGGAGTATTCGACAACTTGATGTGAACAATGCATTCCTTCAGGGGACTCTAACCGATGAGGTCTATGTCACGCAGCTACCGGGTTTTGTTGACCATGATCATCCCAATTATGTTTGCAAGCTCAACAAGGCGCTTTATGGTCTTAAGCAAGCACCTCGTGCTTGGTACGAAGAACTAAAAGCTTCTCTTATTGCTGCTGGATTTCGAAATTGCCGATATATCACTGTTCACTTATCATCGAGGTACTGATGTTGTCTATATCTTACGGGCAGCAGAGAGGCACTTGTTCAAGATGTCATTTCTACGCTTGCTAAACGCTTCTAGATTAAGGATCTTGGCCATCTAAGTTACTTCTTAGGCACTTAAGCTACACGCACATCAGCTGGTCTCCATTTAATGCAGCGGAAATACGTGATTGATCTCCTTACAAATACGAAAATGCTAGATGCTAAATCGGTCTCAACTCCAATGACTCCACATCCGAAGATATCTATCAAATCAGGTTCACCTTTGTCCAATCCTACTGAATAGCGAATGGTAATCGGCAACTTACAGTACTTGGCTCTCACGCGACCGGATATTGCTTATGCCATGAACAAGCTTTCACAATATATGCATGCTCCAACGGATGAACATTGGCAAGCCGCAAAATGAGTTCTACGCTATCTTGCCGGGACTGCATCTCATGGCATCTTTCTCCGACCTGATTCGCCTCATACTATACATGCATTCTCCGATGCGGATTGGGCCGGTGATATGGATGACTATGTGTCTACCAATGCATATATAATCTACCTTGGTTCCACTCCAATATCTTGGTCGTCTAAGAAGCAGAAAGGCGTTGCACGGTCATCAACAGAAGCAGAATACAGAGCCGTGGCAAACACGACATCTGAACTACGGTGGATATGTTCTCTCTTAACCGAACTTGGCATTCAGTTACCGTATGCACCAGTTATTTACTGTTATAATGTCGGCGCAACTTACTTTAGTGCTAATCCGGTTTTCCATTCGAGAATGAAACATCTAGCTCTCGATTATCACTTCGTCGGAGATAATGTGCAATCCAGGGCAGTACGTGTATCACATGTTTCGACAAAGGATCTGTTGGCTGATGCTCTAACGAACCCACTCTCTCGTGCCAGATTCAACGAGCTATATCGCAAGATTGGAGTGACACAAGCTTCTCCATCTTGTGGGGCATGTAGAGTATATAAAAAAATGATAGATATGTAAAGATATTTACTCTAGTGTCTCTCATGTAATCATCCTATATATACTTTGTAAATCATTCTATGATATAATTAAGTCATCACATTTATAGTTGTAATGTATGTACAAATATCTGCTTTCAACTCTGAAGCTATTTTGTGCCTTTAATCGTTGGCTCCCACATCTTTCAGCCAGTTTTCGATCCATAGCTTGTACCTTTATGTGAGGATTGATTCAATATTCGGAAAATACTCTTAAAACTTATCAGTTAATCCTGCTAACCACCTCGAATATTTTCTATTTGTACAAAAAATCATTTTCAACTGATGCAACTAACTAAAATTTTATGTAACTAGCATACATAACTGCATTATTATTTTAAGAAGGCTAATGAAATTAATTGGGCATATCGAAGATATAAACAATAAAATAAATTTATAAGTGTTAATGCACCATAATTTTTACATAATTTAGAGTAGTAAACATCATTACGCAAAAGCACTAGATGCTGTTCATTTTGACCAGAATAACATACGCATTCATATGTTGCGTGCGTTAAGATACACAACTACTCGCATTAAAAAAACAATTAGGTATTTTGGTTGAAAAAGAATGTGATTTATGATGCAACATATGCATCTAGAGATACTTTTTTTTTTTAACAACATACTAATTAAAACATTCAAAAATTCAAACCAAAGGTACATAGTGTATATAGCAAATATCATGTGGATATACGCGAGCACTGCGTGCCAACCTATCCGCTTTTGTATTCAATGCACGCATGACATATGAGATAGAGAAGAAAGAAAACAGATCCTTACTCCTTCCAAATTCTTTCAAATATACTGAGAACATATGTCAAACTTTTGGTGTAAACGTTATCTTCACAAGCTCAAAACAGCCTATTGAAAAAGCTACATATGTCTCTTCAAACAGCTCAAAACACGAGGTTGATGTGGTAAACATTTCCGGACATGGCTCCTCCATCTATCCAGATTTGCATATTTGACACACTTTTATTTTATTTTTAGTCTATTTTTAGGTATTAAAACTTTTCTTATATTTTTATTTTTACGTTTCGAATAATTTATAATTTTGTACAATATTTGTTATTTTCAAAACTTTAATTTATTTTATATTAATTTTTCAAAATTTAAATTTATTTAATATTATGAGTTACCACTATAATATCCATGTTTTAAGCAAGATGTAATTGAAAATTTGTATTTACAAATGAAGTGATAGGAAATTCGAAACGTTTCTTGCTTAGATGACGTCGAGTTTAAATTGACAACATCAAAGTCTGGCAAGGGGTAATTACCAAAGACATATTCAAATATGAAATATGGCAAGGGGTAATTACCAAAGACATATTCCTCTCTAGTTTCTCTTTAGTTTTTCTTTTGACAAATTCTGAAGCTAATTTGACTTGGTAAACAATATAACACTATTGTTCTAAGAAACGTTTATAAAGTTCAATTAAAAACATCCACTAGTTGTCGCTGTAATTGTTATATATATTGCTAACTTTCTATTACGATCCATTCAAAAAACAATTGGCAGAATAGTAAGAATAGATTAACAGAGCAGAGACAAGAAACAAGAGAACAAAATTCAACATGGCCAATTGTAGTAATTGGTCGTCTCTACTTATGTTGGTATTGGCCTTGTATGCCATTGCTGCTCATACAAGTGCCCAATACACATACTCTCCACCATCGTACGTTTATAGTTCTCCACCTCCTCCACCATATGTTTACAAATCTCCTCCACCGCCTCCATACGTCTACAATTCACCACCACCTCCTCCATATCTCTACAGCTCCCCACCACCACCTCCGTATGTATATAAGTCTCCACCACCACCTCCATACGTCTATAGCTCTCCACCACCTCCACCATATGTTTACAAGTCACCACCACCACCCCCTTACATCTATAGCTCTCCACCACCTCCTCCTTATGTTTACAAATCTCCCCCTCCTCCTCCATACGTCTACAGCTCTCCACCACCTCCTCCGTATGTTTACAAGTCGCCACCACCACCTCCATACGTCTATAGCTCTCCACCACCTCCACCATATGTTTACAAGTCACCACCACCACCCCCTTACGTCTATAGCTCTCCACCACCTCCTCCTTATGTTTACAAATCTCCACCACCTCCTCCATACGTCTACAGCTCTCCACCACCTCCTCCCTATGTTTACAAGTCGCCACCACCTCCTCCTTATGTCTACAGCTCTCCACCACCTCCTCCGTATGTTTACAAGTCTCCACCGCCACCTCCAAGCTATAGTTATAGCTCTCCCCCTCCTCCGATTTACTAAGCAAGATTTTATATGATGAACTGAGTATCAAAAAAAAATTATCTTCCTTAAGGGATCATTTGTATTCATGGAATAAAAACTTTTTTATTTGATACTCTCATTTAAAATAAATACAGTTGATTTGTTTGTACACATAAGGGATCAGCCGTTGTTGTTTGATTTGCTGTTTCCTATTTTTTTTATAGTTTTTGAAAGATCAATGTTCTTGTCGTCAATATATAACTATTGAATAAATTTAGTAATTCTTATTGAATTAGTTGAAATAAATTCATTAATCTTGGGCCTCTAAAGTTTCACAACCAGGTTAATGCTCAATTAGTTATTTTCATTGTCCTTCAATATGAATATGAAACTGAAATTTTATATGACACGCGTTTCACTAGAATATGATATATATCTTATTATATAAAACTTGATGCGTCTAACGTTGTAATTAACACGATCATGCCATGTGGCAGTCGGTCGATCAGATTTTGATACGTGTTAAAAAAATTTCCAATTAGCTTTTGACATGTGTCAAAATAGTTTAATCTAATTAAATAAGTCTAATATCATTAAATTTTAAAATCATAGTACAAAACGAATTAAAAAAACTTAATACAATGTGCATTACCGTTATCGTAAGAAAGATAATATGTCGATTCAGAAAAAAAGAACAATCAAATATGAGTAATTCTAATCCAAATAGAAATATGAGAATCAATTCATCAATACTTTTTTTTTTTTAAAGAATAGATTTATGAGTAGTTACATAATAAAAAAAAAAAAAAAACATAATTCAAACAGGAATATGAAAAACTAATTATTTGAAAATATGTGATAAAATTTAACTGAAAATTAAATAATATGAAAAATAGGAAAATGAAAAAAAAATAAATAATTGTTAGATTTCTTTATTAGTTGTTTCACATTGATGTCCTCAATCTTATTTTATTTGCTTTTACGGGTGATATGATTTTGTTTTCTCGGGTGATATGATTTTGTTTTCTACTTTTTTGTGTTTGGTTTCTTTTTCCACTGGTCATAAAATATTAAAAGAGTAAAAATAACTAAAATAAAAATATAAGAATAAGATCATCAATATTTTAAAAAAGATAGATATATGAGTAGCAAAATAGTAAAAATTAAACCTAATTTAAATAAGAATAGAAAAACTAATAATTTGCAAATATATGATGAAATTTAATTGAAAATCAAATAATAAAATAATCAAAATATATAAATAACTGTTAAACAATTTTCAAATTAGCTTTTGCCACGTGTCAAATAATCTCATTAAAAAAATCTTATATATTTGTATTTATCAATTAGATTATAAAAGTAACATATATCAATGTTTTCCATTTAGCTTCTAATTGATAATTCATAAAAAAAATTAGTAGATAAGCTACATATATATACGTTTAAATATAATTTGATTTTGAATAGAAATAGATAAGGCAAAACATCAAACACGTTTTTTTATTAGAATATTAAATACACAAGTAAAAATCTTTTGAGTTCAAAAAGAATTAGGTTTACATACCTAAATCTTTAAGAAGTATAATCTTTCACTTTTGTTGAAACAATTTTGTGCTCTCTCGATTTTCTCACCAAACAATTTAAAATTTCACTAATCTCATCCAGAATTTTTTTTCCAATTAACTCTAGCCACATGTCAAAAAAACTTAATCCATTTTTAAAAATATAATATCATTATATTTTGAAATTCGATTACAAAAATAAAATAAAAAATGTACATTATATTGTGGGTTTTTTTATTTTAGTCTTACCATTACGTAGACACCCGTACCTAAAGTTTGCAAGCTGTTGTCTTTAGGTGCTTCTCCAGTTTCTTCACAAGCTGTTGAAGATGTGGGAACGTTAACTCGCCAAGTGAAAGAACTGAAAAATGAATTGCAAAAGAGTCTTGATGAGAACGTGCTCTTTCAAAAGCGATTCGAGACCATGGAGAAAATAGTTCAATCTCTTTCAGGTCAGAATATATCTGCTTCTTCTCCACTTGCAGGAACTTCGGCTTCTACTCCACCATGGAGAATTTTTGTTTTTCTATTAGCTACCATGAGAAACTTCTTGTTTCTCACACTATCTAGTTTTTTTTTAGTTTGTTTTAGTTTGCCTTGTGCTTTAGTTTGTGTTTCAGTTTGTTTCAGATTGCTTTTTATGTTTTTTATTTAAGACAATGACGTATGTAAATTATGAATTTCAATTTGAATATTGTTTTTTAGGAATTTATTTTCCAGTTAAGTAATTTGCTATAATGTGTCTTTCAATCAAAACCATAATGAATAGTTAAACTTTTATAAATTTGAATATAATAATAATTTAGTTGATTAAGACGTAAGAACATATGATTGTGACAAAAATTAGTAAAGAACAGTGGCATTTTTGGAGACGTTAAAATACTAGCTAATTTATATGAATTTGTGACGGAGTTCTAGTGATAAACCATGACGAAGTTGATATAGGAAATAGTCGCAAATTAAGACCAATAGGTGACGACATTTCAGTAATTATTTGTAACGGAATGAAGACGTTATAACCGTCATTAAATAAGACGGTTTTAATACTTTGTTTTAGTTAGTAATTGTGATGGATTAACAATGTTTTTGTATTTTTGTGATGATATAAGACCATATTTCCGTAGAAATGAGTGACGGAATCATGAAGTTAGGAAAGTTACAAATTACAATAATTTTTGGAACAATATTTTTAGTCCGTAACTGTGATAGTTTAGTCATTAGTAGGTCTCGTCACCGTTTGTGAGATAATGTTTACTAAATAATTTCGTCATAAATGTTATAACGTTTTTGTTACAAATAAACATTTGTGACGATTTTATTGTAACCGTTTACAAATTGTCACAATATTTTTATTGTTACGAAATTCTTATTATTGTGACGAAATATATCGTCACAATATAACTTTTTTCTTGTAGTGACATGACTAGAGATGCACAACTCATACACAAACATATAGACTGTTTTCATACATACATATTCCAGAATTGACCTTGCAAAAACTTTGCTTTGCGATCCAAAAACACGTTTAAAATATGCTTCACTTACTCTTCCAGGATGTGTCGGTTCTTTTCTCTCTAAATAATTTCATAAAACTACAACAACTTGCTTGCAAATTTTAAAACATATATAACAAAATTTCATACTTATACATTATCTATATAAAATTTATCTTTTAAAACAGACAACTGGAAATATATTGGCAAGAACATGACAGAGTAAATGTTTTGGTTTAAACTTTGAAATTGTCAATGAAAACTCCATATCATTTGTGGGAGAAAGTTTCCATCATGTTTTTTTATTAATTTCTAGAGTTTTATATCTTAATGTTGGTACATCGATCAGAACCATTCTGTGATACTCTTTTCTTTATAGATTATTGAGATATTTATTATTGCACGGGACAATGTTTACTATAACTAGATTGCTAATAACGTATATGGGCTCCGTTACCAATTTTTTTTTACGCTTTCCATTTGATAACCGACTTCATGGCTGTGAGAAAATTGGAGTCATTGTTACGAACGCAAAGTAATTAAGGCAGTACTCACATATAGTAAGATCTAGCGATACCGCAGAGAAGTCTCCTAGTGGGCAAAACAGAAGACCCACACAGGCTCTTAACGAAGCCATGCCTGTGAAGAGTTAAAAGAAGTCAGTAATTTTGGAGATCAAAATACTAGTTACTTTCTATTTGTCATAAAACATAAATAAAAGGGCTATGAACTGGTTCAAGTTTTAATTAGTTAAGATGGTTAGATTCATACGTCCAACATAGAGGGCCGACGGGTCGTGCAATTGTGGACGGATTGGCCACATGCGGTTGTATCAGAAAGACTATATAAGCTGTGAAGTTTTCGATGTAAAACAAACTAAATTTTGGAATCAACAACGGATAATAACAGAAAACATCTGTAGTTAAAATTCAAAATTAGCAAAGAATTTTCTTCTCTAATTTGTAAGTAGTTTATCTGCATGTTCTGTTTTTTTTTTTTTTTTTTTTCGTTTGCATCGGAAAATCAGCGATGGAAAATCCATCATTAGTCCATCTTAAAAAATTTCTTTAGCGACATCTTTATTTGTTTTCATATCTCATTAATTACTACCTTCGCTAAACCATACTAATCTTTGGTGAGGTGATAATAAATCACAAAATACCAGACTAAACAAAACTCTTTTTGGTAATGAACTTCTAGTAGCTAGGTCACCTATTCTAAAATTACTGAAAATTAAACACTTTTAACTTGACAATTCCTTCAAAAAGACTCTTAAAAATTATATATTAATGATTTGCTTTTTAATTTTCTTACAAACTCCAGCACTTTTTATTATATCCAAAAATACATATGTATACTTCCGCGAACGGAGTGTGATGTTGTTGTAGAGTGTATAAGGAAATGATAGATATGTAAAGATATTTACCCTAGTGTCTCTCATGTAATCATCCTAAATATACTTTGTAAATCATTCTATAATATAATTAAGTCATCACATTTACATGGTATCAGAGCAAAGATACCTAAAATCCCTAAATTTTTTATTTTTCTTGGCCACCATCTTCTTTCTTCTCTATTACGATCTTCATCTTCTTCTTTCGTTATCATGACTTCTTCTGATTTACCGGCCGACACCACTGAAACCATTCTGGTTTCTGATTCCCATGCTCTACTTAGTGTGAACATGACGAATGTTACAAAGCTCAACGCTTCCAACTTCCTCATGTGGAGCCTTAAAGTCCATGCTTTGCTTGACGGATATGGTCTTGCAGGACATTTGGATGGCTCCACCGTAGTTCCACCACCAACAATCACTACTGCTGGTGTTGTTTCTCCCAACCAAGCCTACACTCTTTGGAAAAGACAAGATCGGCTGATCTATAGTGCATTGCTCGGTGCCGTCACCAACTCTCTTCAACCATTGCTGTCCAAGACCACTACCGCTGCCTAGATCTGGAGTACCCTTACCTCGACATATGCTAAGCCTAGTAGAGGACATATCAAGCAATTGAAACAACAACTCAAGTAGTGGACTAAAGGTACCAAGTCAATCAACGAGTACTTTCAAGGGTTCACTACTCGATTCGATCAACTTGCACTACTTGGAAAGGCGATCGACCATGAAGATCAAATTGAGTTTATTCTTGAAGGTCTCTCGGACGATTACAAGTCTATCATTGATCAGATTGAAGCACGTAATTCTCCACCATCACTTACGGAGATCCATGAGAAACTCCTTAATCAAGAAGTTAAACTTCAAACCTTGATGAATGCTTCACCATCATCGCTTCCTATCACTGCCAATGCTATAAACTACAAGGGCCATAATCGGAACCAGCAACAGCATAAGCAACCTCGTGGAAACAACAACAACAACTTGCAGCAGTCGTCACACCAGTTCTCTCCTCGTCAACCTCAGTACACACCACGTCCTTACCTCGGACGCTGTCAGATTTGTGGTGTCATGGGTCATAGTGCAAGAAGGTGTCCCCAATTCTAACAAACTGGTGGCTCTTACAATCACTCTCAGCCAAATACACAAGTAACATGGCAGCCCCGAGCAAATCTCGCCACAGTTCTATACAATGATGCGAATTGGATCATGGATAATGGTGCGACACACCACCTTACTTTTGATCTCCTTACTTTTGATCTCAATACTCTGGCTCTTCATCACCCTTACAATGGTGGAGAAGAGGTGACAATTACGGATGGAAGGGGTCTCACCATTTCACACACTAGTTCTTCTTTGCTCTCTACACCTACACGCAAAATTTCTTTGCAAGATATCTTATACGTACCCGATTTATAGCGCAATCTTATCTCGGTTTATCGTATGTGTAATAATAACCAAGTGTCTGTCGAATTTTTCCCTTCGTCATTTCAGGAGAAGGATCTCAGTACGGGGCCCGATTGCTCAATGAGCTGTACGAGTGGCCGGTTCCATCTACCTTTCCATCCTCAAACTTTGCCTCACCCACACCAAAGACAGACATCACTTCGTGGCATAACCGGCTTGGCCACCCATCTCTTTCAGTTTTAAAAACTATTGTTTCCAAAGTTTCTTTGCCTATTTTGATTCTATCAATAAACATTTGCCTTGCTCAAACTGTCTCATAAATAAAATCCACAAACTACCATTCTCCACAAATACACTAACCTCAAACCATCCTCTTGAGCTTTTGTTTAGTGACGTATGGACATCGCCAATCACGTCTGTTGATAACTATAAGTATTACTTAGTTATCACAGACCACTATACTCGCTATACTTGGCTCTATCCACTCAAAAAAAAATCCCAAACCCGTGACACCTTCATTGCCTTTAAGGCTCTGGTTGAGAATCGATTTCAGCGGAAGATTGGCACATTTTATTCAGACAATAGTGGTGAATATATTGCCCTTCATCACTTCTTTTCTGAGCATGGAATCTCTCATCTTACGAGCCCGCCGCATACACTGGAGCCCAACGGTATTGCAGAACGCAAGCATAGACATGTCGTTGAGACCGGTCTCACTCTTCTCAGCCAGTCATCGATGCCAGCTAGCTACTGGACATACACTTTCTCAACAGTCGTATATCTCATAAATCGTCTCCCAAGTCCAACTCTCGGCAATGCAACGCCATATGACCGATTATTCCAGCAAACACCAAATTACTTCAAGTTGTGTGTATTTGGCTGTCTTTGCTTCCCTTGGCTCAAGCCATATACAAGTCACAAGTTGGAGAAGAGATCGATCGAGTGTACTTTTATCGGATACTCACAAACACAAAGTACGTATTTGTGCTTGGACAAGCAATAGGGAAGGATCTACACTTCTTGCCATGTGCAATTTTTGAAAAATTCTTTCCCGTTTGCTTTTTTGAGGCCTGTTGAGATCACTCCAGAAACCACCCAACCACCTATGAAACCACTCACCATAGCCATACCCTTGCCACCGCCACTCATCACAACTCCCTCCATCGCGCGCCTGAGATCGGATCCTCACCAATGGCAATAGACAACTCGATCTGCACCGTCACTGCCCATTCCGCCATCTCCGTCATCAATGCCGCATCTTCCATCAACATCATGACCTGCAACTTCGACATCTCCTATCGTGAACCCAAACAATCAAAGTTTGGGCCTTCCACGTTCTCTCTCCTCACCAAGCCTAAATATCACTTCCCCAACTCCAACCTTAAGCCCATCAACCACAGACCCAAATACCATAACCACTAGCCCAAACACAAACACAAACCCATCATCAATATCATCTTCTTCCACTCCACAGTCACCGCCGCCGACAAATATAAACCCTTCACCACCACCGCAACATCCAAATCCACCATATAATCATCACCCTATGCAAACCCGAGCTAAAAACCAAATAACAAAACCAAAAACCAAAAACTCCCTCACCATATCTACCAAACCAATTATTCCCACAACCGTAACTCAAGTTTTGAGAGATGAGCAATGGAGAAACACGATGTCTGCAGAGTTCACTGCTGTTGCATGGAATAGCACTTTTGATTTGGTGCCGCCATCAACAAATCAAAATGTCATACCTACAAAGTGGATATTTACCCTAAAATATCTTCCTAAGGGTAGCGCGAGGATTCAACCAACAGTACGGAGTTGATTATGCGGAAATATTTACCCCTGTCATCAAATCGACGACGGTGCGTTTGGTGCTTTAATACGCAGTTCGCTGCTCATGGAGTATTCGACAACTTGATGTGAACAATGCATTCCTTCAGGGGACTCTAACCGATGAGGTCTATGTCACGCATCTACCGGGTTTTGTTGACCATGATCATCCCAATTATGTTTGCAAGCTCAACAAGGCGCTTTATGGTCTTAAGCAAGCACCTCGTGCTTGGTACGAAGAACTAAAAGCTTCTCTTATTGCTGCTGGATTTCGAAATTGCTGATACATCACTGTTCACTTATCATCAAGGTATTGATGTTTTCTATATCTTGGTTTACGTCGACGATATTATTGTCACGGGCAGCAGAGAGGCCCTTGTTCAAGATGTCATTTCTGCGCTTGCTAAACGCTTCTCGATTAAGGATCTTGGCCATCTAAGTTTCTTCTTAGGCACTGAAGCTACACGCAGATCAGCTGGTCTCCATTTAATGCAGCGGAAATACGTGATTGATCTCTTTACAAAGACGAAAATGCTAGATGCTAAATCGGTCTCAACTCCAATGACTCCACATTCGAAGATATCTATCAAATCAGGTTCACCTTTGTCCAATCCTACTGAATAGCGAATGGTAATCGGCAGCTTACAGTACTTGGCTCTCACGCGACCGGATATTGCTTATGCCGTGAACAAGCTTTCACAATATATGCATGCTCCAACGGATGAACATTGGCAAGCCGCAAAATGAGTTCTATGCTATCTTGCCGGGACTGCATCTCATGGCATCTTTCTCCGACCTGATTCGCCTCATACTATACATGCATTCTCCGATGCGGATTGGGCCGGTGATATGGATGACTATGTGTCTACCAATGCATATATAATCTACCTTGGTTCCACTCCAATATCTTGGTCGTCTAAGAAGCAGAAAGGCGTTGCACGGTCATCAACAGAAGCAGAATACAGAGTCGTGGCAAACACGGCATCTGAACTACGGTGGGTATGTTCTCTCTTAACCGAACTTGGCATTCAGTTACCGTCTGCACCAGTTATTTACTGTTATAATGTCGGCGCAACTTACTTGAGTGCTAATCCGGTTTTCCATTCGAGAATGAAACATCTAGCTCTCGATTATCACTTCGTCGGAGATAATGTGCAATCCGGGGCAGTACGTGTATCACATGTTTTGACAAAGGATCAGTTGGCTGATGCTCTAACGAAGCCACTCTCTCGTGCCAGATTCAACGAGCTATATCGCAAGATTGGAGTGACACAAGTTTCTCCATCTTGTGGGGCATGTAGAGTATTTAAGAAAATGATAGATATGTAAAGATATTTACTCTAGTGTCTCTCATGTAATCATGCTATATATACTTTGTAAATCATTCTATAATATAATTAAGTCATCACATTTACAGTTGTAATGTATGTACAAATATCTGCTTTCAATCCTGAAGCTATTTTGTGCCTTTAATCGTTGGCTATCACATCTTTCAGCCAGTTTTCGGTCCATAGCTTGTACCTTTATGTGAGGATTGATTCAATATTCGGAAAATACTCTTAAAACTTATCAGTTAATCCTGCTAACCACCTTGATTATTTTCTATTTGTACAAAAAATCATTTTCAACTTATCAAACTAACTAAATTTTTATGTAACTAGCATACATAACTGCATTATTATTTTACGAAGGCTAATGAAATTAATTGGGCATATCGAAGATATAAACAATAAAATAAATTTATAATTGTTCTCCTATGCACCATAATTTTTACATAATTTAGAGTAGTAAACATCATTACGCAAAAGCACTAGATGCTGTTCATTTTGACCAGAATAACATACGCATTCATATGTTGCGTGCGTTAAGATACACAACTACTCGCATTAAAAAAAACAATTAGGTATTTTGGTTGAAAAAGAATGTGATTTATGATGCAACATATGCATCTAGAGATACTTTTTTTTTCAACAACATAAAAATTAAAACAATTCAAAATTCAAACCGAAGGTACATAGTGTACATAGCAAATATCATGTGGATATACGCGAGCACTGCGTGCCAACCTATCCGCCTTTGTATTCAATGCACGCATGACATATGAGATAGAGAAGAAAGAAAACAGATCTTTACTCCTCCCAAATTCTTTCAAATATACTGAGAACATATGTCAAACTTTTGGTGTAAACGTTATCTTCACAAGCTCAAAACAGCCTACATTTCTTAAACTTTTGGTGAAAATGCTACATTTCTTAAACTTTTGGTGAAAAAGCTACATTTGTCTCTTCAAACAGCTCAAAACACGAGGTTGATGTGGTAAACATTTCCGGACATGACTCTTCCATCTATCCAGATTTACATATTTGGGATCACTTTTATTTTATTTTTAGTCTATTTTTAGGTATTAAAACTTTTCTTATATTTTTTTTTTTATGTTTCGAATAATTTATAATTTTGTACAATATTTGTTATTTTCAAAACTTTAATTTATTTTATATTAATTTTTCAAAATTTAAATTTATTTAATATTATGAGTTACCACTATAATATCCATGTTTTAAGCAAGATGTAATTGAAAATTTGTATTTACAAATGAAGTGATAGGAAATTCGAAAAGTTTCTTGCTTAAATGACGTCGAGTTTAAATTGACAACATCAAAGTCTACATATTCAAATATGAAATATGGCAAGGGGTAATTACCAAAGACATATTCCTCTCTAGTTTCTCTTTAGTTTTTCTTTTGACAAATTCTGAAGCTAATTTGACTTGGTAAACAATATAACACTATTGTTCTAAGAAACAATTATAAATTTCAATTAAAAAAATCCACTAGTTGTCGCTGTAATTGTTATATATATTGCTAACTTTCTATTACGATCCATTCAAAAAACAATTGGCAGAATCGTAAGAATAGATTAACAGAGCAGAGACAAGAAACAAGAGAACAAAATTCAACATGGCCAATTGTAGTAATTGGTCGTCTCTACTTATGTTGGTATTGGCCTTGTATGCCATTGCTGCTCGTACAAGTGCCCAATACACATACTCTCCACCATCGTACGTTTATAGTTCTCCACCTCCTCCACCATATGTTTATAAATCTCCACCACCTCCACCATATGTTTACAAGTCACCACCACCACCCCCTTACGTCTATAGCTCTCCACCACCTCCTCCTTATGTTTACAAATCTCCCCCTCCTCCTCCATACGTCTACAGCTCTCCACCACCTCCTCCGTATGTTTACAAGTCGCCGCCACCACCTCCATACGTCTATAGCTCTCCACCACCACCACCCCCTTACGTCTATAGCTCTCCACCACCTCCTCCTTATGTTTACAAATCTCCACCACCTCCTCCATACGTCTACAGCTCTCCACCACCTCCTCCCTATGTTTACAAGTCGCCACCACCTCCTCCTTATGTCTACAGCTCTCCACCTCCTCCACCATATGTTTACAAATCTCCTCCACCGCCTCCATACGTCTACAATTCACCACCACCTCCTCCATATCTCTACAGCTCCCCACCACCACCTCCGTATGTATATAAGTCTCCACCACCACCTCCATACGTCTATAGCTCTCCACCACCTCCACCATATGTTTACAAGTCACCACCACCACCCCCTTACATCTATAGCTCTCCACCACCTCCTCCTTATGTTTACAAATCTCCCCCTCCTCCTCCATACGTCTACAGCTCTCCACCACCTCCTCCGTATGTTTACAAGTCGCCACCACCACCTCCATACGTCTATAGCTCTCCACCACCTCCACCATATGTTTACAAGTCACCACCACCACCCCCTTACGTCTATAGCTCTCCACCACCTCCTCCTTATGTTTACAAATCTCCACCACCTCCTCCATACGTCTACAGCTCTCCACCACCTCCTCCCTATGTTTACAAGTCGCCACCACCTCCTCCTTATGTCTACAGCTCTCCACCACCTCCTCCGTATGTTTACAAGTCTCCACCGCCACCTCCAAGCTATAGTTATAGCTCTCCCCCTCCTCCGATATACTAAGCAAGATTTTATATGATGAACTGAGTATCAAAAAAAAATTATCTTCCTTAAGGGATCATTTGTATTCATGGAATAAAAACATTTTTATTTGATATTCTCATTTAAAATAAATACAGTTGATTTGTTTGTACACATAAGGGATCAGCCGTTGTTGTTTGATTTGCTGTTTCCTATTTTTTTTATAGTTTTTGAAAGATCAATGTTCTTGTCGTCAATATATAACTATTGAATAAATTTAGTAATTCTTATTGAATTAGTTGAAATAAATTCATTAATCTTGGGCCTCTAAAGTTTCACAACCAGGTTAATGTTCAATTAGTTATTTTCATTGTCCTTCAATATGAATATGAAACTGAAATTTTATATGACACGCGTTTCACTAGAATATGATATATATATATATGACACGCGTTTCACTAGAATATGATATATATATATATATATATATATATATATATATATATATATATATATATATTATACAAAGGAGAATGCGCTCAAAATTATAACGCATCAGATCGTGACATGTGTCATTTTAATTGAGATGATAACACGTGTTAATATACTAATGTATATTATGTTATCGTGTTAACTTAAATATCATTAAAAAAAGGTAAAAGGAAAAATTTGTAAAAATTATCATTAAAAAAAAGAAAAATTTGTTTCATGTCAATACGTTTAAAAACAAAAAAAAGAAAAATGCCATAACTAATTGAGAAAGAAAGGAAAAAAAATACTCAATAATTTGTAAAAAAAAATGTCATAAAAAAAGTAAAAGGGAAAATTTGTAGGAAAATTTGTAAAAAATGTCATTAAAAAAAAAGTAAAAGGGAAAATTTGTAAAAAAAAATATCAATAATTTTTTTTTTTTGTTTCATGTCAATACGTTTAAAAATAAAAAAAAAGGAAAAATGTCATTACTAATCGAGAAAGAAAGAAAAAAAATACATCATTGAGAAAAAAATAGGGCAAGTGTCCTAACGTAAAAATAAAAAAATCAATGTCCTACCGTCAATACGTTTGTTTCATGTCAATACGTTTTAAAAAAAAATAAAAAGGAAAAATACCAAAATAAACTATTGAAAAAAGGGGGAAAAAGTATAGATGCCATTATGTTCAACAAAAATATGCCATTACATTAAAAAAAAAGGCACAGTGCCATATTTCTTACGTACATTGACAGACCAAACTCTATATAATAACATCTACAACGTCAAAAATTTAATTGTGTGCTCAGTCTTTATTCTCTTAATCAACTTTAAAACAAGCAAATCATGAATTCGAGAGTTCCACAAATCGATCAAAACTATTTTACTTTAAATTTTGCTCAACGTGAGTGTGACACGTAGACAAAATCGTAACTCACTATATCGTGACATGTGTCGTGACACGTAGGTATAATCGTAACTCATCAGATCGTGATATGTGTTAATTTTAATTGAGATTGTGACACGTGTCAATATATTAATATAAAAAATATAAATTTTCCTTTTCTACATTATATCATATTGTAGTTTAACTAAAAGGAAATAATAGTCTAAAAAAAGAAAATAAGACATATTATTAAAAATAATAGAAGGAAATAGTAAATCAAAAAGACTAAAAAAAGAAAATAAGACAAATTATTTCTAATTGTAGTGTAACTAAAAGAAAATAATAGTCAAAAAAAGAAAATAAGACATATTATTAAAAAATTAAAAAGAAATAGTAAATCAAAAAGACTAAAAAAGGAAAATAAGAAAAATTATTTCCAATTTCTAAAAGTATTAGTCTGACATATGAAAAAATTGATATTCATGAGATTACGACATGTGTGAAAATTTTAATTTTTATATAATATCCATATATTTTTACAATAATTTTTAATTTCTTTTCTAATATGTTTTGTTAATTTTTTTACTATTTGTTTAATACTAATGACATATATAGACATAAATTTGATAGCATGCATATATATTATTTTGATATGAAAATTTTGCTTATTACATGGAGTAAATACATGGAGTAAAAATATGGTTTTAATATGATGGAAGAAGTAGATGATTTGTGATGGAACTGTCCCAATAAAAATTTGTGATGGAGAAAACCACGAAGAAGAAGGTTTGGAGAAGATAGAGGCACACTGTTTATCATGTGACGAATTAATGAACAGAAGATTGAAATTCAAGAACAACATTGATTTAGAAAATTATTATCTTATTATATAAAGCAGGATCCGCTCAATTTGAGCGTGACACGTAGGCAAAATCGTAACTCACCAGATCTTGACATGTGTTAATTTTAATTGAGATTGTGACACGTGTCAATATATTAATATAAAAAATATAAAAAAAAATTTCTACATTATTTATTTCTTAAATCAAATTGTAGTGTAACTAAAAGGAAATAATAGTCTAAAAAAAATTAAGACATATTATTAAAAAAACTAAAAGGAAATAGTAAATCAAAAAGACTAAAAAAGGGAAAATAATACAAATTATTTCTAATTGTAGTGTAACTAAAATGGAATAATAGTAAAAAACAGACATATTATAAAAAAATTAAAAGGAAATAGTAAATCAAAAGACTAAAAAGAGGAAAATAAGACAAATTATTTCCAATTTATAAAAATATTAGTGTGACATATGAAAAAATTGATATTCATGAGATTACTACATGTGTCAAAATTTAATTTTTGATATAATTTTGATATATTTTTTATAATACTTTTTAATTTCTTTGCTAATATGTTTTGTTAATTTTCTTATTATTTGTTTAATACTAATGACATATATAGACATAAATTTGATAGAATGCATTATGCATTTATTATTTTGATATGAAATTTTTGGGTATTACTGATTGACAAGGAATGCATGGAGTAAAAATATGGTTTTAATATGATGGAAGAACTAGATGAGTTGTATTGCGAGATGAAATATTTGGAGTTGAAATCCAGTTTGAAATAAAGTTACTAATCAATATCCAAAATAAGTGTGCGAGTAACCAATCAAAATCTAAATATTTACCTCAGCAAGATTTAACATATATTTCTTACATTTCCATAAGATTTATCTTTATTAAATTTAATCTATCACCAACAATAGGTGTTTCACTTTTTTATATCATTTATAAATAAGTTATAATTAAAATCCCGCGTATTACGCGGGTCCTAATCTATCATTTATAAATAAGTTATAATTAAAATCCCGCATATTACGCGGGTCCTAATCTAGTATTATCTAAAATAGAATATGATATATATCTTATTATATAAAGCTTGATGCGTCAAACTTCGTAATTAACACGATTATGACACGTGTCAGTCGGTCGATCGGATTTTGACACATGTAATTTTTTTTCAATTAGATTTTGACATGTGTCATACAAATCTTATTTTTTTTTAAACTTATATATTTATAATTATCAAGTAGATTATAAAAATCAAGATATATCAAAAAAATTAATTAGTTTCTAATAAATAATTCATTAAAATAATTAGTTGATAAGCATGGTCTATTCTTTAAATATTGATTTTATTATATGTCTCGGTTTTGTTTTTTTCGTACAACCATTCTTTTTCCCTTCTTTTCCTTTACGTTTATTAAGATGAATTAGGTTTCAAAATTTTCTCATTAAAATATTAATTAATACACGTGTAAAATTTTTTTGAGTTCAAATAGATTTAGGTTTGCATACATCTTCAAA
Organism: Pseudoturritis turrita; assembly: GCA_900406555.1. NCBI lineage: Eukaryota > Viridiplantae > Streptophyta > Magnoliopsida > Brassicales > Brassicaceae > Pseudoturritis > Pseudoturritis turrita. The sequence continues at coordinate 244,633 of OVBL01000375.1, read as the reverse complement.
GATTATAATATTTTGCCTTTATATGACAAATTTTTGTGCTCTCTCAATCTTCTTACCAAGAAATTTCAAATTTCAATAATCTCTTCCACAAATTTTATTTCAGCTTTTTTATTAGAAAAAACCATCGATTACTCTCTTATTCGATAAAAACAACATATCTCAATATTTTCCAATTAGCTTATTTTAGTAATTCAAAAAAAAAAAAATTAAGCTAGATATATACACGCTTACATATATTTTGATTTTAAATAGAAATAATATGACAAAAAAATCAAACACGTTTTCTCATTAGAATATTAAATACACGTGTAAAAATCTTTTGAATAGAATTATATTTACATACCCAAATCTTTAAGGATTATAATATTTCACCTTTATTTAAACATTTTTGTACTCTCTCGATCTTCCCACCAAACAATTTAAATTTTCAATAAACTCTTCTAAAATTTTTGTTTCCAATTACCTTTAGCCACATGTCAAAATATATTTTTCCATTAAAAAAGTCTAATATCATTATATTTTGAAATCAGACTAAATAATGTACATTGTATTGTGGTTTTTTTAAAGACTTACCACTACGTAGACATCCTAAATATTATAAAATTGATGTATGAGAAGAAAATTATTTTCAAAGTTTTCTCATGTTGTGAAAATGATAAAAAGTAAGAAACCAAGTCATGACACATATAATTCGTTTTTCATTGGAAGAAAGATAATACTTGATTCATAAGTGAAAAAAAAAATTCAAATATAATTAAAAAATGTGAGTAAATCTAATTCAAATAAAAATACGTAAATCGATTTGTCAAGAGTTAAAAAAAGATATATGAGTAGTTACATAATAAAAAGTAAACATAATTTAAATAGGAATAGGAAAAAATAATAATTTAGAAATATGTGAAAAAAATTAATTGAAAATTCAGTTAATATAAAAAAAGTAGGAGAATCAAAATCAATAAATAATTTGTAGGCTTTTTTATGAGCGGTTTAACATCGACGTTTTCAATCTTATTTTATTCATTTTTACGGACGATATGATTTTGTTTTCCATTTTTGTGCGGTTTATAAAATATTAAAGGAGTCAAAATAATTCAACTAAAACATGAGAATAAATTCATCAAGATTTAAAAAATAGATTAAAAAGCAATATTAATTCAAATAGAATAGAAAAACTAATAATTTGAAAATATGTGATAAAATTTAATTGAAAATCAAATAATAAAATAATTAAAGTAAATAAATAAATGTTAGGCTTCTGAATTAGTGGTTTTACATCAACGTTCTCAATTTTATTTTATTTATTTTTTACGGGTGATTTAATATTTATTTCTACTTTTAATTGATTAATTTTTTTTACAGTTTATAAAATATTAGATTACAAACCTGCATATATGCGGGTCCTTTATGTAGTCTTATTATATAAAACTTGATGCGTCTAACGTTGAATTAACACGATCATGCCATGTGGCAGTCGATCGATCAGATTTTGACACGTGTTAAAAAAAATTCCAATTAGCTTTTGACATATGTCAAAATAATTTAATCTAGTTAAATAAATCTAATATCATTAAATTTTAAAATCATAGTACAAAACGAATTAACAAAACTTAATACAATGTGCATTACCGTTATCGTAAGAAAGATATATATACGTTTAAATATATTTTGATTTTGAATAGAAATAGATAAGGCAAAACATCAAACACGTTTTTTCATTAGAATATTAAATACACAAGTACAAATCTTTTGAGTTCGAAAAGAATTAGGTTTACATACCTAAATCTTCAAGAAGTATAATCTTTCACTTTTGTTGAAACAATTTTGTGCTCTCTCGATTTTCTCACCAAACAATTTAAAATTTCAATAATCCCATCGAGAATTCTTTTTCCAATTAACTTTAGCCACATGTCAAAAAAACTTAATCCATTTTAAAAAATATAATATCATTATATTTTGAAATTCGATTACAAAAAATAAATAAAAAATGTACATTATATTGTGGTTTTTATTTTATTTTAGTCTTACCATTACGTAGACACCCGTACCTAAAGTTTGCAAAATTGATGTATGAGAAGAAAATTATTTTGAATGTTTCTCATGTTGTGAGAATTATAGAAAGTAAGAAACCAAACGGTGAAATACTTATAATTCATTTTTATCGGAAAAAGATAATATGTCGATTCAGAAGTGAAAAAGAAAAGTCAAATATGATTAAAAAATATGAGTAAGTCAAATTCAAATAAAAATACGAAAATAATTCGTCAAGATTTTTAAAAAAAAATATTTGAATAGTTATATGATAAAAAGTAAACCTAATTATGAAAAACTAATTATTTTGAATATCTTAAAACATTAATTGAAAATTCAAATAATATAAGAAAATTTTGAGGATCAAGAATAAACAAATAATTTGTAGGCTTCTCTAATGGTTTTACATCAATGTCTTCAATCTTATTTTATTTATTTCACAGATGGTCTGTTTTTTTTTTCATTTTTGTGTTTGTTTTATTAACGGGTTATAAAATATTAAAGGAGTAAAAATAATTCAACTAGAAATATGAGGATAAATTCATCAAGATTAAAAAAACTAGATTAAAAAGTAATCTTAATTCAAATAGAAATAGGAAAAACTAATAATTTGAAAATATGTGATAAAATTTAATTAAAAATCAAATAATAAAAGAATCTAAATAAATGTTAAGTTTCTCTCAATTAGTGGTTTTGCATCAGTTTTCTCAAATTTATTTTATTTACTTCCACCGGTGATCTAATTTTTTCTTTTTTACTTTTGATGGATTGATTTCATTTTTTAAAGGTTATAAAATATTAGATTACAAACCCGCATATATGCGAATCCTAAATCTACTTAGTATATAAAGCTTGATGCGTCTACTTTGTAATTAATATGATCATGATACGTGTCAATAAGTTGATCAGATTTTGACATGTGTAAACAAAAAAAAATTCATTTAGAATTTAACATGTGACAAAAGAGTTTCATCTATTGAAAACAAATATAGTAAAAGTTTATCAATAAAATAATAGAAAATAAGAAATTAAGTGATAAAATATTTATAATTCGTTCTTAATGAGCAAAAAGATAATATGTTGATTCAAAAAACAATGTTAAATATGATTTTAAAAATGAGTAAATCTAATTCAAACAGAAATTTGAAATCCAATTCGTCAAGGTTTGGACTAAATAGATATATGAGTAGTTAATAATAAAAAGGTAAAAGTACTTCAAATAGGTTTAGGAAAAACTAATTATTTGGCAATATGTACAAAATTTAGTTAAAAATCAAATAATATAATAAAATAGTAGAATCAAATAATTAAATAACGGTTAGACTTCTTTATCAGCTGTTTCGTATCGACGTTCTCAAACTTATCTTATCTATCTTCAAGGGTTATCTAATTTTGTATTGCACTTTTTCGCATTTGGTTTCTTTCTAAAGAGTTATAAAATCTTTAAAATAAAAAATAATTAATGAGAATTGTTCAACAAGATTTAAGAAATAGATATATGAGTAGCAAAAATAGTGAAAAGTAAATCTAATTCAAATATGAATAGAAAAACATAATTATTTGAAAATATGTGATCAAATCTAATTGGAAATCAACTAATCAAAAAATCAAAAAAAAAAAAAGTAATTGTCAGACTTCTCAATCATTAGTGATTTCACATCAACATTCTCAATTTTATTTTATTAACTTTTAATTTTTTACGGATAATTTAATTTTGTTTTCCACTTTGTCGTGTTTGGTTTTTTATTATGGAGTTAGAAAATATCTTCTTATAAACCCGCATATATGCAGGTCCTTAATCTAGTCTTATATAAAATAGAACGCGTTTCATTAGAATATGACACGTTGTAAAACACAACAAAAATATTTTATATAGCTACATCCTTGTTTTGCTAAAACAGATATATCCATATCAAAATAAAAAATTCTTCGAATTTTTGACAGAAATCAAACGGGCTATGCAGTTGTAGCAAATAGGCCACCGTGGCACATTCGTGGCTTAGTTACAACTGAAACACGACTGACGATTTGTTGTTATTTTGCTTCCATTTGCTACGAGTTTAAGATGGCAAAAGCTACAAATATGCTACAACAAAACTGTTGCAATAAGATACAAAGACATACTTAAATGCTGTTGAACAATGTTAATATATTGTCACAAGTATTTAGTAATTTTTTTGTTTTGTTTTTGACATCATTATTTAGTAGGTTTTTGCTATGAGATTTGCCATGACTTTGTTTGCGGTAATTGTTTCTGTAAAATGACTACAATTGTTTAAAGTTAGAATTTTAGTCTCGATAGCGGCGGGTAAAACAGTTGATTTCACAGTAGAAGATGAAAAAGGTGGTGTTGGAGACGAAGCCAAATTCGAGCACACATGATGATTGGGAAGAGATGCATGATTAAGCAACTTCGACGATTTGTTTGTGTCTGCCAAATGATTACATATCAGGTAACTGACCTCACAACTACGAAAGTCATGTGAGATAATTTAGAGATAATGTATATGTTAATTTTTTTGTAAAATGTATATGGAGCCAAGGTTATACATGCTGAAGATGTCTGAAGGTTCATATATGGTGCAACATGCATGTTAAAAAGTTCAATCAAATCATCGATGATCTGATGCGTATGGATGTGAAGAATGAGGACAAATGACGCGGACTTCAAAACCATACATACCCTTAAGGAGGAAAAGAAGATGATCCAATCTTATATCATTTGGTATCAGAGCTAAAACCTCCTATCCTTCTTCATTTGTTTTTGTTTCATTTGTTTTATTATCGAAAAATCAAAAAATCCATAAAAAGCTTTCTGTTTTTGTCCTTTAATGTTTTTTAAAAAACCATAAAAAGTAATTTCTTTGTTTTTCCTTAATTTTTAGCTTGTTTTTCTGATTAAACAAAATTTTAAAGAAAACAAAAAAACCGTTTCCCTTTATTTCTGATTTTTTTTCTTCGATTTTTCTGTTTTAAAAAAAAAAACTTAGAAAAAGTTTTTATTATTTTTCTGAATAATTTTCGTCCATTAAAAAAAATACTTTCAAAAAAGATTTTCTCGTATAATTCAATTTATTTAGAAATTTAAATCCAAAAACAAAACTTTTGTTTTCCCTTTTTTAGGTTTTCATGCTAAGATCAAAGGCTTTCAAGGAGGATATGAACGAGAAGCATATCTTTCTTGGACCTCACACATGGATAGCTGTATTTGGCACCATCAAAAATGCCAAACATGAGAGACTACCTCTAGTCATCAATCAACTACGAGGTGAAGCCGCAACATGGTGGAATCTAGAAGAAGAAGAACGTTGGTACTACAATGAACCAGCCATCAACACTTGGGAAGAGCTCAAGCTGCTCATGGACGAGAGATACATACCTAGAGATTTCCCACAAGAGATCAAAGACTGCTATGGTAGAAGACCAGCCCACAAGCGTGCACGACAAGCAACACCAAAACCGAAAACGTCTATTACCTTACTGCCCCAGGAGCATGACCCGCCTGTTCTACAAAAGAATTCTCCATGTCCTCCATCATCTCTACTCGCCACTGACAAAGAAAAATCAACATAGGAGGTCCAACGACATTCAAGCGATAACACTAGATCGCATAAACAAGTTTTGAGGACAAAACTTTTTCAATAAAGAGGCAATGACGCGGACCTCGAAACAATACCTACCCTTCAGGAGGAGAAGAAGATGATCCAATCTTATATCAACGAAGATAAAGTATGATCTTGATCTGTTATCTAACCCAAACGTATGATACTTTGTTGACATCATTTACGTGTGACAAAGAAATAATAAGTCTGGAGACCATTATTTCTGCATGGCTACAACATAATACCGGTGGTGATAAGTTTCAAGGTAACAAATTTTATGTTAGTCCCATCCATTAGAGAGGTAAATATAAAAAGAAGCAGACAAATGGTAGTAGAAGAACCATATCAAAGTAAAATAAAGGGGAAAAGTGGTCAGCTATGGTTGGGCCAAACCAGACCACTACATGCGAGGTTGTCTTGTTAAGAAGCAGAAGAGTGAGAGAAATTTGCAGGATTCTTCAAATACTGGAAACGTGATCCAACAAAATGAACATTCAAGAGTTTTTGACTAAGTTATGCTTGTTGTTACTTTAAGAAATCACACATATTCTTGGATGCTAGATATGGATGCTTTATACCATCTGACTATGAACAAGAAATGGTTTGAAACTTATGCGGTTGGTAATACATTGTTGGGGTCAGATTCCACCTCTTGAGAATCAACGATTGAAAAATGGCTAAGTATGAAAGAGCATTAGCAACTGAATCCCTAACCGTGGTTCGGGTACTCCTAACTACGACGGAGTGAGTTGGATCGGCTCCCCCTAACCATGAAAGGAGGAGTTGGTTCGGGTACCCCTAACCATGAAAGGAGGAGTTGGATCGGGTGTCCCCTAACCGTGAAAGAAGGAGTTGGATCGGGTGTTCCCTAACCGTGAAATGAGGAGTTGGATCGGCTCTCCCTAACCATGAAAGGAGGAGTTGGTTCGGGTACCCCTAACCATGAAAGGAGGAGTTGGTTCGGGTGCCCCCTAACCGCGACAGAAAGAGTTGGTTCGGGTGCCTCCTAACCGCGACAGAAGGAGTTGGATCGGGTGCCCCCTAACCGCGACAGAAGGAGTTGGATCGGGTATCCCCTAACCGTGAAAAGAGGAGTTGGTTCGGGTGCTCCTAACTGTGACAGAAGGAGTTGGTTTGGGTGTCCCCTAACAGCGACAAGACAAGTTTGTGCGAGAACCCCCGAACCATGGACGATTGGTTCAGGTATCGTGACCTCAATCGAAGACAAGATGGATCGGGGTCGGAAACAAGACGGATCGGGGTCAGAGACGAAGGCAACCATCGACACCCGAACCGTGATACAAAGCTACCCCGAGTCGTGAACCAAGGTGCCACCCAAACCGTGAACCACGGTGTCACCCGAGCCGTGAACCATGGTGTCGCCCGAGCCGTGAACCATGGTGTCACCCGAGCCGTGAACCATGGTGTCACCCGAGCCGTGAACCATGGTGCTGCCTGAGCCGTGAACCATGGTGCTGCCTGAGCCGTGAACCATGGTGTCACCCGAGCCGTCACCCGAGCCGTGAACCATGGTGTCACCCGAGCCTTGAACCATGGTGTCACCCGAGCCGTGAACCATGGTGTCACCCGGGCCGTAAACCATGGTGTCACCCGGGGCGTGAACCATGGTGTCACCCGAGCCGTGAACCATGGTGTCATTCGAGTCGTGAACCATGGTGTCACCCGAGCCGTGAATCATGGTGTCACCCGAGCCGTGAACCATGTTGTCACCCGATTCGTGAACCATGGTTTTACCCGAGCCGTGAACCATGGTGTCACCCGAGGCGTGAACCATGGTGTCATTCGAGCCGTGAACCATGGTGTCACCCGAGCCGTGAACCATGGTGTTATTCGAGCCGTGAACCATGGTGTCACCCGAGGCGTGAACCATGGTGTCAACCGAGCCGTGAACCATGGTGTCACCCGAGTCGTGAACCATGGTGTCATCCGAGCCGTGAACCATGGTGTCACCCGAGCTGTGAACCACGGTGTCACCCGAGCCGTGAACAATGGTGTCACCCGAGCCAAGGTACGATGATAGGAGATTGGGCCGACGCGACAAGCCTACGGATTCAAGCCCACAAAAGAGATGACAAGGCTAAAGCCCATGAATCAAAGTCCATGGTGGTAGCCGACTTTACTAAAAGGAAATCCCAAGGAATTAGGAAATCTTCCTTATCTCTTTAGACATTAACTTAGCCGACTTAAACTTTTATATATACTGATTTAAACCCTCTGAAAAGGGGATCCGCAATTTACCTAGCAAAACTCTGTACTTTTACTCTCATACAAAAAGCTTTCTAAGCAGCTTAATAAAAGACCATCTTTGGATCTATGTTTATGTTTTTGGTGGTTTTTACTTAGAAATTTCGGATCTCTCTAAAAGACGTGACGAAATTAATTGGCGTGGATTTACACTCCCACATACATTATCAATTCAGTTGGCATAGATTACGTTTGTAATGTTGGTGGTGTTTGATAGATGAAGTTTCGCATGCATGATGTCATCATTAGGATGCTGACTTATGTAAGGCATATTCCAATTATGAAAAAGAATATGATCTCCCCTAGGTACGCTTCACATAAATGGATTCAAGTATAAAGTAGACGAGGATGAAGACATTTTAAAGATAAGCAAAGGAACTATAACAGTGATGAAGGGATATATGACAGCTGGGAATGCATATCAGTTGATAGAGAGCTTGGTTGTAGGTGTAGGTGCAACTACAATGTCTGAAACTGAGAGCACTACTCTGACATATGCGTATGAGGCATATTGGAGAGCATGAATTAAATTAACTCCATAATAAGGGTAATATGGATGGTTGCAGAGCTATAAGAAAAAAATCTTTAAGTTTTATATAATGGGAAAGCAGTCCAATGTGTCTTTTAAGACTGCCCAACACACGACAAAATGTCTTTTAGACTAATATCTATTCTGATGTGTGGTGGCTAACTCTAGAAAAATCATTGGGAGGGTATATGTACTTTTTCATCTTCATTGATGACTTCTCTTAGAAGGTGTGGGTGTACTTCATAAAGAAAAAATAAGAGGTGGTCCTGAAATTCAAGATTTGGAAAGCTGAAGTTGAAAACCAAACATGGAGGAAGGCAAAGTATCAGAGATAAGATAATGGCACAAAGTATACTGATGGAGAATTCTTGAAGTTTTATGAGGAGCATGGTATTCAGAGGCACTTTACAGTGCGAAAAATGCCATAGTAGAATGGTGTTAGTAAGAGGATGAACCACTCGATTGTAGAGAAGGTGAGCTATTTGAGATTAAATACATGGCTTCGAAAGGACTGATGGGTAGAGCATTAAACATGGCGGTCTACCTCATTAATAGATCGTTTAGGGGTTCTCTTGAGGGTAAAATCAAGAAAGAGATATGGAATGGGATAGACATTGATCTATCAAACTTGAAGATATTTGGATGTCTAGCTTATGTGCTAATTCCAAGCGATGAGAGATCGAACCTGGATTCAAAGTCCAAGAAGTGTATCTTTCTAGACTTTGAAAAATGTGCAAAAGGCTTTAAATTATGGGATCTTGAGGCTAAGAAGAGGGTGTTTATTCGATATGTGGTATTAGATGAGTAGTATATGGTGCAACATGCAAGGTTAGAACATAATCTCGTAACCATTGAGGCTGACAAAAATTCTGAGATAACACAGATGAGTATATATATGGAAACTAGACCAACAACAGTAAGTGATGAGCATATTGTTCAGGTGGAGCAGAAAAGTACAAAACAAGCGGATGAGATATAGTATGGCTACTAGCAGACCGAAATGTGTCTCAAAACCATTAGTCATATTCAGATATAAAGACATGGATAGCTATGTTCTTGAATTGGTACAAATGATCCATCTAACATTTATAAGGCTCTTTAGTAAGAAGAGTGGATGAACGTCATGGCAAAGGAGACAAAGAGTCTAAGTAATAATCAGACATGAGATCTTGTTCCTCTAACAAAGGGCAAGAAAGCGGTAAGATGCAAGTGGGTTTTCAAAATTAAAGCAGGAGTGTCTGAGAAGGAAGTAGTAAGATTTAAGGCAAGATTAGTGGCAAATTGTTACTCAAGTGATAGATTATGTTGAGATTGTTTCCCATGTGGTTAGACATACTTCTATACGAGTTTTGTTAGAAATGGTAGCTAGCTTATATTTTCATCTTGAACAGATGGATGTGAAGACATCTTTTCTTCGTAGGAATTTGGAGGAAGAGATCTATATGAAGCAACATGAAGGGTTTGTGAAGTCAGAAAAGGAGCAGAAAACTTCTCCTTAACGACGACAATATACATCGATATTTCTTCATAAAACGAGGATAAAGAGATCTTCCGCCAAATTATAATACGTCGTTAATCACTCGACGTAGTACGCCATTCGATGTAAAAATGATGTACTATTGGCATCGAAATTTTGTTTGACGGTAAGTCGTCGTAAACATTTCAACGAAAATATGACGGTAATTTAAATGATTGATGCTAACGACTTTTGCAGTCACGTCGTTGTAGATCTGCTCTGATCGGGCCTCCACAAAAACTCCATTTTTTTGTGGGTTTCCTTGAAAACCTCAGTAAGAGGAGGGAGTTCCCCGCCGTTTGCCTACAAAAATGAAAAATTGAAGTTAAATATAATATTAGAAATGGAACACAAAATTGAAATATTGTAAAAAAAAATAACTCAACCATATGTAGGCGCTGCCCCGCAAAAGCCGTATGTCCGGAAGTATGGACAGTAGACGGGAGTTAGTATTGAGCCACCATTTTCTAAAATGCCGAATACTTTCCAAAAACTTCTTGTGAGTGCGGATCCATCCAGTAGCAAACAAGACCAGCCCAAACGGTTGGGCTCACGAAGACGGTCGTGCCTTGTCGCCCTTGGTCTTCCACGTCTTTTTCCAGTCCAGCACGTTGTTGGCAAGCCACTTGATTGCTTTGGCCTCGAATGCTTCCTTAACCCGCTCATGAACGAAAATCTCCCAACGCCATTTTTGCTACAAAGACTATTTAAAAATTAATAATGAGTAAATACAAATTAAATAGTATAACATATATATATCCAAATAAATATGTAATTAAGAAAAAAATGTATTTATCGCAAAATACTTGAACCACGTCTTCCGTATATGATCATGTGTCTGACTCGAATTAATGTGCGGTTCAGAGAAGTAGCATTTGATCGTGTCGGAAACGCTACATTCCACCTTGTTGTCAACACCAAATGTGTAAAAATAATAATTATAACAATTAATATATATAATTAATAAATCAAATTTATTTGGAATTAATTTAGATTATTTTATAAAAATAATAATAAAATTTTATTACCAGAATATTTTTTGGTGGGCGAACCGGGTCTGACGGATCCAATCCCTCCCGATCCGGTTGCATGAGAATCGTCTCAATTGTCATATGCGTAGACGGGATAGGTGGAGCTGCATGTTCTCCCGGAGAAAGAGACAGATCTTGGGCCGGTGGAGGTTGCCATGCGGCTATGAAGGTGGTGTCATCGGTGTCAGCGTCTATCTGTCTTTGGCATTCTACTGCTTGTGTTCGGACTTCCTCTAACTTGCTGCTCATTTAGAAATTGAATGTAATGCTAACGCAAAAGAAAATATCAAATAAATGTTAAATAGTTTTAAAACAAAATAATTAATATTAAATTATGTATATAAATTTAATATAGATTTGTCAAATTATTATAAATTATTTCATATCTTTTATATAGTTTCAAAATTTATTTAATTCAAGAGAGAGAGTGTGAGAAATTGAGAATGATGTAGAGAGAGAGAGTAAGAAGTTGAGAAATTAGCAAGGAAGAGAAATGTGGGTTTGGCTATATATAGATTTTGTAACCGTCACTAATTTTTCGTAAATTTACGACGGTCTGACGACAATTCTACGTAAAGAAATTGAAATTTTTTGTTTTTTCCCGCAGGCAAAAAATTCGGAATTTTTTTAGTTACGACGAATTAACGACAAATTATCGTTAATTCGTCGTAAACTAGGATATATAAACCTGGGTATATCAGTGTGCGTATATTACGATGAATTAACGATGATCATAGCTAATTCGTCGAAAAGCTTAAATGATTTGAGGTTTACGGAATATGTTCGATGTACTAATTTAAGGTTGCCTTATCGTCGATTCGTCGTTAATCGTAAGTTGCGACGGATTAACAATGAATACTCGGTAATATGATATAAAGTTGATGTTATGCGCACATTTTTGAATTTAAGAATGATTATAACTCTTTTATAAAAATGATTGATCATAACAGTGATTATATGAGACATATGAGGATTTGATGATTCGTTATGTAACCGATGAACGACATTGTGATATATATATATATTTAAATACATGTGGAGATAGTTGAACGATAAACAAAATCATCATAATATATAACAAATTTCAATTATCAGTGTCACTGCAAAAAAAATCTAAGTCGTCTTCGTTATTAGGTTCATCCTCAGTTTCAGCAAACTCATCTAAGCCTTCTCTTCCTCGGTATCACCAGCGAGATTTTCTACTTGCCTGTTTTGCCGATCTACTAGGAGAATGCCTTCACATGTATGATTTGGCGATGAAATAACACTACATGTATCTTGTTGCAGTGGGACATCATCATCACCAATTATCTGACCACTTGGAGCAACTTTTATAGCCGATAACCAATGAATACATGATTTTTGTACTCAAGGATATGGGACGAAGCTGATTTGTTCATCTTGTGAAGTTATGATGAATGGCTCAAACTTGTTATACAGTAGATTCGTTGACATCAACAACCCCAAACTTGTTTATTTGCACACTTCGGCCGACCGTAAGATCGAACGAATCACATTTAAATATGACACACTTTTAGATAACCAACCCGGGAAATTCCACTTCAATTATCTCTTACAACACCCCCATAATAATCTGTTTTGCCCTTCATACAAATACCATAGTTTGGAGTTGCTCGCCATTTACAATACTCGTACGCATGAAACGCATGTCCTCGTGTGAAATACATTGGTGCAACTGTTATTTTTTAGAGAGAGCCTTGTAGGAACTCATGAAACCATATCGGATAGGTTGTATCGCCATAATCAACTTGGAACAACTTTGTTCTTGATGAACAAACTCTTGTTTCTCTGTTAAGGATGGTTGATTGGGAGAAAACGGCGACGACAATTAAACAACCATGTTTTCCTTCCATGTTTCATTTGAAACGCATTTGTCCAATTAAGGAAAATGGACAATATAACCTAACATACGTTGTCTACCCTGAAAGCATTCCATATGCAGGGATGTCACTTATTGTCCACATAAGAACCGCATGCATGGTGAAATTTTGTTTTTAGAGCAATCATACATTCGCACACCCGAATACCACAACTGCTCAACTCATGAATAAGAAGTTGCATAAATACATCAAGGGGCTGCTTAGCATGGTTAGGACCAGGGACTAAAATACTCAAGAAAATAAATTTCCTATGCAAGCACATATATGGGGGAAGGTTATACGGCGTAACGATAACTGGCCACAAAGAATATTGTCTCCCAGACATACCAAATGGACTAAACCCATTAGTGGAGAGACCAATATATACATGCCGCCTCTCTTTAGTGAAGTCTACGTCTATGTGTACAGACTGAAAGTGTTTCCACGCTTTTGCATCTGATTGATGACTAACCTCCCCATATGACTGTGATTGTTCAAGATACCATCTCATCGATGTAATTGTCATACAATTTTCAGTGCATACATCTATCATCTTTGAAGGCAACCCCAAACTAAACATCAAATTTTGTATCTCATAGTATGATTCAACAGACAAATTTTCCTTTGGCAAATACTCTTTGTATAATTTTGCCCATGCATCTATACAATTCTCAGGTAAATTATGATATATTTTAATGTCCATCATCCTATATGCACAAGTGACAATTTTGACAGTCCTTCTCTGCACCCATCATAGATTGGCTGATTTGCTGCATCTAACATATCATAGAATCCCTTAGCGTCTAAGTTTAGTTCCTTAACAGTATTATCATAATATGAAATTGTTGTTCCATGAAATGCATATGTGACCATGTCATGAACTTTATCATGATCTTGACCATCCTGATGTTGATAGTCAAATTGATGCGGATGCTCATTCAAATGATCAAGTTCAATATGATCAACAACTTGATAATTACTATTGCTACTACTTGCATCATTTCCCGTATCATAACCCTCAACATGTTGAAACGAAACATAATATTTTAGCGTAAACCCTATATTTAGTAAATGGTTCCAAACAATATCAGTATGAATACATTTCTTATTCATGCACCTCCGACAAGAACAGAAGATCTTACCGCTTTCCAAAGTTAGCGGTGTATTACTCACTTGGTACATGAATATTTCCAATCCATCTATGAACTTTTTTTCACCATTTCCTTCGAATATTTATGTATGAACATTCACATTCGAAGTTTGTATATATCGGCCCCATGCACACTCAATTAATTTGAAGAAAATATGTATTTTTGTGAGTTGAAACACTTGTTGAATTTGGTATTTATAGGCAAAAACTAACCATCGACTTTCCAGCAAATATAGGATGAATTGTTTTGCGGCCACTTTACTTCGATTTACTTTCGAATCTACGACGCTTTATTCCATCGCAAAAAACATATACCTGATTTTAAAAACATGTTCACCAACCATAAATTTCATAGTAAAAATTGTCGGAAAATTACTATTGGGCAACCAACGCTAACTTAAGATGATGTTACGATGTATTGTAAGTTCGTCATAATCTTGACTCTATTGAACAAGAGATTTACAACGAGTTGTTTCATCGTTACATTACGATGAATTTACGTCGAATTACATATGCGACTTTATTTCATCGTAATCTTGTCAGTCATTTGAATCGAACTAAATTCAACGCAAAACTTCGACGCAAATACACTGATTTCTTGTAGTAGGTAAGGTGCAAAGCATGCTTTATTTTACTATCTCAGAACGCCGAATCAAATCTAAATCGTTCACGTAAATTGAGATCGACGCGCTTTGTATGGACGTAAGTTAAAAATTTAACATTGTCAATATTTCACTTTTATTGTAATATATATATATATATATATATATAATTACTTTTTGATTTTTTTGAAATTCAAAATCATTCAAGACCGCCTTTTCGAGTATAATTTTCATGTGTAATTCGACACTTATATTATATATTATTTTAATTTTATTATATATTAAAAAATATTTATAAAAAAAATATTTTGACTCAATAGCGCTCTAACCACATTATTATTTACGATGAAACATAGACTTTGTTTACATTAAAAAAAAAAAAACATCGCTATTGGTACTAATTTGTAGCATTTTTATCATGGATTGCGGCAATTCATTATTTGCTTGGTAACAAATTTGTAGCAAAAAAAAATTTGTTACAAAAATTTGCACATAGCAACGAAAAAATTCACAACTATGTTATCCATTTCTTGTAGTGTTAAGCTTCCGAACTAGTCTTTCATTTGTCGAGACACAAAGACGTATCCAGAGACACAAAAACATACAACATACGCTCTACTTAAATCGATTAAGCTCTGAACTTGTCTATCATTTGTGACATGCATATGAGAGGTGTTCGGAGCCATTTGTTGCATCATTGAATCCGATAATGAATAAGTCAACTCCACCAACTCGGTTTTCTTGTCCAACTTATAATCATCTTGTACAATTTCAACGAGTTCACCATGTTTACAACCATCACTCAAAAAGAACATACTCGCTCTTTTGCGATTATCCACCACAAAATACCACGACCAGTCTTTCATCACCCATTCTCCGTAAAAAAACAGGTAATTGAACCAGTTTTTTTTTTTAAATATATATAAACCACATTAGCGATCATAATTATGAAGCAGACTTCACCCGAAATCACCACAAATGACCTAAAAGTCTAATCAAACAAGAAACTTGATTCTCTCATAACTATAACACATAAACATGTCAAAGTCATACATAAGCAAAAACAATAACTAACACACATTTGGAAACAAGAAAATCTAAAAAATTCATTATAAATATGCTATAAATTCATTTTAACAAAAATTAACCACACAAACTTCACCCGAAGTCTGTATTTTAGTTTAGTTTTGCAATTGCAAATTTACAAAGGAGACTTCACGTGAAGTCTGAGTTTTGTATTTTTGCATTTGACCAAAGGTTTTACTTTAGAAGAGTAGACATCATGTGAAGTCTAAGGAATAAATGTTACTTTTGCAATTGACCAGAATTTGATTTTTTTTAGCGCAGACTTCAGGTGAAGTCTGAGTAATTCCGGAAAATTCAGCAGACTTCACGTGAAGTCTACGCCTTAAAGGAGAGGTTAGTTTTGCAATGACCAAGTTTGACTTTAGTACAACAGACCTCATGTGAAGTCTGAAACTGTGTTGATTTCACCCTACTCTGAAAACGAGAGGTTAGTGTTGCATTTGACCAAAATATCAAATTTAATAAATAGCAGACATCGGGTGAAGTTTGCTGTATTTTTTGAAATACTTCACACTTAACCTGAAGTCTGCTATTTAATGTTTTTCCTGTTCAATGTTCGAAATTTTGGTCAAATGCAAAACTAACATTTCTATTCAGAGCAGACTTCACGCGAAGTCTTCTCTACAAAGTCAAAGTTTTGGTCAAATGCAAAACTAACCTCGCTTTTTCTCAAATTTCACGTAAAGCCTGCATGATTTTTTTTGTTTCAAAAGAGAATTCGCAGACTTCACGTGAAGTCTCCGTTGCAAAACTAAAAAATGGTCAATTGCAAACCTAAATTATGTGTTGACTAGAAGACTTCACATGAAGTTTGTTATCGCGACGCAGATCTGAAAATTAACAAAAATCAAGTGAATAATTACCTAGATCTGGTTCGAGCTCGTTTTTAGCTCGTGAAGCGCCTAGAACTTCGAATTTTACCAATATCAAAGAAGCCCCATCGTTTTTATACAAGAATCACCAAAAATCATGAGGTTATGAGAGATAAATTTTGAAAACGTAAATAAGAAAGTTTTTTGGATGAAAATGGAGAGGAAATGGAAGGTTATGAGGTTATGAGCTCAAACATTGAGTATTTAGAGCTCCAAAATCGGCTGGAAACGCATTTAGAGCTCGAAATTGGTTGGTAATGGTGGCTGGAAAACTTGAAAAAGATGGTATTTTCGTAAATAGTAAATAGATTGATATCCCATGTATTTTTGTGTCTTTTTGTTATTAAAAATAAAAAATAAAAAAAATCACATAATGCATTTTCGTGAATATGTGTAGTAGTGAATGATATAATGGAGATAATGTGGTATTTTTGGAGAATGTGAAAAAGAGGTTAGTTTTATGTTTAACCTTAAATTATAGGTCATTTTTGCAAGTGTCCCATATAATTAAGTTGGGAGAAGTTAAAATTGGGCAATGTTCAAAAATCAATAGGCGTTAATCGGACGGTGAAGGGTGGGCTTAGCGTCTAATCAATTAATCAGAGATTTATCGGGAATTAATCACGATTAGTTTTATAGTTTTTATATAATTTAGTATATATATATATATATATATATTAAATATATTAAGAAAATACTCATAAAGGCTGGTTGGTGTACTGGGATGCTTAAGTTAGCCTTAATGTCACAAATTGGTCATAATTTTCAACTTTAAACGTTAATGAAAGGTAAAATAGATTTTTCCATTTCATCTTCTTTTCTAACTCGCGGGTTCTGCAACCCTAGAACGACGGTTGTTTATTTTTTTCTTCATTTTTCATGTTTTCTTTCTTTTTTTGCATTGTACACAAAATTGATAGATCTACTACATAATATTCGATTTTCAAAATTAAAATAAACAAAAATACATTTTTCAAAATGTTACGATTTATTAAACGATTATAACAAAATCGCGGCGGCTCCCGGCCGCTGAGCGGTTTTTTTCTGCCTGTCCACGGAAACCGCGTTTTCGTACAAGAGAATTGGGGGATGAGCCACCAATAACAACAAATTAAGAAAATAATATAATTGAGTGGGATTATGTGGAGATTCCATCTCTATCATAATCGGGTCAAATATTTTTTTTTTACCATTTCATTCTAAAAAAACTAGTTTCAACCAAAATATAATTTATTTAAAATTTTAGAGGTGTCACTTGAACCCATATAGCTCCAAGTGAGTTCGTCCCTGCTTATATATATAATTACTTTTTGATTATCTTTTTTAAAGTCAAAATCAATCAAGCCCGCCGTTTCGAATTCAATATTTCCATTTTAGTTACACGCCTATCCGACCATTTTGGATGAGTTGCGAGAAGCCAAAGACAACCTCGACCATAAAGATGAAGGAGATAGAGCCAAAAAGTTCAAAATTTTGACTAATAGATGAGGTTGGTGCGGTAGACATTTTCGGACATGGCTCCTCCATCTATCAAGATTTGCATATATATAAATCATTTTTAATTTATTTTTAGTCTATTTTTATGTATTAAAACTTTTCTTATATTTTTATTTTTATGTTTCGAATATTTTAAAATTTTGTACATTATTTGTTATGTTCAAAACTTTAATTTAATTTATATTAATTTTCAAAATTTAAATTTATTTACTATTATGAGTTACCACTATAATATCCATGTTTGAAACAAGATGTAATTGAAAATTTGTATATACAAATGAAGTGATAGGAAATTCGAAAAGTTTCTTGCTTAAATGACATCGAGTTTAAATTGACAACATCAAAGTCTACATATTCAAATATGAAATATGGTAAGGGGTAATTACCAAAGACATATTCCTCTCTAGTTTTTCTTTAGAACAATTCTGAAGCTAATTTGACTTATTAAACAATATAACACTATTGTTCTAAGAAACATTCATAAATTTCAATTAAAAAAATCCACTAGTTGTCGCTGTACTTGCTATATATATTGCTAACTTTCTATTACGATCCATTAAAAACAAATTGGCAGAATAGTAAGAATAGATTAACAGAGCAGAGACAAGAAACAAGAGAACAAAATTCAACATGGCCAATTGTAGTAATTGGTCTCGACTTATGTTGGTATTGGCCTTGTATGCCATTGCTGCTCATACAAGTGCCCAATACACATACTCTCCACCATCGTACGTTTATAGTTCTCCACCTCCTCCACCATATGTTTACAAATCTCCTCCACCGCCTCCATACGTCTACAATTCACCACCACCTCCTCCATATCTCTACAGCTCCCCACCACCACCTCCGTATGTATATAAGTCTCCACCACCACCTCCATACGTCTATAGCTCTCCACCACCTCCACCATATGTTTACAAGTCACCACCACCACCCCCTTACATCTATAGCTCTCCACCACCTCCTCCTTATGTTTACAAATCTCCCCCTCCTCCTCCATACGTCTACAGCTCTCCACCACCTCCTCCGTATGTTTACAAGTCGCCACCACCACCTCCATACGTCTATAGCTCTCCACCACCTCCACCATATGTTTACAAGTCACCACCACCACCCCCTTACGTCTATAGCTCTCCACCACCTCCTCCTTATGTTTACAAATCTCCCCCTCCTCCTCCATACGTCTACAGCTCTCCACCACCTCCTCCGTATGTTTACAAGTCGCCACCACCACCTCCATACGTCTATAGCTCTCCACCACCTCCACCATATGTTTACAAGTCACCACCACCACCCCCTTACGTCTATAGCTCTCCCCCACCTCCTCCGTATGTCTACAAGTCGCCACCACCTCCTCCTTACGTCTACAGCTCTCCACCGCCACCTCCAAGCTATAGTTATAGCTCTCCCCCTCCTCCGATATACTAAGCAAACAATTGTCTTCCTTAAGTGATCAGCCGTTGTATTCGAATAAAAACTTAATTTCTTATTCGATACTCTCCTTTAAAATAAATACAGTTGTTTTGTTTGTACTCTCGTGCGTGTTTGTTGTTTGATTTGCTGCTTCCGATGTTGTTATAGTTTTTGTAAGATCAATGTTCTTGTCGTCAATTTATAGCTATTGAATAAATTTAGTAATTCGTATTGAATTAGTTGAAATAAATTCATTAATCTTGGTCCTCTAAAATTTCACAGCCAGGTTAATGCTCAAATAGTTATTTTCATAGTTCTTCAATATGAATATGAAACTGAAATCTTAATTTATATATTTCAGTTTATATACCAGAACTTAGTATGTGATACATATATAATATATATTATAAAAAGTAGAACGCATTTCACTAGAATATGACACGTTGTAAAACACAACAAAAATATTTTATATAGCTACAATCTTTTTTTTGGCTAAAACAGATATATCTGTAGCAAAAAAAAAAAATGCTTCGAATTTTCGACATAATTCGAACGGGCTATGTAGTCGTAACAAATAGGCCACCATGGCATATTCGTGGCTTAGTTGCAACTGAAACACGACTGATGACTTGTTGTTATTTTGCTTTTCACACTATAGAAAATATAGGTATTAACAGCAATAAATGATAGTGTTTTGATTGTTTTTGGTATAGTTGACTTATGGTGAATTTTTCATAGTGTTTGATGTCAAATGCTATAATATGATGGGCACAAAAAAAAATTATGATCGCGCTTAGTTTTTTGTTCTACCTTTTCTCAGTGATAGCAAAGATGACAATGAAAACGTCATCGTAGGGTTAACCACGAATCTAAAATTTCATTGCCTCCCAAACATTTTACTAAGTGAAAAAAACTTAGGAAAAATCAAAATCAAGGAACATTAGGTCACAAAAAACCCTCTTTGGCTTATCTCTTTCTCTTTTCTTTCACACTCGATCCCAATCCCTCACACTCGATCCCAAACCCTTTTTCTCTTCTTTCACTCTCGATCACTCTCACTCTCAGTCTCGATCCCTTTCACTCTCAGTCTCGATCATCGGTGTCAGTGACGATCTACAATATATAGCCTTCTTAATCGTCACATTCATCGTTCGGAAACGAATTGGTCTGGTCAAAATTGACATTGAAGGTAAAATTTTGTTTGGGTATTCGTTATTTGTAATGATTTAGTATTTTGACATGTTGGGTTTTAATCCGTTTCTAATATTTTGCTCTTTTGCAGGAAAATTTCGGTTAAGCTTCAGTTCAAGGTACTTGAAAGTGGTAGTGTTCTATTTTCAATTTTGGTTTTCGATTTTAGGGATTTGGTTAATTGTTTCTCTGAGTTTAATCGATTTTTGTTTTGATGGTATTTTGTATATGTGTAATTGATATCTATGTGATTGTTTTTTTGCTGTTGGATTTCTCACAATACAAGAACTACAAGGTATTTACGTTTTTGTAGTTGTTTCGATTTACATATATGTTCATTTTTAACTGAGTTGTGTTGTAATGATTCTGTTACTTCATGTCGTTTTCTTTTTGCAGATTCTTGTTTCCTATTCTTGGAGCTTCTTGTTCGTTTATACTTTGTTTTTTTATTTGTGTAAGCTATTATTCATTTCTTTTTTGTTCTTTATTTGGTTTTGATGTGGTTTTATGTGAGTCATTGTGCTAGTTATGTGAGTATCTGATCATTAATGATAGGGTCATGTTTCACCCACTGAAATTGAAAGGTAAAAATGGCTAAGTATAAATGACGAGCCATACCCCAGGCTAAGAAGACGACGAGCCATGTCGACGGCAAGGCAAAACAACACGGCAAGCCCACAGCTAGGCGAAAGAACAAGCCGAGCCATGGCTAGGCGAAGTAACAAGCCGAGCCCACGACGCAGCAAGCCCACGGTTAGGTGAAGTAACAAGCCGAGCCCACGGCTAAGCGAAGCGATTTGCCGAGCCCACGGCTATGCAAAACGGAGCGACGAGCCCACGTCTAGGCAAAGCAGGGAGCCCCACGACCTCTGGGCCGAACCAAGCCCTAGAAGATGTGAGGATGCCGAGCCCAAGATTCTTATGGGCCAAAACGACGAACCAAAACAAGAAGCCCAAGACGTTCAGCCGACTTAAGAGAATCAGAGGAAAAGAAAAGATAAACATGAAGAAAGGAAAACCCGCGAAGATTTAGGAAGTTTTCCTTATCGTTTTAGGATACGTCTTAACCGACTTATACTTGTATAAATATGCTTGTACATATCTCTTGAGAAAAGGATCCGCAACTTTTCACTTAGCAAGAGTACTTAGGTTTTCTCTTTAACAAACTATGTATTCGAAGCTCTTAAACATATCAATAAAAACCATTTTTGGATCTCTGTTCTCGTGTTTCTGTTCATAGAAGTTTTCGAATCCCTAAATTTTCCTAACCAAATTTAGTTGTACGAGTTTCGACTCCCATAATTTGGCGCCGTCTAGGGGGACTCTAAACCAAATTGTGGGAGTGGAATTTTGCACAACCAAACTTGGTTTGGAAAAATTAGGGATTCGAAAATTTCTATGAATATAAACACAAGAACAGAGATCCAAAGATGGTTTTTTTATTGATATGTTTAAGAGCTCCTAATATATAGGTTGTTTAGAAAAAACCTAAGTATTCTTGCTAAGGGAAAAGTTATGGATCCTCTTCTTTCGAGAAGTACATGTATATTTATACAAGTATAACTCGATTAGAATAAACCCTAACATGATAAGAAAAACTTCTTAATTCTTCTCCCGTTTCTTTTCTTCATGTTCATCCTTCCCTTTTTCTCGAATTCTTCTAGGTCGGCTGAACATCGTGGGCTTCCTGCTTTGGTTTGTTGCTTCGGCCCCACAATTACCACCAAAATGACCACCGGTTGAAGACGAAACGGTCGAGATAAAGGAAGAACCCAAAACGGATCCTCCAGCCGAAGAGGAAGCAGTCAAGATGGAGAAAGATCCACGACTAACAGAAATGGAGTATGGATGCCACAAAGAGTGTATGGGAGCAATCCGTATATACATCATGGACGGCGAAGTACCATCCGACAAATGGGCTGCCCGAAAACTCATAGCTCAAGCAGCACGGTATGTCTTACTCGATGGAAACATCTTTAAATGGAGATTTTGAGGACCACTGATGGTTTGTGTAGAAGGGAAAGAAGCCAGACAAATTATGGAAGAAATACACAGTAGATCTTGTGGCAATCATTCTGGCAGAAGGGAACTAGCAATCAAAATAAAGTGTCACGGCTACTACTAGCCAACAATGGTAAAGGATTGCGAGAATTTTTATGCCAAGTGCAAAAAATGTCAACGGCATGCTCCAACAATCCATCAACCTACGGAGATGTTATCTTCAATTTCGTCTCCCTATCCATTCATGAGATGGTCCATGGACATTGTTGGACCTCTACACCGATCCAAGCAGAAACGATTTCTACTCGTTCTAACAGATTATTTCTCCAAATGGGTCGAAGCAGATTCTTACACCAGTATACAAGATGCCCAAGTCGAGCATTTTTTTTGGAAGAATATCATATGCCGACATGGAGTTCCGTACGAGATCGTCACCGATAATGGCTCGCAGTTTATCTCAACAAGATATGAAGCTTTCTTCAAACAATTAAAGATATGACTCAGCAAGTCCACGCCACATTATCCGCAATTGAACAGCCAAGTTAAAGCAGCAAACAAGACAATCCTTTATGGTATGAAGAAATGCCTTGATGTAAAAAAGGGACGATGGGCTGATGAATTTGGAGGAGTGCTATTGTCTCATCGGATGACTCCGTGGCGACCTACCGGAGAGACACTATTCGTTCTTGTATATGGCACGGAGTGCATAATCCCACCCGAAGTGGAATTTCCTGGATTTCGCCGCAGGCTCCTTGCACGACAAGAAGGACTGAATCATCTCATGCTACTCGACTAACTGGATTTGATAAATGAACGGCGAGACCAAACACTGATCCGGATTCAAAACTATCAACAGGCAATGGCTAAATACTACAACTCCAATGTTCGAAACAAAAATTCAATGAAAGCGATTTGGTTCTCCGAAAAGTCTTCCAGAACATAGCCGAAAGAAACGCCGGAAAACTAGGAGAAAACTGGAAGGACCTTACAAATTCACTAAGGTAGTCCGCCCCGGAGTGTACGAGCTCGCTAACATGTCTGACGTTTCGATACCAAGGTCTTGGAATGCAATGCACCTAAAGTAGTACTATCACTAAGATACTTCACATGAACAACATGACGGCTTGATCCCTGCAAAGGGAACGTAGGAAGCTCGTCTTTGGATGGGTTCAGCTGTCCCTCTCCTTAAAAGGGGGGGGGGGGAGTGGGTATGTATACTCGTATACTCCCACCTTGTAACAGACTCTATGTCTAAATCAAAATAGTTATTTCAAATCTTTAACATCACATCATTTATGGATTACCTAAGTCTTATCAAAACAGACCTTCGAATTTTCACTCTCGTTGTTGCTGGCCACAACAACGAACTACTACATCCTCTACGGGTTTAAAGCGCGCTATATAAATACATGTCTACTATCGGAGAGTGTATGTTGATGGAAAGTATATGCGTAAACCAAAGTACACATCTAAACCCAGTAACCAATCGCTGGTCACGTCATCTCAAAAACATAACACTAAACGTATATCATTAGTGTGAGATAACTAAAAATGTTTCGTCTAAACCCAGCAACCATTCGCTAGTCGCAACATCCCAAGAAACATAACACTCAACGTATATCGTTATTGTGGGATAACTAAAAATGTTTCGTCTTAAACCAGCAACCATTCGCTGGTCGCAACATCCCAAGAAATATAACACTAAACATATATCGTTAGTGTGGGACAACTAAACATGTTTCGCCTAAGTCCAGTAGCTAACCACTTATCTCAACATCTCAAAAATATAGTATAAAACGTATATCGTCTAGTATGAGATACCTAAATATGTTCGATCAAAACCCAGCAGCCAAAAGCTTTCTAACGCGCTGGTCTCTAGCACTAGTTATATATCATCTTGGCATGAATCACTTAAATATTCTCTATCAAAATGAACATGGTAAATAAGTTCAACAAAAACAAAAGTGGATAAAGCCATCCATGCATCATATTCGAACACAAAGATAAAACGGAGTCAACTCATAAGCAAAGAAGGGGTCGCACAAATCGCAGATCCCGAAACAAAGATAAAAAAAACTAAGAAGCATTCATCTATGTTGGGGTCAATATTCACCCACTTAAAATTAACAAATGAGAAAATAACTATAAACGGCTCAGTGTCGACAAAGCGCCGCGAACGCCCGAGCCGAAATCAAATGGCTCGAGTGACACGCCAAGAAACAGATCGGGTGCCACGATCCACGGTGAAGATTAGGTCGTGTACCCCAATCCGTGATGAAGCAAAAGGGATCGGGTGCCATAATCCGCGGTACGGCAAAATGGATCGGGTGCCATGACCCACGGTGAAGATTAGGCTGTGTACCCTAATCCGTGACAAAGCAAAAGGGATCGGGTGCCACGACCTGCGGTACGGCAAAATGGATCAGGTGCCACGACCTACGGTGAAGATTGGGTCGTGTACCCCGATTCGTGACGAAGCAAAAGCAACTGGTGAACAAGATGTTCGCTGATCAACTCGGAAGGACAATGGAGGTTTATATAAACAATATGCTGGTAAAATCACTAAGAGAGCAAGATCACGTAGCTCATCTCGAGGAATGCTTCTCATAGCTGAACTTTCACAACATGAAGTTAAATCCGACAAGTGCAGATTCGCGTTCATGTCAGGAGAATTCCTCGGATACTTAGTCACTCACCGTGGCATTAAAGCAAATCCTAAGCAAATCGATGCGCTCATCCATATGACTTCTCCAAAAACGAAAACAGAAGTGCAAAGACTTACCGGGAGGGTAGCTGCACTTAACAAATTCATCTCACGATCCACCGACAAGTGTCTGCCTTTCTACAATACATTGCGAGGGAACAAGAAGTTTGAGTGGACTGATAAATGCGAAGAGGCTTTTCAACAGCTGAAAAAATACCTGGCTACCCCTCCAGTTCTCGCAACACCAGTGGCAGGAGAGCCGCTTTTTCTATACACTACGATCTCTGCCACGGCAGTGAGCGGCATGTTGATTCGAGATGAGTGCGGGGAAAAGAAGCCAATCTTTTACATCAGCAAAACCCTTACAGACGCCGAGACGAGGTACCCACAAATGAAAAAATTGGCATTATCTATCCACCGAGCTTGATATTGCTCCAATGGAAGAGGACATTCTTGAAGAGTCGCCAATCATCGAAAGCAACGACGACCCTGTCGTCGAATCACAACCCAATGAAGAAGCAAGCGAGATCAACGATGAAGCAAAATATAGCTGCGACAAGAAGCGGCTCGACGCAATAAGAGAATATATATATGATGGGGTCTTACCAACCGAAAAGTGGGTGGATCGTAAGCTCCGAGCCCAGGTGGCTCGTTACGTTTTACACGACGGAAATTGGAGATTCTCGGGACCTTTGTTGAGCTACGTAGAAGGAATGGACGCAAGGAAAATAATGGAGGAAGTTCACAACGGTTCGTGCGACAATCATTCAAGAGGGAGAGCACTAGCAATAAAAGTCAAACTTCACGGTTATTATTGGCCGACGATGATCAAAGACTGCAAGGAGTTTTCGGCCAAATGCGAGAAATGTCAACGCCACGCGCCAATGATTCACCAACCAACGAAAGTGCTTTCATCAATCTCATCACCATATCCATTCATGCGATGGTCCATGGACATCGTCGGGCCGCTGCACCCCTCGAAGCAGAAGCGATTCATGTTGGTTTTGACAGATTATTTTTCGAAATGGGTCAAAGCCGACTCATACGCTAGCATTAAGGACGCACAAGTGGAGGCCTTCGTCTGGAAGAATATCATATGTCAGCTTGGAGTACCATACGAGATCGTGACGAAAAATGGCTCGCAGTTCATTTCTAATCGTTTCGAAGCTTTCTGCAAAAAATGAAAGATCCGACTTAGCAAGTCCACTCCAAGGTATCCACAAGGGAACGGTCAAGCAGAAGCAATCAATAAAACAATCCTTGATGGTTTGAAAAAGTGCCTCGATGAAAAGAAAGGACGCTGGACAGACGAATTAGAGGGAGTATTGTGGTCTCACCGCAGAACTCCGAGATGAGCAACTGGTGAAACCCCATTCGCCCTTGTCTACGGGACGGAATGTATCATTCCACCAGAAATACACTTTCCTGGAGTTTGCCGCAGAATCCTTCCAGACCAAGAAGGACTCAATCACCTATTACTGCTTGAAGAATTGGATTTAATCAACGAAAGACGAGATCACGCCTTAATAAGGATCCATAACTATCAGAACGCAGCAGCAAAATACTACAACGCCAACGTTGGAAGACGAAGATTCTACGTAGGAGACTTAGTTTTGCGAAATTTTTTCCAAAACACAGCAGAAACAAATGCAGGAAAATTGGGAGCAAACTGGGAAGGACCTTACAGGATCACAAAGGTAGTCAAACCCAGCGTTTATAAGCTCGCCAGCATGGCCAATGTTCCAGTACCAAGATCATGGAACGCAATGCATCTCAAGAAATACTATCACTAAGCTATTTCACATGAACTACAGGGCGACTTGATCCCTGCAAAGGGTACGTAGGCAGCTCGTCTTCGGATGGGTTCAGTTGCCCCCCTCCTTAAAAAAGGGGGGGGGGCAGTGGGTACGTATACGTATACTCGTATACTTCCATCTTTGTAATAGATTCTACGATCTATCAAAGCAAAGCTTTCAAAGACAAGTTTTACCTAACATCCTTCAAAGATCACTAAGTCTTAACAAAACAGACATATTCAAACGAATTCAGCTACAACGGGCATCTCGCCACATCTTCATTACTGCTGGCCACAGTAGTGAACTCTTGCATCCATCTCGGATCTAAACTTTCACATCCGTCTCAGGCTTAAAAGCGCGCTATACAAATATTTTGTTCATTGTCGGATCCTCTGGCGTCTTCTTCAAGTCTGGATCGGCCAAACCCTGCGTTCCCTTGTTCGAGCCAGAGAAATCTTTAATGCCAATGTTTGCGGCAGCCAACTCCATAGGCTCGCCGTTGTTAAGCTCATTTAAGATATCACAATGAATAGGGGACAATCTCAGTGTTTCCCCCAGATCAACTATTAGCTTGGCAAACGCTTTGTGGGCACCCCCGAGCTCCCCCTTTTGCTCAGCCAGATTCTTCGCCTCGGTATCAAGAGATGGCGGCTCTTTACTTTGAAGCAATCCAATAAATTGAAGATTGCCTTCGATATGAGCAAGATCGAGCATATTCTCTTTGGGCTCGCCACCAATTTTGCCAATAAGCTTTTTGGCTCGGGAGACTTTGTCCTTAAACGATGACTTCATCTCACGCTTGGCCTCCAGAACTGCTTGCTCCATCTTGGCCTCATGGAGCTCATTCGCCGGCTCTAGTTGCCTCGTTAGACTGGCAATATGAGCATCGCATTTCGCCTTACCCGATTCCAGCCGCATGATCCGGTTATCGGCTTCCTTTCGTGCTTCTCACACCCTTCCATCTCAGCCTCAAGACTCTTGATTCTCTTAAGAGTCTTTTCTCGGTCAGAGGCATGACTTGCTTCAGCCTCTTACAGCTTCCCATCCAGCTTGATGGGTTTCTTCCTAGCATCCTCAACTCTTTCCCTGTCTTTACGAGCATCGGATTCATACCCGAGGACCATCCTATTGAGATGGGATATGAATTGCGCAGAAACAAGAAAAATTTTATTCAACATACAGAAGTGACAAGACAAACGAAAACGGCTTGGGCCATGGCAACAAAAAGTTCAAAAAAGAAAAGAAAAGCAGAAAACACACCTTGACGCCCCGAAGAGACACGTCGTTGTAGGCCTTATCTCTAAGCAAGGTGTCGAATGGGGGGAAACGATCACCTGGGCAGGTGATCTTAGAGAAGATAGCTGCGGACGCCGTAGTATTGGTATAAGCCTCTTCATCATTAATGGGCGTGGTGGATAGAGGAATCGCCTCAGGAATGAGTCGAGAAACTTCAGCACAACGCTGTCGCTTCGACGCCTCGCCAGCCCTTCGCCTCTGTCATTCGTCGATGACTGGCATTTTCGGCTCGATCCCTTCTTCTTCTTGGCTTCCCCCTTGCCTTTAGCTTTGTGCTGCACGAGCTGAGATTCTGCGGGACGAAGCCCTAATAAAACCCCTTCGAGAGCTAAGTTGAGATTCGGCTCGGGAGGATGGCTAGAGGAAACTGGCTCGGGGTGGAGAGTAGCATTAATCTGGGGGCTCAGGAGGCAAAACTGACCCAACGCTTCGGCTTGCTTTGCCCTCTCCCTAGCTTCAGCTTCCGCTTTTGCTTTGGCTGCGGCTCTATCTTTGAATGTGGGTCTTCCCATGGTATCGACTGAAGAATTAGAAGAAGATGATGGACCAACGGATTGACCTTCAAAGAGGGCTCGGGCTCTCTCCACTCGCTGGAGATTGAAATCTTTTTTCCAAATACACTTTCGAGCTGAAAGCGTTTCGTGAATCGCAGACAGATCGGGAGGCAATGAGAGTTGGAAGTGGCGTGCTGCAAAAGAAGGAAACAATATAAGTAATCTAAAACAAAATCAATATAAAAGAAAATTGAGCCGTAGCCCAAAAATAAGCCACGGATCGGCTACCAAGTTCTCCCCAGCTCGTCTTGATTAAGCTAAGACATCTTGATCCCACTGACGCCTCGGTGATGGGAACGAAGAAGAAGTGATCTTCCCTAGTTGTCATCTTTGCTCGGGAATCCTTTTATGATCTTCCTCTTCGCTTTACCCGATACGTAGTATTTCAACTCTCTTTTGTTGCGACGCCTGAATTCGAGAAGACTTCTCAAATGTTCGACCCCAACCTCAACATCACATTCGTAACTTCTGACAAGAATGCCGACCAGATGTCTGATTCCCCAAGCATTGATTTGGGCAATAGCCAGATTATGCTTCCATAAAAATCGCAGGATCACTTCGGGGATCGGGAGCCATAGTAGGCAGCGATAAAAAAAGCTCTCATAGAGAGTAAAGTGATCGGGAGGAGGTTTACTGGCTCGGTCTGTCGCTGAGGGAAGAACAAATTCAATTTTTTCCGAGATATTAAACCTCTTCCTAAGGGCTGTCAACGAATCTAAGGTAGAGAGAGTTGAGCCAGGTGGATCGGGTCGCTTCTTATCTTTCCTCTTCCTTGGGGCTTGCTGGCTAGGTCCAATCAGACGTTCTAACTCTCATCTAGCCACAACCAGATCGTAGAACCAATCCTCTGGTTCAATTTTTGCCGGCTTGGGATCCACTGTGTCTGCAAAAGGGTTTGCCTTCTCGTCAAACGGAGAATCGTGAAGGTCATTTGATAGGAGTCCCGGCGTTACTGTCGGCTCTCGAGGATTCGGAGAACACCATTTTCCTACCGAGAACAGAAGGTCCTACCCCCGAACCATTTGAATCATCCAAATCCTCTTAAACATTCACATCGAAAGAATCTGCTCGGCTAGAACTTTGAGCGTGGAACGGATCGGTTGAGAATGACGGATCGGGAAATGAAGATTGGTCCGGAATGTCAAATAACCTGGCGTATGGATCGGGTGACACAGATACGGATAACTGAGACATCCTTTGTGTTTGGAAATGGATTGGGGTCTTTGGAAGACAGATAAACAGATCGGGATCCCTAATTATTCAGGAAGGAGGATCTTAAATCTTCGAAGAAACAGAAAACAGGTCGGGGTTCTCAACAGCTTATCAGAACAGATCAAAACCCTCTAAAGATCGAAGAACAGGTCAAGATCTTCTAAATAAAGTAACAGCCAAATCCAAATCCTCAAACAAATCACCGAAAACTCGAAGAACAGTGGCAGAGCTGTTTGAAGATGGACCGGGAAATTCAAACGGGTCGGTGGCAAAGGAAGAATGACGGAGGCCCTAGTTAAAAATAACTGAAGCAAAAATTTAGAGAGAGAAAGAAGAGAGTTGTTACCTGTTTTGAGAAATTTTTCGGAGAAATGAAGTAATGAAAAATTGGAAGGCATCACAGTTTATATAAGCAAGTAGTGACATCATACGCCTTGGAAATCGGCAGAAGCGTTTAGATTCCCCGAGTTTGAGTGATACAGCAACCCCGAGCCAAATCTCTTCAATAAAACAACACCACAGATAGGAATATACCACAAACGGTTCGGGAAATATATGCATAGTCTATGAGTCCCTAGCCAAACTCTTGTGAAAGGTCAACCCGAACCAACAGAGCAACATTATTGCTCGGTAGTACATCTTGAAATAAAATGCCTCGGGGATTTTATAAAATCACCTAAACGGTTTGGCACCCCCTCTTTAATGGCTCGGTAATTTCACCAGAATAGTTCGGGATCACTATGATGATTCGGTTAGGGACGTTAACTTCAGACCGCTCTTAACCTCGACACTTTTAGCATTAAAACTGATGAGCTGGGGCTAACTGTTGGGGTAAATATTCACCCACCTGAAGTTAACATATGAAAAAATAACTATAAACGGCTCGATGTCGACAAAGCGTCGCGAACGCCAGAGCTGAAATCAAATGGCTCAGGTGACACGCTAAGAAACGAAACGGGTGCCACGATCCACGGTGAAGATTAGGTCGTGTACCCTGATCCGTGACGAAGCAAAAGGGATATGGTGCCACGACCCACAGTGAAGATTGGGTCGTGTACCCCGATCTGTGACGAAGCAAAAGGGATCGGGTGCCACGACCCACGGTGAAGATTGGGTCGTATTCCCCAATCCGTGACGAAGTAAAAAGGATCGGGTGCCACGACCCATGGTACGGCAAAATGGATCGGGTGCCACGACCCACTGTGAAGATTGGGTCGTGTGCCCCGATCTGTGACAAAGCAAAATAGATCGGGTGCCGCGACCTGCGGTGAAGCCATCCGAGCCGTGAACTACGCGACCCGAGCCAAACGAGGGCCTCGGCCACCCAACGAGCCCATGAATTCAAGCCCGTAATAGAGATATGACAAGGTCAAAGCCCATGGTGGTAGCCGGCTTTACTAAAAGGAAATCCCGAGGAATTAGGAAATCTTCCTTATCCCTTTAGACATTGACTTAGCCGACTTAGACTTGTATAAATAGACATGTACATCTCTTGAGAATGGGATTCGCAATTTGACCTATCAAATACTTGTTATTCTCTGCAACAGCTTTCTAAAACAACTATAATAAAAACATCATCTTTGGATCTTAGTTTGTGCTTTCGTGGTTTTTACTCAGAAGTTTCAGATCCCTCTAAAAGTCTTGACAAATTCAATTGTGTGAATTTACACCCCCCACAATCTAAGCATCCTTCTCTGCGGTTTTTGAGCGGTATCCTCAACGGATGGCTCTGTGATCTTCTCTAAAGCAGGATTGGAAACTTTCTCTAAGGATAGCTCAGCATCATTCTCCATAGTAGTCTTTTCCATGGCTAAATCAGTGACACCAGGAGTATCCGCATTAGAACCTGAGAAGTCGTGAACGCCAACACTTGCCGCGGCGCTCTTTACCGGTTTGTTGCCAATGAGATCATTCACGGAATCAGACAAAATAGGAGAAATCTTTAGCTCGTCCCTAAGATCAGTGGCAATTCTCTCAAAGTTATTGTCAGCCCCCACGAGCTCAGCTCTCCACTCGTTAACCCTTTTCACTTCACCGTCAAGGGTTGGTGGCTCGTCACCTTTGAGAATGTTGATCAGCTAGAGGTTGTCATCGATCTGCGCAAGATCAAGCATGTTTTCTTTAGCACCACCGCTCAGCTCTTTGATTATTTCTACTGCCTTGGCGATCCTCTCCTGAAATTTCTCAGCCAACTCTCGCTTTGCTGCTTTCTAAGCCTTCTTTACTTTCGCCTCGTGTAGGGCTTTGTCTGCTTCGAGCTGTCTTTTTAGAGAAGCTATCTAAGTATCCCTCCTGGCCTTGGATACCCCTAATTTCTGAACCATATCATCGGCTCGGTCGAATTTCTCCTTGATATCCTTCTGCTCGGTCTCAAGAGATTTGATCTTAGCCGAGGCCCTCTCTAGCTCGGCGGCATGTTTGCTCTCGGCCTCATCGATTTTGGCTTTCAGAGCCACGGTCTCTTTATGAGCATCCTCTATACGACGTCTATCCTTCCGCGCGTCCGACTCATAGCCAAGCACCATTTTGTTGATGTATGCCAAGAACTACAAAAATGTGAATACAGTTAACTCCGTGTCGGTACAAAAAGATCACCTGAGAGACCACTAAAATAAATACCTTAGTGCCTCGGAGAGACATGTCAGCATACGCCTTGTCCTTGATCAAAGCATCTGGGGGAGGGAAGCGATCACCTGGACAGACGACCTTGGAAAAAAGCATAGTTGACGCAGAAGCATCATTGTACAGCACCTCGATCACAATGGGCAGAGTAGGCGAAGGTATTGGTTCGCAAGGAGGACGAGTGGAGACAGAAGCAGCACGTCTTTGTTTCTTCAGTGCATTCCCATGAGCATAACCTTTCTTTTTATCGACGTGTGACGAAGAACGTTTCTGGGTCGGCATATCTCCGTCCTTGTGTTGGGACAAAGTAGAAGCGGAAGGCCTAACCGTAGAAGAAAGACCCGTGACAACTTGCCTCGTCTCGGCATTAGTAGATGTGAGCTCAGAAGAAACCACAGCATCTGGAACTAGCTCGGGTGCTTCGGTCACAATATCAGCTGCAACACTTGGGGTCATTTCTTCAACCCTCGGAGGAACCTCTACTACCCTTGCCCTCTCGTGAGCCTTCGCCTCCATCTTGTCTTGGATTGTCATTCGTTTTCCCATCACGGCTCGGATATCTTCGGAGGAACTTGCTAGTTCTGAACTGTCGGGAAAATAATAACCAGAGTGAAGGGCTCTGGAGGGCTTGGGCTTTCTCGACTCTCTTCAAAGAAAAGTGCTTTTCCCAATTTACTTTTCCAGCCGCAAGGATATCCCGAACGCTGTTTATATCTTCTGGGCACGGAGGAAGGGGATTGTGAACTGCGAAAAGAAATAGAAGTTAAAACCAAAACAAAAAAAAAACCATGGAAAGAAACCGAGCTGATAGCCTTGAATCGGCTACCAATTGTTTTCCAGCTCATCTTGATCGAATGAAGGCATTCACGGCCCACTGACGCATCGAAGATAGGGACGAAGAAGAAATGGCTTGTCCAATTGCAGTCCTTGCTTGGAAAACCACCAATAATCTTCCGATTGGCCTTGTTGGAAATGCAGTATGTCAATCGAGTCTATGAACTCCTCCGGAATTCTAGAAGATTTTCCAAGTGATGAACTCTGATTTCTACATCACACTCATAACTCTGAACCAGAATACCAACCAGATGATGTATCCCTGTAGTCGTAATCTGCGCAGGAGCAAGTCCATACCTCCACAAAAATCGAAGGATCAACTCAGGGATCGGAAACCATAAGAGGCAAAGATAGAAGAAGATCTTGTACAAGGTAAAGTGGTTCGAAGATGGACGCTCAGCTCGGTCTGTTGTCTTAACTCCTCCAAAGATCCCTCGGTGGATAAAGATGAATCAGGGGGATTGGCTCGCTTCTTTTTTGCTTTTCCTTTCCTTTTGGCTCATCGATTAAATGCTCTAGCTGTCGCTTCACCTCGGCAGGATCGAATAACCAATTCTCCTCATCGATTTTCACCTCGGCATTCCCATCACCAATTGGGTCGTCAATCCAGAATGGGACCTCGATATGTATCCGACCCAGGGGAGAATCCCGATCATTCAGCTCGAAGACTTGTGGAGATAACACCATTTTACGACCTAGCAATGAAGCAGAAGTAGCCGAACCAATGGAATCTTCCAGCTCGGAGGCAGACGACATCAGATCTCTGGCTCGGGACTACTCCAAGCGAGATGAAGGTTGGCCGGAGATCTTTGAAGATTGATCGGATAAACTATACGGCTCGCCGAAGATCTTTCAAGATGGATCGGATAAACTATATGGCTCACCGGAGATCTTTGAAGATGGATCGGAAAGTTCAAAGATGGTCGTGGATTTGTATGGAGGTGGATCGGATAATTTAGGGGCACGGCGGTGGAAGGATAAAAAATGGAAAAACCCTAACGAGAACTTAAACATAAAAGGGAAAAAAAGAAGAGAGAGAAGAGACCTACCTATTGGCAAAATTTTGGAGAAATGAAGTTGTGAGAAAAATCAAGTGAGGATCGGATAATATATAGGCATTAAAAGCAAAGCGTGACGTCATCTTACCCCGGGAGCCAGCAGAAACGGTTACGATTCCCAAAAAGATAGTTGCGATTTTTACTAAGTATTGACAAATTGCAGAGCCACGCTCACGCCAAAAAGTTGACCGAGCCATCAGCACGCTTCGGCTACCTGCCATGCGACGGGTACGCAACTTGTTCACGCAAAATAGCTCGGCAGGATAACGACGGGTCGGCATATTGGTCACGCAAAATGGCTCGGCAAGGTGACCGCGAATCGGCAAACATCAGCACGGCTTGGCAAATTGGTCACGCAAAATGGCTCGGCAACATGATAAAAAAAGGTGGCTTGAAATTTTCATGCAACGGCTCGGCATACTGATTTCAGCAATAACTACTTTTACCTCGTCACCATCATCACTGAGTCTGACGAGCTGAGGGGCTAACTGTTGGGGTCAGGTTTCACCCACTGAAATCGATAGGTAAAAATGGCTAAGTATAAATGACGAGCCGTACCTGAGGCTAAGAAGACGACGAGCCGTGTCGACGGCAAGGCAAAACAATACGGTGAGCCCACAGCTAGGCGAAAGAACAAGCCGAGCCACGACTAGGCGAAGTAACAAGCCGAGCCCACGACGCAGCAATCCCACGGCTAGGCGAAGCGATTTGCCGAGCCCAGGGCTAGGCAAAATGGAGCGACGAGCCCACGGCTAGGCAAAGCAGCGAGTCCGAGGGCCTCTGGGCCGAACCGAGGCCTAGAAGATGTGAGGATGCCGAGCCCAAGATTCTTATGGGCCGCAGCGACTACTCAAAGCAGGAAGCCCAAGACGTTCAGCCAACTTAAGAGAATCAGAGGAAAAGGAAAGATAAACATGAAGAAAGGAAAACCCGCGAAGATTTAGGAAGTTTTCCTTATCGTTTTAGGATGCGTATTAACCAGAAAAGAAGAAAAAAAAAATTTCCTTATTCTTATAGAAATATGCTTGTACATCTCTTGAGAAAAGGAATTGCAACTTTTCACTTAGCAAGAATACTTAGGTTTTCTTTTTAACAACCTCTGTATTCGAAACTCTTAAACATATCAATAAAAACCATATTTGGATCTCTGTTCTCGTTTTTCTGTTCATAGAAGTTTTCGAATCCCTAAATTTTCCTAAACCAAATTTAGTTGTTCGAGTTTCGACTCCCACAATTAAAATTATTATCACAAATGTATGTATAATTGGTGGTGGAGCTTGGGTCGTATTGGTGTAATATGGACAAGGCATGGGTTTGACTTCCAAGATATGAATATG
Organism: Pseudoturritis turrita; assembly: GCA_900406555.1. NCBI lineage: Eukaryota > Viridiplantae > Streptophyta > Magnoliopsida > Brassicales > Brassicaceae > Pseudoturritis > Pseudoturritis turrita. Next base: position 208,557 of record OVBL01000375.1, on the reverse strand, counting down.
TATGTTATTTTCATTGATGGTTTAATTTACAAATGTGATTATGAACTTTGTAATTTTATTAACCTACGGGACTAGCCTTGAGTATGAGATATGAGCAAGAAATTTTGTGACTGCATTATCAAGGAGTTTGGGTAATTCTGCTAAGATATTTTATCCCAGTGTCGATTGCCGCAATGTTTGCCATCAGCTGATAGAGACAATAGTAGATCATCTAGTGATTAGGGGTATGGATCAGAAGTACAAGAAGAATCCATGTTAGAGTAAGCATGGGGACACAAGGAATGATACAACGGCTAATGTTCCGACTTCAGAAGAGGCTTATGACTTAATTAGGGCAGCTTTTTTTTAGGGTGAAAGTAGTCAACAACAACCGAACCAGAATGGAGGTGAGTCTGAGGAGTGTGACACTATAGACGAATATGAGTTTAGGGAAAGGTTAAAGGATGCTGAAACTCCACTCTACTCAACGTTTCACAAGTACAACAAGGTTTCTGCAATAATGATCCTCTACCGCATCAAAGTGAAGAGTGGGATGTCAGAGAACTACTTTGATCAGTTATTGAAGACAATTAAAGACATGTTACTAGAAGATAATGTGCTTCCAAAGTCCACATATGAGATGAAAAAATTCTTGAATATTTTTGGGTTTGGCTACGATGTCATTCACGCATGCAAAAACGACTATATCATTTATCGGAAGCAATATGATCAGATGAAAAGCTGCCCAAGATGTAGTGCTTCAAGATGGGAAATGGATAAGCACAGTGGTGAGGAAACACTACAGAAAATGTGGGTATTCTTAGCAGCCGAAAACCGTTATCTAACGATACCAGAGCGATGTGGAAAGCGCTATGTCTGCGCCCGTCATAATAGGTCTGGCATTTTTGATAGCATATTTTTGGCACTGCTATTGTGTTTTCATTTAATATAACATTTTTTCTTATGCAATAATATATAAATACAAAGCATATAATTTCTAATATCTATAACCGTACAAAAATAATATGTATTGTGCATAAATGTAATAAAGGTGAATACGTTTGATCAAGCATATGTTAATGCCATTAGTTTTAATTTTTTTATGTGTAAAATTGATCAAAACATATACAAATTTTATTTATTTTAATATCTTTTAAGTGTAAAATTGATCTTCATTATTCGTATAAATTATAGAGCATACGATAAATCATATAAATTTTAGATTTATATGATTTTTTCGGACATAACAAACGAAAAAAAAAATATTTTTTCCAATAATGAAATGTATAAATATTTGTAAGTGTGATTAAATATGTATAATAAACTAAATCATAATAAAAATATGAAGAAACATATCAAAGTGGTATGTTTTCTAACTTTAATGTCAAGCGGCGTACCCTCGTAGGGAAAATTGTAGAACTAGTACACCTTTTGGAAATACCAGCGCTACCCCTTAAGACCAGCAGAGTTAACGCGAACCGGTAGCACACTTTCTGCAGTTTGACATTTGCAACGCAAGTAAATGTAGACTACATAGAGTACAAGTAGCGAGAGAGAAGAGTATGCGCAGTCTCTGCTTTTACTCGCAGAAGAAAAACAAAGCGTTCTCAGTCTCTGCCGTTGGAAGCAGAGTATACGCAAACACTATTTAGATTCTACTTGTATTACGCAAAAATTTGGTAAAAACTGCTGTGCTTTTTTACAGTTAAGGGTTCGCAGACCAAACCACCTAACTGTAGACTAAAGGGAGACTGATATCAGACTTTACGATAATTCATTACAAAAAGAGCTGAACATTGACTCCTTCCAATTAGCTTTGCACTTATGATAAAACAAATATAAACTCCCGACAAAAAAAAAACAAACAAATATAAACTCATAAACAGTTTTATTATAAGTGATCAGAGTTGTAATCTTGAGGCGGTGGAAGAGCGAAGCAACTAGTGTTGCAATATCGAGCATTTGGAAAGAAACAACACAAAGGCGTCTCGTCCTCGTCCATGAAGCGGTATGCGAGCATGTTGTTAGGGAAATGGGGGCCAAAGTGTGTGTGAGTACCAAATATTCGAAGTCCATCTTAGGCCTCTCTGGAAAGGGTCTGTGTGGGGGTCGAAACTCGCACAACTAAATTTGGTAAGGGAAAATTAGGAATTCGACAAACTTCTATGTAAAGAAACCAAGAACAAAGATCCAAAGATGGTTTTTATTATCTTAGCTGTTTTGAAAGTTGTTGCAAAGAATAACAAGTATTTTGCTAGGTCAATTTTTGGATCCCCTTTTTCAAGAGGTACATTGTCTATTTATACGCAAAATACTCGGCTAGGCCTTTTCCTAAAGAATAAAGGAGAACTTCCTTATTCTTCGGAATTTCCTTTCTCTGATTCAGATGCGGGCTTCTTTCTTTGGCTCGTCGCCTCGGCCCACCAATATCTTGTGGCTTGTTGCCTCGGCCCAACAAGGTATTGGGCTCGTCGCTTCGTTGGGTCATCGGCGGGCTGGCTTCGCTTTTCTCGCCTGTTTGGCTAGTCTGATTCGTCGATGTTGAGCCGAGGTCTTGGCTTTCTCGTCTGACTTTCCTCGATGCCGAGCCAAGAAATTGGTTCGCCAACATGTTGGCTCGTCACTGTTTGTTGGTTTGCCAACATGTTGGCTCGTCACCGTTTGTTGGTTTCCCAACATATTGGCTCGTCACCGTTTGCTGGTTTGCCAACATGTTGGCTCGTCATTGTGTCTTGTCGCCGAGCCAGGGATGTTGGCTCGTCATTGCTTCATGTCGCCGAGCCATGTGTTTGGCTCGTCATTGCTTCCTCTTCCTGATGCCTAGCCAAACGTTGGCTCATCACCCCTTCTTCCTGATGCCTAGCCAAGTGTTGGCTCGTCTCCATCTTGCATCTGTCGCCGAACCACGGTTTGGCTCGTCTCCATCTTTGTGAGCCTAGCTAAGTTTTGGCTCGTCACTGCTTCTTCCTGCTGCCGAGCCAAATGTTGGCTCGTCACTTACTCCTTCCTGCTACCTAGCCAAACGTTGGCTCGTCACTTACTCATTCCTGCTGCCTAGCCAAACGTTGGCTCGTCACTTGATATGATCATGGACAACATTAGGAATGTGGAGCTTGAACCAGAGGCTGTAGCAGAGGATGAGCTTGTATACATTGAAGCTAAAGCTGCACCAAATGGTCCACTGGCTCGTTCTAGAGTCAAGATACTCAAAGAAGCTGTTGGAGGAATGCTTAATGGCATATGGAGTCAAGATGATCAAGACAGCGAATATGGAGGTAAAGCTTATCAAACCACTTTGGTTTTGATTCAAGCTAAGTGATTTCAACAAATGGGAAAAGTGTTTCAATTATACTCTTTTTCCCTTGTCAAGTTTTGTCCCAATGGGTTTTCTTGACAATGTTTTTAATGAGGTAATTGATCCACTTCTCAATCGCCCATTTGTTGAAACAAAGGCCCAAGCCCATTAAAGAAGAAGCAGTTTTAGTCCAGATTGAAGCCAAGAAGAGAGAGGGCATTTATCAGGTTAAATTAGTTGTTATTTCCAAGACAGTCTGCGTGTAGACTTGTCTTCTTCTTCTTTATATTTCCTATTCTCTCTTTTGCAGATCTCATCTTTCTTTTTAATCAAATTCCTTTTCTAAAGAAGATCATCTTGTTGGTGCGTATATCCAGTAAAACCCTTAGAGTCTTTGGTACGTATATCCAAAGGTTTTAAGTCGATATCTTAAAGTTATTCCGCAAACTTCTATGATATCCATCGATCATTCAATTCTATTCCATTCTCACGGCTTCACAGCCAAATCAATATGTGTTTCTCAACCAAAGAGTGCCGAATCCAGGGAGGATCACATTAAGTGGTATCAGAGCACACTCTGAAGTTGAGTTTTCTTTCTAGCATCTATTCATTAAATCGTTCATCCATCTCTAGTCATCTGTTCGGTTCTGTTAAAAATCGAATCCTATCATCTGTTTGTCTGTTCATCGCTAAGTTGTGTAGATCTGTATTCTGTCGAAAATTAGCAAGTGACCCTTCATCTTCTTACTCGATCAGGCCTGTTCAAAATCTGCATAATAATTTTCTTTGATCATGTGTAGTAGACAGGAAGTATAATCGAATTTCTTAGGACTTTTTACTGGTGTTGTTGTTCTTGTTAAATTGGCAGAACAGAATGTAGACTTCAGCAGACTTCTGGCAGAGTAAAACTTCAGCAGACTTCTGGCAGAGTAACATCAGCAGACTTCTGGCAGAGTAAAACTTCAGCAGACTTCTGGCAGAGTAACTTCAGCAGACTTCTGGCAGAGTAAAACTTCAGCAGACTTCTGGCAGAGTAAAACTTCAGCAGACTTCTGGCAGATTAGGTTCAGCAGGCTTCTGGCAGAGTAAAAACTAGCTTCCTAGAGAAGATTCAACAAAGCTTCTCCTACAAGACTTAAGAATGACGCCAGAGCATGAAGAAACCAGTAACAGTGCCAATAACAAGCTGTGGATCGAAGCAATCACTGCTCAAGTCACTGCTCAGATGGGTCGAATGATGAATAACAAGTTTGAAGCATTTCGTAGTGAGCTACAAAACCAAAACCAAACGCCAAATGGAAAAACTCATTTATCAGAGAAAGATCAATCACATGAGGGCAGAGAAAGGAAAAAACATCATAAAGACGATGCAGCAGACAACTACTACAACAATCACAGTAGTTCTTCCCAAAGGAGCCAAAGAAGAACAAGACGTGCAAAAGAAGGCAGAGATCTCTTACAAGAAAACCTCGGGGGTCTTAAACTTAAAATTCTATCTTTCAATGAAAAGAATGATCCTGATGCTTATGTGGATTGGGAGAAGAAGATCGAACTGGTCTTTAATTGTCAACCTTACGCAGACATCAACAGAGTAAAGGTGACTGCTATAGAATTCTACGATTATGCTCTTAGTTGGTGGGATCAAATTGTTACTTCCAGGAGACATAATAGAGAATTTCCAGTGGAGACATGGTCAGAAATAAAGCTTATCATGAGAAGACGGTTTGTGCCAAGCCATTATCACCGTGAGCTCCATTCAAAGATTAGAAAGCTCACTCAAGGGAACCGTTATGTAGAAGACTATTACCAAGAGCTGGAGGTTTTAATGCTTCGAGCTAACATCTCTGAGGATAAAGAAGCAACTATGTCTCGGTTCTTAGGAGGTTTAAACAGAGAGATTCAAGACAGAATGGAGATGCAACACTATGATGAACTAGAAGAGATGCTGCATAAAGCTATTCTGGTCGAGCAGCAAGTTAAGAGACAGGGATCTTCACGATCAAGTTATGGAGTTGATTCAACCAGACCGAGTTATCAAAGAGACAACGAGCAAGCTGTAACTTCAAAGTTTGATACTAAACCAGTTCCTATTATTCAAGACAGAGACAAAGGAAAGGTAGAAGTAACAACATCAAGGGCTCGTGATGTTAGGTGTTATAAGTGTCAAGGAAGAGGACACTATGCGCATGAATGCACCAATTAAAAAGTTATGGTTCTTCTGGACAATGGGGAGATCGAATCTGAAGAAGAGGAACCAGAAACTATGTCATCTCCCAATGAGTATGAAGAAAGAGCAACTAGAGGAGAATTATTGGTGGCAAGAAGAAATCTGAGCATTCAAAGTCAAAACGAGGAACAAGAACAGAGAGAGAACTTGTTTCATACAAGATGTCAAGTTCAAGGAAAAATATGCAGCCTCATTATTGATGGAGGTAGCTGCACCAATGTAGTAAGTGTTACTATGGTAAAGAAACTTGGGTTAAAAGAGCAGAAGCACCCTAAACCATATAAGCTTCAGTGGCTCAATGACAGTGGAGAAATGAAGGTTAAAAGTCAAGTAACTGTGCCAATAACCATTGGAAAGTATGAGGACGAGATCTTGTGTGATGTGTTACCAATGGAGGCTGGGCATATTCTTCTTGGGAGGCCGTTGCAATCAGACCGAAGAGTTATCCATGATGGCTACACCAATCGCCATTCTTTTGAGTTCAAAGGCAGGAGAACTATTCTGGTTCCTATGACGCCAAAAGAAGTCTATGAAGATCAAATCCATCTCAAATGCAAGGAGGACAGGTTAATCAAACAACCTAATTTCTTTATTAAAGCCGGTAAAGTTAAACAAGCTATGTTTTTACAACAATCTATGCTTCTGTTTGTGTTTAAAGAAACTCTAATGAGTTTAACTAATCTTACACCAATGCTGCCAAGTGAGATGAAATCTCTTTTGCAGGATTATAATGATGTGTTTCCTGAGGATAACCCCATTGGTTTACCCCCCATTCGTGGCATTGAACATCAAATCAACTTTGTACCAGGAGCATCATTGCCAAATCGACCTGCTTATCGAACTAATCCGGTGGAAACAAAAGAGTTGCAGAGACAAGTGGATGAGCTCATGGAGAAAGGACATATCAGAGAAAGCATGAGTCTATGCGCTGTTCCAGTCTTGCTCGTGCCTAAGAAAGATGGCAGTTGGCGCATGTGTGTTGATTGCAGAGCCATCAACAATATCACGGTGAAGTATCGACACCCTATTCCTAGATTAGATGATATGCTTGATGAACTGCATGGCTCTAGCATATTTTTTAAAATTGATCTTAAAAGTGGCTATCACCAGATTAGGATGAAAGAGGGTGATGAATGGAAAACTGTATTTAAAACGAAACATGGTTTATATGAATGGTTAGTTATGCCATTTGGTTTGACAAATGCACCTAGTACATTCATGAGATTAATGAATCACGTTCTGAGGGCTTTCATTGGAGTTTTTGTTGTAGTATACTTTGATGACATTCTTATTTACATGAAAAGCTTATCTGAACATGTAAAGCATCTAGACTCTGTTCTAAACGTGCTTAGAAAAGAAAAACTTCATGCCAATCTTAAGAAATGCACCTTTTGCACAGATAATCTTGTGTTTCTAGGCTTTGTTGTGAGTGCAGATGGAGTTAAGGTTGACGAGGAAAAGGTTAAGGCCATTAGAGACTGGCCAAGTCCAAAGACAGTGGGCGAAGTGAGGAGTTTTCATGGTCTTGCTGGGTTCTATAGACGTTTTGTTAAAGACTTCAGTACTAAACCTGCACCACTCACAGAAGTTATCAAAAAGGAAGTAGGATTCAAGTGGGAACAAGCACAAGAGGAGGCTTTCCAGACACTTAAAGAGAAGCTTACTAATGCCCCTCTTTTGATATTACCTGATTTTCTTAAAATATTTGAAATCGAGTGTGATGCCTCAAGTATAGGAATTGGAGCTGTACTAATGCAAGATAAGAAACCCATAGCCTTTTTTAGTGAAAAACATGGAGGAGCTACACTGAATTACCCAACATATGACAAGGAACTGTATGCCTTGGTTCAAGCTCTCCAGACGTGGCAACACTACTTGTGGCCGAAGGAGTTTGTTATACATACTGATCACGAGTCACTTAAGCACTTAAAGGGGCAACAAAAATTTAACAAGAGGCATGCCAGGTGGGTCGAGTTTATTGAGACATTCCCATATGTCATCAAGTACAAAAAAAGTAAAGATAATGTAGTTACAGATGCATTATCTCGAAGGTACACCTTACTCTTTACTCTTAATGTTAAGCTTCTGGGATTTGAGCAAATAAAAGAGCTGTATACAACTGACCCTGATTTTCAAGAGATTTATACAGCTTGTAAGAAGTTTTCCTCATGGCATTATTATAAACAAGATGTATTTCTCTTTTATGAGAACCGTTTGTGTGTTCGTAACTGCTCTCTACGAGATTTGTTTGTCAGGGAAGCACATGGAGGCGGATTAATGGGACATTTTGGCATTGCTAAGACACTGGAAATTATGAAAGACCACTTTCACTGGCCACACATGAAACGTGATGTTGAAAGAATCTGTGGTAGGTGTACTACTTGTAAGCAAGCCAAATCAAAGGTTCAGTCGAACGGTTTGTATACTCCTTTACCTATTCCTACTCATCCCTGGAATGATATTTCTATGGACTTTGTGATGGGATTGCCTAGGACTAGAACTGGAAAGGACTCTATCTTTGTTGTGGTTGACAGATTTTCGAAAATGGCTCATTTCATTGCATGTCATAAAACTGATGATGCATTACATGTAGCTAATCTGTTCTTTAAAGAGATTGTTCGTTTGCATGGAATGCCTAAGTCTATAGTTTCAGATAGAGACACTAAGTTCCTTAGTTATTTCTGGAAGACTCTTTGGTCTAAACCACGGACTAAACTTTTGTTCTCTACTACATGTCATCCGCAAACTGATGGTCAAACAGATGTGGTTAATAGAATCTTAGGTACTCTTATGCGTGCATTGATAAAAAAGAACCTAAAAACGTGGGAAGAATGCTTGCCTCATATTGAATTTGCATATAACCATGCTGTGCATTCTGCGTCTAAGTATTCTCCTTTTCAAATTGTTTATGGGTTCAATCCCATATCTCCTTTGGATCTAATCCCTTTGCCTTTGAGTGAAAGAGCTAGCATTGATGGGAAAAAAAAGGCTGAAATGGTTCAATAGATTCATGAGAATGCTAGGAGAAACATAGAAGAGAAAACAAAGCTTCACGCTAAGCAAGCTAACAAAGGAAGGCGCCAAGTAATTTTCGAAGTGGGGGATCAAGTTTGGGTTCACTTGAGAATAGAGCGGTTTCCAAATGAGAGAAAATTCAAACTGATGACAAGGATCGATGGTCCTTTCACTGTAACAAAAAGGATCAGTGACAATGCCTATCAGCTTGATCTACAAGGTAAGTATAATATAAGTTCTAGTTTCAATGTTTATGATCTGGTTCCATTTATTGCAGATGAAACGGATTTGAGGTCAAATCATTTTCAAGAGGGAGGGGATGATATGATCATGGACAACATTAGGAACGTGGAGCTTGAACCAGAGGCTGTAGAAGAGGATGAACTTGTAGACATTGAAGCTAAAGCTGCACCAAACGGTCCACTGACTCGTTCTAGAGTCAAGAAACTTGTTGGAGGAATGCTTAATGGCATATGGAGTCAAGATGATCAAGACAGCGAATATGGAGGTAAAGCTAATCAAACCACTATGGTTTTGATTCAAGCTAAGTGATTTCAACAAATGGGAAAAGTGTTTCAATTATACTCTTTTTCCCTTGTCAAGTTTTGTCCCAATGGATTTTCTTGACAAGGTTTTTAATGAGGTAATTGATTCACTTTTCAATTGCCCATTTGTTGAAACAAAGGCCCAAGCCCATTAAAGAAGAAGCAATTTTCATCCAGATTGAAGCCAAGAAGAGAGAGGGCATTTATCAGTTTAAATTAGTTGTTATTTCCAAGACAGTCTGCATGTAGACTTGTCTTCTTCTTCTTTATATTCCATGTTCTCTCTTTTGCAGATCTCATCTTCCTTTTTAATCAAATTCCTTTTCTAAAGAAGATCATCTTGTTGGTGCGTATATCCAGCAAAACCCTTAGAGTCTTTGGTGCGTATATCCAAAGGTTTTAAGTCGATATCTTGAAGTTATTCCGCAAGCTTCTGTGATATCCATCGATCATTCAATTCTATTCCATTCTCACGGCTTCACAGCCAAATCAATCTGTGTTTCTCAACAAAAGAGTGCCGAATCCAGGGAGGATCACATTAAGTGGTATCAGAGCACACTCTGAAGTTGAGTTTTCTTTCTAGCATTTTATTCATTAAATCGTTCATCCATCTCTAGTCAGCTGTTTGGTTCTGTTAAAAATAGAATCCTATCATCTGTTTGTCTGTTCATCGCTAAGTTGTGTAGATCTGTATTCTGTCGAAAATTAGCAAGTGACCCTTCATCTTCTTACTCGATCAGGCCAGTTCAAAAACTGCATAATAATTTTCTTTGATCATGTGTAGTAGACAGGAAGTATAATCGAATTTCTTAGGACTTTTTACTGGTGTTGTTGTTCTTGTTAAATTGGCAGAACAGAAGGTAGACTTCAGCAGACTTCTGGCAGAGTAAAACTTCAGCAGAGCACACTCTAAAGTTGAGTTTTCTTTCTAGCATTTTATTCATCAAATCGTTATAGTCAGCTGTTCGGTTCTGTTAAAAATAGAATCCTATCATCTGTTTGTCTGTTCATCGCTAAGTTGTGTAGATCTGTATTTTGTCGAAAATTAGCAAGTGACCCTTCATCTTCTTACTCGATCAGGCCAGTTCAAAAACTGCATAATAATTTTCTTTGATCATGTGTAGTAGACAGGAAGTATAATCGAATTTCTTAGGACTTTTTACTGGTGTTGTTGTTCTTGTTAAATTGGCAGAACAGAAGGTAGACTTCAGCAGACTTCTGGCAGAGTAAAACTTCAGCAGACTCCTGGCAGAGTAACTTCAGCAGACTTCTGGCAGAGTAAAACTTCAGCAGACTTCTGGCAGAGTAAAACTTCAGCAGACTTCTGGCAGAGTATCTTCAGCAGGCTTCTGGCAGAGTAAACACCAGCTTCCTAGAGAAGATTCAACAAAGCTTCTCCTACAAGACTTAAGAATGGCGCCAGAGCATGAAGAAACCAGTAACAGTGCCAATAACAAGCTGTGGATCGAAGCAATCACTGCTCAAGTCACTGCTCAGATGGGTCGAATGATGAATAACAAGTTTGAAGCATTCCGTAGTGAGCTACAAAACCAAAACCAAACGCCAAATGGAAAAACTCATTTATCAGAGAAAGATCAATCACATGAGGGTAGAGAAAGGAGAAAACATCATAAAGATGATGCAGCAGACAACTACTACAACAATCACAGTAGTTCTTCCCAAAGGAGCCAAAGAAGAACAAGACGTGCAAAAGAAGGCAGAGATCTCTTACACGAAAACCTCGGGGGTCTTAAACTTAAAATTCCATCTTTCCATGGAAAGAATGATCCCGATGCTGATTTGGATTGGGAGAAGAAGATCGAACTGGTCTTTAATTGTCAACATTACGCAGACATCAACAGAGTAAAGGTGGTTGCTACAGAATTCTACGATTATGCTCTTAGTTGGTGGGATCAAATTGTTACTTCCAGGAGACGTAATAGGGAATTTCCAGTGGAGACATGGTCGCATGGCGTCACACGCTGCGCTTTCATACGTTTTTATATTCAGATCCCTGTCTCACTCCTCATAACTCACTTCTCCACATTTCCGAAAAAACAGGTAGCTCTCTTCTCTCTCTTCTTTTCTCTCTTTTTATTTTCAAGTTTCGGCTAGGTTTTTATCGATTCTTCTCTTCCGCCGCCACCACTTTGAATTTTCCGACCCATCTTCAAGCGTGGCTCGGCGACTCCTTGCATTTTCTGATCCATCTTCGTACATCTACGGCGAGTGTTTGAATTTTCTGATCCATCATCATCCGGGTCGCGTTGCTGCTTTGATCTTCTCTGCCTCCGAGCTGAAATTTCTCGTATCAAGTGTGACTCCGGCAAATTCTTCCTCATTGCTTGGACGTAAGATGGTGTTATCTCCGCAGGTTACCGAACCAGTGGAAGCCAATTCTCCACCAGGTCAGTTGCAGATTTTTTTCCCATCTCTGATTGACGAGGCATTGATGCCGAGGTAGATGCCGAGGCAGATTTGATACAAAAGGCTCTCGAGGAATTTAAAGCCGAACCAGAAGAATACATTCTTGACGAGGCAGAAAAGGTGCGTTTGGAGAGATTGTATTCGAGCCACCAGGCTAGCACATCGACGAGGCGAAAGCCTAAGAGCAAAGCTCCTAAGAGACGACCCGACCCACCCGGTTCGTCTTTGTGCACTGCTGAGTCTTTGGAGGCACTGAGGCATCGATTTAATATTTCAGAAGATGTAGATCTGGTTGTTCCAGCCTCAACAGACCAAGCTGAATCTCCACCGCTTGGGCATTTCACTCTCTACGAGTGTTTCTTTTACGATTGTCTACTCTGGTTTCCAATTCTAGCTTGATCATCCGCTTTCTATCCAAACACGGGTTAGCGCCGAGCCAAATTACTCCTCGTGGGATGCATCACTTCGTGGGGATTCTCGTTCGGAGTTATGAATGCGATGTGACCGTCCGCATCTCCCATCTTCGACAGTTCCTTGAGTTTCGGAAGATCAAAAACTCCAAAACCTACTACATCTCTAATAAAAAGCAGAGAAAGATCATCGAAGGCTTCCAAAGCAAAGACAGAGACTGGAGGAATTACTTTTTCTTCGTTCCCATCAACGATGCCACGGTGGAAGCCGAAAGTGTTCATTATGTCAAAACTGAGTGGGGAACTATTGGTGGGCGAGCCGTAGACCTTTCAGGAGATTTGCAAAGGTTTTATTTTGTGGCGAGCTAACACTTTTTTTCTTCTTTGTTTGTGCAGTTCGGCAGGTTCTACCACGTTACCCAGAAGATACACTAACGCTTCGGAATACACTTGCTGCCAGAAAGTACCATTTGGAAAATCACTTTTCCCTAAGGAGAGTTGAAAAAGCCCGAGCCATCTTTGCCGGCGTTGAAGTATCTGACAGCTCAGAATCTGAATCTCCACCGCGAAGTCCTCCAAGAAGAAGTATGGGAAAAAGATTGACCATCCGCGACAAACAAGCTCTGAAGGAGAAGAAAGAGGGAGAGGCAGCTGGCTGAGCTGACGAGGTAACTAACGCAATCGAACAAACTGCCAAGCCGGTTACCGAGGTGCCCGACCAAACTGTGACTGAAATGGAGACACATCCTCCTTCCGAGCAACCAGCTCTTGCCGCTGAAGCTAGGGAAGTAGTTTTGGCTCTCGTTTCGGTTGTTAGACCCTCTTCTTCAATAATGTCCCAGCACAGAGAGGACAAGAAGCTTTCTGGCAAATGTCCTGCTTCCGAGGCCAATAAAGAGAGAAACAAAGGAAAGCAGGAGAAAAGGAAATGCCATAAGCCTGCCGACCCAACTTCTGACAAGCCGGAGCCCACGTCGTTTAAGCATGAAGGATCCGAGCCAATATGCAACGACAAGGCAGCTTCAGCGACCCTCTTTTTGCCACAGCAGTAAGCGACGTGTTGATTCGAGACGAGCGTGGGAAGCAGAAGCCAATCTTTTACGTCAGCAAAACCCTTACATATGCCGAGGCAAGGTACTCGCAGATGGAAAAACTGGCGCTGTCCACAGTCATGTCGGCGCGAAAGCTAAGGCCATACTTCTAGTCTAACTCGATTGTCATCCTGAGTACCTTCCCGATAAGGTTCGTTCTGCACAGCCCAAGTCAGTCAGGAAGGCTAGCAAACTGGGCAATAGAACTCAGCGAATATGACATTGAATATCGCGGACGCACAAGCGCGAAATCCCAAGTCCTGGCTGATTTTCTTATCGAACTACCTGAAGAATGCATTAACGACGAAGCACAAAGCCAGTCCTGGAAACTCCACGTTGATGGCTCGTCTTCGAAAAATGGTTCAGGAGTAGGGATACGACTAATTTCTCCAACTGGCGAGTTACTGGAACAGTCTTTCCGCCTTGGTTTCCACGCGTCCAACAATGAAGCGGAGTACGAAGCCCTGATTGCCGGAATAAAACTTGTCGGTGGCCTAAAGATCGAGCAACTTCACGCATTCAACGATTCCCAACTAGTCGCAAATCAGTTCAGCGGCAAATATGCAGCAAAGGATGATCAGATGGAAGCTTACCTGAAGATCGTCAAAGAATTGGCTACGCAGTTCAAACAATTCATCCTAACGCGTATTCCGCGAGGAGAAAATACCTCAGCCGACGCACTTGCAGCCCTTGCATCAACTTCCAATCCGGATCTCAAAAGAATAATCCCAGTGGAATTCATTCAGAACCCGAGCATCAGTCTTTGCGATACAGTGAATGCCATAACTCGTTCACAAGTGGCTAAACAAGCAACAGAAGTCACAACCAGGCAAGAGGAGATAGATGAAATGCAAGAGGAATTGGCAAATCTGCCATCCGCCGAGCCAGAAACAGCCCCAATGGAAGAAGACATTCTTGAAGAATCACCAATCATCGAAAACAGCAACGACCCTGTCATCGAACCACGACCCGACGAAGAAGCAAACGAGATCGACGATGAAGCAGAATATGGCTGCGACAAGGAATTGCTCGGCGCAATCAGAGAATACATATACGACGGAGTCTTACCAACCGAAAAGTGGGCAGCTTGTAAGCTTCGAGCCCAGGCAGCTCGTTATGTTTTACTCGATGGAAATGTCTTTAAGTGGAGATTCTCTGGACCATTGCTAAACTGTGTGGAAGGAAAGGACGCAAAGAAGATCATGGAGGAAGTTCACAATGGTTCGTGTGGCAACCACTCAGGGGGAAGAGCACTAGCGATAAAAGTTAAACGTCACGATTATTATTGGCCGACAATGATCAAAGATTGCAAAAAAAATTCGGCCAGATGCGAAAAATGCCAACTTCATGCGCCAATGATTCACTAACCAACGGAAGTGCTTTCATCAATCTCATCACCGTATCCATTCATGCGATGGTCTATGGACATCGTCGGGCCACTGCATCCCTCAAAACAGAAGCGTTTCCTGCTTATTTTGATGGATTATTTTTTAAAATCGATAGAAGCCGACTCGTATGCTAACATTAAAGATGCACAGGTGGAGTCCTTTATCTGGAAAAACATCATATGCCGACATGGAGTGCCATACGAGATAGTGATGGATAATGGCTCGCAGTTTATCTCAAATCGTTTCGAAGCTTTCTGCAAAGAATGGAAAATCAGATTCAGCAAGTCTACTCCAAGATATCCACAAGGGAACAGACAGGCCGAAGCAATCAACAAAACAATCCTCGACGGCCTGAAGAAGCGTCTTAATGAGAAAAAAGGACGTTGGGCTGAAGAACTTGAAGGAGTACTCTGGTCTCACCGTACTACCCCACGACGAGCAACAGGGGAAACTCCATTCGCCCTCGTATACGGAACGGAGTGCGTCATCCTATCGGAGATACATTTCCCAAGAATTCGCCGCAGATTAATACCGGAGCAAGAAGGGCTCAACCACCTATTAATGCTCGACGAGTTGGACTTAGTCAACGAAAGATGGGATCAAGCCTTGATCCGGATCCAGAACTATCAGAACGCGACAACAAAATACTACAATGCCAATGTTCGAGAACGAAGATTCTACAAAGGAGATTTGGTTTTGTGAAAGGTTTTCCAAAACACCGCGGAGACAAACGCGAGAAAACTGGGAGCCAACTGGGAAGGACCTTACAAGATCACTCTGGTAGTCAAACCCAGCGTTTACAAACTTACCAGCATGACAGATGTTCCAGTACCGAGATCATGGAATGCAATGCATCTCAAAAAGTATTATCACTAAGCTACTTTACATGAACTACGGGGCGATTTGATCCCTGCAAAAGAGTACGTAGGCAGCTCGTCTTCGGACGGGTTTAGTTGCCCCCTCCTTTCAAAAGGGGGGGAGTGGGTACGTATACGTATACTCGTATACTCCCATCTTTGTAATCGACTCTACGATCTATCAAAGCAAAGTTTTCAAAGATAGTTTTACTAAAACATCCTCCAAGGATCACTAAGTCTTAATGAAACAGACATATTCGAACAAATCAAGCTACAATGGGCATTTCGCCACATCTTCATTACTACTGGCCACAGTAGTGAAGTTTTGCATCCATCTCAGATCTAAACTCTCACATCCGTCTGAGGATTAAAAGCGCGCTTTACAAATATTCGTTCATTGTCGGAGCGGGGACGTTCGTGGTAACACATCCGTAAACCGAAATGTTCAAACTGAACTATGCAAACAATGTTCATTATTGGAGCAGATAAGTTTATGGTTGGAGGTACTCGCATCTTCCTGATGGAAATAAATCTTTCCAATTTGAATTTGCCATTGATCTGTCTAATCTTGATTCACCTATTGAGGAGATGTAATTCCAAAAATTTGTTCTGTTTTTCTTTTGTGGAGTTTCATATATATAAGTTACGAATAAAGACAGCTAGATCTAGCATGTCCACCTTCAGCTGATTGATCTTCACGATCTTCGCCTTAGCTCTAGAGACCTTTCCTTGAAATCTCTCCGCCATCTCACGCCGAACCTCCACTACGGCCTGCTGAATCTTCGCCTCTTGAAGCTCGTTGGCAGTTTCTAATTGCCTCGTGAGCTCGGCTATCTTGGAGTCACGGCAAACTTTGTTGTTCTCCAAAACCTTGACTCTCTTCTCTGCCTCAGCACGGCTGGCCTCCACCACTCCTTTCTCAGATCGGAGATCATTTACCAGTCTGGTGGCCCTTTCAAGTTCGGCTTGGAGATCCAGAGCTTTCTTTCTGGCGTCTTCAACGCGGGTCCTATCTAGACGAGCATCACGGTCGTAGTCAAGAGCTAGCTGGTTGATGTGCGCAAGGAACTACAGGTAAAAACAAATCATGCCTCAGAGCAGCGAAAACAGCAATCGCATAACCAAGAATAAAAACAATGGTTCGGTCAATCGCGTACCTTGACACCACGCATTGCCATCTCGATGTAGGCTTTGTCGTGAACTAGAGTGTCTGGAGGGGGGAAATTATCTCCAGGACGAGTAATTTTAGAAACAAGAAGAGCAGAGTATGAGCCATCGTTGTAAAAACCCCCTGATACTGGAGCATCGGAGGGAGTCGGTTCGGTAGCCATCCAAGAAGCCGCATGCTTCTTCGATCTTTTTGCAGACTTCCCCTCAACTGGGTTTCCATCCTTGGTGCGCTTTCAGCTCTGCTCACCTTCTTTACCATTTCCCTTATGTCGAACAAGGGAGAACTCAACAGTTCGACAAGCCAAAATAACTTCCTGTGAGCTCGGGACAGCTGAATTTAACTCGGGAGGATCTAAAGCCAGCGGTGGTTCAGCAGGTACATCTATCTTCTGAGTTTCTATTTCACCTTGGGTCAATGCCTATGCGGCCGCTCTAGCTTTAGCAGCCTGCTTGTCACGCCAGGTCGGTCTCCCCATGTCAGGAATGTCTTCGGAAGGGTTAGACGAAGATGAGCTTGTAAAAGAGAAACCCGCAAGTTGAGCTCGGGCTTTCTCTACTCTTTGGAAAGAAAAGCTCTTCTCCCAGTTGCACTTCTGAGCAGCAAGTGTATGGCAAAGTTCGGATACATTCTCAGGGCACTTCGGTGGCGGATTAGGTACTGCAAAAGAAGGAATCAATTAGAACAAAGCCTAAGGAAAAAAAACCAACATAAATGAGAACCGATCTCGTTGCAAGATGTGGGATCGGCTACCCATTTTCTGCCAACTCGTCCTAACCAACTCAATGTCTTCAGCACCAACGGACTCCTCGGATATCGGAACGTAAAAGAAGAAGTCCATCCATTGAGCATCGTTGCTCAGAAAATCCCTGATGATACGACGAAATCTCTTGTTGGTAGCATAGTAAACGAACTTATCCTTAGGCCCAGCTCGTTTGAAACTCAAAAGATTCATCAGGTGGTAAGCTCCGATCTCCTCATCACATTCATAGCTTCTCACTAAAATCCCAATTATATGACGAAGCCCAAGAGGAGTGATTTACCCCAAAGATAGTCGATAATTTCCTAAGAAGGCAAGGATGACGTGTGGTATCGGGAACCAAAGGAAACAAAGATTGACGAAACTCTCATATAGGGTGAAATGGCCTGGTGGCGGATCGTCAGCTCGTCCAGATGAAGACGGAAGCACGAGTTCGACTCCTTCAGAAATGTGAAATCTCTGTCTAAGCAGGTCAAGAGATTCCAAAGTCGAGAGCGTCAAACCTGGCGGATCGGGGACTCTCTTTCTGGGCTTACATTTTCTCGGAGCTCGGTTTTTCAAAGCAAACAAGCGATCATATCCTTGTCGCATCTCGGCATAATCACATTCATCGAGCTCGATTTTTATTTCAAAAGGGTTCTCCGCCTCTTCAAATGGTTCGTCAATCAGAGAAGGGACGTCGAAATTGGCCGACCGATTTGCACCTCCAGTATCTGTTCGGGGGAATGAAAAGCTCTTCTCCCAGTTCCCCGAATCATCTAAACTCGCAGACTCCCATACAGAATCCATCTCGGCTCGAGTATGAAACCACGAGCTTGACACATCATCACACCTCGGAAATCTGGCGAGAAACAGTTACACTTCCCGAGGAGATCAAAATTTCACTAAGCGCAAAGATTGCCGAGCTGAAGTTCGCCATACAAAAGAACCCG
Organism: Pseudoturritis turrita; assembly: GCA_900406555.1. NCBI lineage: Eukaryota > Viridiplantae > Streptophyta > Magnoliopsida > Brassicales > Brassicaceae > Pseudoturritis > Pseudoturritis turrita. Next base: position 190,463 of record OVBL01000375.1, on the reverse strand, counting down.
AGATGATTGAAGATGATGCAAGATGGACTCGGAAAACATTGGCAAAACAAGTCAGTTCGGCAAGAAACCAGATGGAATCGACTACCATGGTAAGACAAATGAAAATTTGGCCAAGTACACAGAATTTCCGAGCTACACAAAGCGTAAGCCCGAGTTGAACAGACAAACTTGGTCTAAACGCCAATTCATGACACTCGAGCTCAGGATGCACGTAAGATCGGCAAATGCGATCTTGAGCTCAGCAAACATAATCGCGAACTCGGTCGGCAGCAGTCACATGAGTTCGGTAAAACCATGAAGTGAGCTCGGCAACATGTGAACTGCGCAAAGCCTAAACTTGGAACATTGATCTTATGCTTCTATCTCGGCACTATCACAACTGATACTGCCGAGCTGGGGGGCTAACTGTTGGGGTCGGTTTTCACCCCACATATCAATGATCAAAAATAGCAAGCTCACCACGAACTCGGTCTACAGCGGAAAGCGAGCTCGGCAAAAACAATGAAGCAAGCTCGGCATTGTTCCCAAAAAGGAGCTCGGCAATATATGAGCTCGGTACAAACCGATCTGGAGATTCATATCAGCTCGGAATCGAATGAAAATTAGTGAAGAATAAGATCTTTGATTTAGCTTTCCTATGGCATTGGAATCGTATCATTTGAAGTTGCGGTTGGCAAGAGAAGCCCGATTTACTGAAGACATGCCGAGCTACAGGGATGAGCTCGTGTCTGCCGAGCTAAAGAGATGAGCTCGGCAAGATGCCTTAAATCCATTAGATTGAGCTGAAATTTTGATATAAAATAGATAATTGAGTAAGCTTTCATCCGAAAGAAATCTCAAGTCATTTGGATCAATGGACAGAAAGTTACATCAATTATTTTAGAGACATATCCACCTGGCCGAGCTCATTAGCTACGAAGTGACGAGTTCAATGAACCCGAGCTCGTCGCAAAGATGGCCGAGCTCATTATCTATGAACTGACGCATTCAATGAGTCCGAGCTCGCCACGAAGAGATAGGCCGAGTTCATCATTCAAAACAAGGTCGAGCTCATCATTCAAGAACAATACCAAGCTCGAAGACAGAAAGTTGGGCCGAGCTGAGCAAGTGAGCATATGGGCCGAGATGACAAGCCCAAATGCTAGAATCCATGATGATGAAGTAACAAGTTCAAGCCCACATGGAGATATGACAAAGTCAAAGCCCATGAAGACAAAGCCCATGGTTGTAAGCCGACTTCGCTAAAAGGAAATTCCGAGGAATTAGGAAATCTTCCTTATCTCTTTAGATATTGATTTGGCCGACTTAGACTTGTATAAATAGATATGTACATCTCTTGGGAAGCGGATTCGTAATTTAACCTAGCAGAACTCTGTACTCTTGCTCTCATACTAACAGCTTAATAAAATACCATCTTTGGATCTCTGTTTGTGTTTTTTGGTGGTTTTTACTCAGAAATTTCGGATCTCTCTAAAAGATGTGACGAATTTAATTGGCGTGGATTTACACTCCCACATGTGTCAATAAATCCTCCTACTATTGGTTGTATGGAGTCGCATGATCATCATGTCCTTATGCAAAATATGTTTCCTCTGGATTTGAGAGGCTTGCTGCCAAAAAGGGTCTAGAATTGCGGTGACTCGATTGTGCAACTTTTTCAACAGATTATGCCACCGTGCCATTGAACTGGAGAAGCCGATATCATTGGAGTCTGAGATTGTGGAGACAATGTGCTAACTGGAGCGGTTCTTTCCTCCATCACTTTTTGATATCATGTTCCACCTATACATCTAGCAAGGGAGGCACGTTTGGGTGGGCCAGTACACTTTCATTGGATGTATCCATTTGAGAGGTACTGATTTCTTTTATTATTTGTGTCTATTAGAGGACGTGTTGCTATACAACTTGTTTATTAGCATTATGTTCTGTGATTGAGCTATAGGTATATGAAGACACTGAAGGCTTATGTCAAAAATTATGCAAGGCTAGAAGCATGTATGGCTGAGGGGTACTTTGCTAGAGAATGCATTGCCTTCTGCTTAGAGTTTCTACAGAATTATGCACCTGTCGAAGAAGCAGCAAAATAAAATGAAGATGTCGATTCTGACGATGCTGTCGTTGAGGGCCGTACACTGCAAAAGGCTACATAAGTTACACATTCAGATAAAGAGAAAGACATAGCACATAGGTATGTGTTAATGAACACGACAGTTATGGATCCCTATGTTCAGCAAGTTCAATTCTCTTTGACACTTAGATCTTATTGTTATTTGTATTGTCCATCCATGAAAAATAACTTATGTATCTTGATAAAAAGGATGCATTTGGAAGAATTGCAAGATAAGGATGTCCGATGCGCAAGAAATGAAACTCTATTATGGAAATTGCATACCGAAAGGTTTTCACAGTGGATAAAGGAAAAGGTAGGACCAAATTAGTGGATAGTTTTACTCTTGAGTTTTAATTTAGCTTCATGTGTCGTTGTCACTAATACTATAATTTCACTTTTTAGATACCTACTAACTCAGAGGCTCATTCGAGCAAGTTGAGGTGGTTGGCATTTGGACCAAGACATATTGCTCAAAGCTATAAGGGGTTTGTCATTAACGGACATCAATTCCACACAGAGGATGTTAAGTGGGAGACTCAAAATAGTGGAGTGACATATGAAGCTTTTACTATGTGTAGAGCTAGTGCACGAGATTGTAAACAAATGGCAGACATAGTTTCATACTATGGAGTGATCAGGGAGATCATATTGTTGGACTACAACATGTTCACTGTTCCTGTATTCAAATGCATTTGGGCCAATAAAGTTAATGGTGTCAAGGAAGAAGATGGATTTACGCTTGTGAATCCCATCTGAACCAGTCAGCATTTCTCCGAGATCCATACATCTTGCCATCGCAAGCAAAAGACGTGTTTTACTCTAGAGAATATGAATCATCTCCATGGTATGTAGTTCTGAGGGCGCCACCAAGGGGATTTCACGAGCTAGAGATAGAGGATGAGTTTGTTGGTGCACCATTATCCACTACAAGAAAACAGCACAAGAGCGACTCCGTAAACGGTCACAAAACAGTCGCAAATATGCAATGAGCGACTGATTTGAGACTAAAAAAAGTAGTCGCTAAATTTTGGTCGCTAATTCAAACAGTCGCAAAGTAGTCACTTTTTGGGACTAAATTGTGACTACTAAATTTCGTCATACATAAGCGACTACTTTGAGACAATATTTAGTAGTCGTATATTAAAAACTAAATCGTGACAACATGAATCTAGTTGCAAAACCGTCACGTATTAGCAACTTCTTTGCAACTATCTTAATTAATATATTTATATATATATTTCAAATTTAAAAAGCTGAAATTAAAACGAAATTAAGAAGCTGAAATTAAAACGAAATTAAAAAGCTGAAATTTAATATATATATATATATATATATATATCTTAATTAATATATTTATATATATGTTAACATTATGTTCTAAACATATGAAAAATGCATTTAAAATAAAGGAGAAGATGATGAAATATTTGTCTAAGGTGCAGTGGCGAGTGCCTCGTGCAGTGTCCTTCAAGTAAGATACGAGCATCTCCAAGCTTGAGATCCGATTTTGAGCATGTCGTACCCAGTATTTTCTTTGCGTAAAGTTCCAAGCATGTCAAGCACATTGCCATTTGCTGTGACAATTCTAGACCTGACATGGTACGAAAAATAAAGATGATGAAGATGAAACCCAAAAATATTACATATGGATAGAAAGTGACTAAGATTATAATTGATTACCCAATACGGTTCCATGAAGTGAGCCATAACGGATAAGGCGCAAACCACCAGCATTAGTTGAAACATTTCCACCAATATGGCAGCTTTCTTTTGCACCTAAGTCCAGAGGCATAACAAAACTGGGGAAACATTAATTTATGTTGCTTACATCTGACAAAAAACCGAGCTAGTTGAGTAATAAATTACTATTCTATTAGTTTGCAGTTCATTGTTACTAAAGACGGTAAGAAGACATTGTTATATTACTGTGGGAGTCGATACTCGCACAACTAAACTTGGTTAGGAAAAAAAAGGGATTCGAAAAACTTCTATGAAAAGAAACCAAGAACAGAGATCCAAAGATGGTGACTTTATTCAAGCTGTTTAGAAAAATTTTTGCAGAGAAAATAACAAGCGTTTTGCTAGGAAAGATAGCCGATCCCTTTTTTCAAAGGGGTACTTGTCTATTTATACAAAAATAAGTCGGCTAGGCCTCTTCCTAAACGATAAAGGAAAACTTCATTATTCTTCGGGATTTTCTTTCCTCTCTGGTTTGTCTAAGTCGGTTTGGGTATGGGCTTCTTGCTTTGACTTACTAACTTGGCCCACCGACCTCTTGTGGCTCGCTGCCTCAACCCAATCAACATGTTGGGCTTGCTGCTTCGCTGGATCACCAGATATCCGGCTCGTCGTCTCTTTGTCCCGTCTGGATCTCTGTTAGCCCATCATCTGTTTGGATTGTTGCCAATATTTTGGCGCGTCACCCAAATATTTGGCTTACCGCCAAAATGTTTGGCTCATCACCGTTATCTTGGTGCACCACCAATCATGTTGGTGAGTCGCCGTTTGTGGGTTCGCCAATATGTTGGCTCATTATCGTTTGTTGGTTTACCAATATGTTGGCTCGTCATCGTTTGTTGGTTCGCCAACATGTTGGCTCCTCACCGTTTATTGGTTTGCACATATGTTGACTCGTCACCGTTTGTTGGTTCGCCAACATGTTGGCTCTTCAGCGTTTGTTGGTTCGCCAACATGTTGGCTCTTCAGCGTTTGTTGGTTCGCCAACATGTTGGTTCGTCACCGTTTGTTGGTTCGCCAACATGTTGGCTCGTCACCGTTTGTTGATTTGCCAACATGTTCGGCTCGTTGCTAAGATGTTTGGCTCGTAGACGCCTCCCTGATGCCGAGCCAGAATAGTATGGTTCGTCACCTCGGCCTTTGGGCTCATAGGTGCTTTTCCCTGATGCCGAACCGGAGGAGTTTTGTTCATTTTAGCTTTGCCGTATGTGGGAGTGTAAATCCACGCCAATTGAATTCGTTATGTCTTTTAGCGAGATCCGAAACTTCTGAGTAAAAACCACCAAAAACACAAACGAAGATCCAAAGATGGTGTTTTTATTAAGCTGCTTAGAAAGCTTTTTGTGTAAGAGCAAAAGTACAGAGTTTTGCTAGGTAAATTGCGGATCCCTTTTCCAAAGGGTGTCCATCAGTATATATACAAGCCAGAGTCGGCTAGGTCAATATCTAAAGAGATAAGGAAGATTTCCTAATTCCTCGGGATTTCCTTTTAGCAATGCCGGCTACAATCATGGGCTTTGGCTTCGTCACATCTTCATTATGGGCTTAAACTCGTGGGCTCGTCGTCTCGGCTCATAGTTCATTTGCCCAGCTCGGCCCAACTCCCTGTCTTTGAGCTTTGGCTCGGGTGGCATCGAGCTTCGCAGCTCGAGTGGCATCAGGCATCGCGGCTCAGGTGGCATCGAGCTTCGCAGCTCAGGTGTCATCGATTCACAATTCGGGTGGCATTCTTCATCATGACTCGGGTGACACCGAGCTTCGCAGCTCGGGTGTCATCGATTCTCGGTTCGGGTGACGTTCTTTATCACGACTCGGGTGACACCGAGCTTCGCAGCTCGGGTGTCATCGATTCACGGTTCGGGTGACGTTCTTTATCACGACTCGGGTGACACCGAGCTTCGCAGCTCGGGTGTCATTGATTCACGGTTCGGGTGATGTTCTTCATCACGGCTCGGGTGACGCACTATGGGTCGTGACCCCCGATCCGTCTGTCGTACCATGGATCGGGGTATACGTCCCAGCTTCTTCGCCGTGGGTCGTGACCCCCGATCCGTTCGTCGTACCATGGATCGGAATACACGACCTAGTTCCTTCACTGTGGGTCGTGACCCCTGATCCGTCTGTCGCATCATGGATCGTGGTACACGACCCAACCTACCTCGTCACGGTTCGGGATACCCAGTTCAACTCCTTTGTTCACGGTTCGGGGTAACTGATCTAACTTCATGGTCAGGGATCCCGATCCAACTTCTCACGGTTAGGGATCCCGATCCCACTCACAGCTCGGGGTACCCGATCTAACTTCATGGTTAGAGATCCCGATCCAACTTCTCGCGGTTAGGGATCCCGATCCCACTCACAGCTCGGGGTACCCAATCCAACTTCATGGTTAGGGATCCCGATCCAACTTCTCGCGGTTAGGGATCCCGATCCCACTCACAGCTCGGGGTACCCGATCCAACTTCATGGTTAGGGATCCCGATCCAACTTCTCGCGGTTAGGGATCCCGATCCCACTCACAGCTCGGGGTACCCGATCCAACTTCATGGTTAGGGATCCCGATCCAACTTCTCACGGTTAGGGATCCCGATCCCACTCACAGCTCGGGGTACCCGATCCAACTTCATGGTTAGGGATCCCGATCCAACTTCTCGCGGTTAGGGATCCCGATCCCACTCACAGCTCGGGGTACCCGATCCAACTTCTCACGGTTAGGGATCTAGCTGCTAGCACCTTTTCATACTTAGCCATTTTTCCAACCGTTGATTCCCACGAGGTGGAATCTGACCACAATAGTTTGGACTCCCGATCCTGTCTACCGCACCATGGATCGGGGTACACGATCCAGCTTCACCATGGGCCGTGATCCCCGACTCTTTTCATCCTACGCACAGTTAGGGGGACGCCCGATCCCCTTGCTGTTAACTTCAAGAGGGGAGATTTTGACCCCAACAGTTAGTCCCCCAACTCGTCAGTTTTAATGTTGAAAGTGTCGAGGTTAATAGCAATTTGAAGTTAACTTGCCCGAACCATCTTTCACCGTGATCCCGAACTGTTTGACTGACTGTTTCCCCGAACCATCGTCTAGACCAGGGTTTGGGTTCTGTTCGGGGGATTTTTGAAATCTATCACCTTTATCGGGGAGTGTAACCGTTTTTGCTGATTCCCGAGGTATGTGACGTCACTTTGTGCTTATATAAACCGTCTTGCCCCTCGACTCCTCATATCTTCATTTCTCCGAAAATCCCCCAAAACAGGTAACCTCTCTCTTCTTTCTCTCTCTATTTTTTTTGCTTAAGTTTTTTTTTAATTAGAGCCTCCGCGAAACCCCTTTGCCGCCGAACCGCTTGAGTTTTCCGATCCTTCTTCAATAGTTCTGCCGCAGTTCTTCGAGCTTCTGGCGGTTCGTCCAAGGATTTGGATCTGACTATTAGTTCACCTAGAAGATCTTGATCTGTTCTTCGATTTTTAGAGGTTTCGATCTATTTTGATAAGCAATCCGAAACCCCGACTTGTTTATCTAAATTTCCAGAAACCTTGATCTTCCTTTTCCTGTGACGAGGGATCCCGACCTGTTTTTAAGCACAACAGATGTCTCGACTGTCCGCGCCAATGTCTCCCGATCTGTATGCTAGATTGCTTGTTAGTCCGGATCAATCTTCATCTCCCGAACCGTCTTTCTCCCCCGAACCGATCCTTGCTCAAGATTGCAGCCGAGCAGATTTGTCCGGTGCAAACATCCTAGAAGATTTGGATGATTCGATTGGGTCGGGAGTAGGTCCCTCCATCCTTGGTAGAAAAATGGTGCTTTCTGAATCATCGAGAGCTGACAGTAACGCTCAGATCCCTGCGTCGTTTGAAAATCCCCAACTTCACGATTCTCCGTTTGACGAGGCGGTGAATCCTTTTATTGACGCCGTGGATCCCGAGCCGGCAAAAATTGAACCGAAGATTGGTTTTACGACCCGGCTATAGCCAGACAAGAGTTAGAACGTCTGATTGGACCTACTCGGTGAGCGCCAAGAAGGAAGAAAACTAAGAGGCGACCCGATCCACCTGGTTCCACTCTTTCTACCCTAGATTCGTTGACAGATCTCAGGCGGAGATTTAATATCTCGGAGGAGATCGAATTTGTCCTGCCTTCTTCGGCCATCGAGCCGTTAAACCTACCCCCGATCACTTTACCCTTTACGAGAGCTTCTTTTATCGCTGCTTGCTATGGCTCTCGATCCCCGAAGTGATCCTGCGATTTTTATGGAAACACAACCTGGCCATTTCCCAAATCAATTGCAGGGGGATCAGACATTTGGTCGGCATCCTTGTTAGAAGTTATGAATGCGATGTTGAGGTTGGGGTTGAACATCTGAGAAGCTTTCTCGAATTCCGACGTCGCAATAAAAGAGAGCTGAAGTACTATGTGTCGGGCAAGGCTAAAAGAAGCATCATAAAAGGATTTCCATCCAAAGATGACAACTGGGAGGACTACTTTTTTTTTGTCCCAATCACCGAAGCGTCCGTTGGATCGGGATGCCTTAACTTAATCAAAGCAGACTGGGGAGAACTTGGTAGCCGACCCGTGGTTTATTCTTGGGCTTCAGCTTGATTTCAATGCATTTATTCTCGTTTTAGGTTTTTACTTATCGTTTTTTTTTCTTTTGCAGCGCGTCACTTCCAATTTTCGCTGCCTCCCGATCTATCTGAGATTCACCAGACGCTTTCGGCTCGAAAGTGTAATTGGAAAAAAAGACTTCAACCTCCAGCGAGTGGAAAGAGCCCGATCCCTTTTCGAAGGTCAATCCGTTGGTCCATCATTCTCATCTAATTCAGACGATACCATGGAGAGACCTACTTTCAGAGATAGAGCCGCAGCAAAGGCAAAGGCAGAAACTGAGGCGAAAGAGAGAATAAAACAGGCCGAAGCGCTGGGTCGGTCTCGCATTCCGAAACCCCAGGTTGCTGTTACGTTAACCTCCGACCCAGTTTCCTCCCATAATCAATTCGAGCAGATTCCCCATCCCGGGGCTTCCCAAGGGGTCGTTTTGGGTCTTCGTCCCGCAGATTCCCAGATAGCACCACACAAAGACAAGGGTAAGGGCAAGGCCAAAGAGAAGAAAGACCCGAGCAGGAAACGTCAACCTTCAGGAGACGAGAGGATCGAAGGATTAGCCGGGACATTGAAAAAACAACGACGTTCCGAAAAACCTAAAGTGATCCCTGAAGCGATCCCCCTTGCTGCTGCTCCTACCAACACCGATGGGATTTACGATGATGCCGAGGCGTCTGCAGCTCATTTCTCAAAGATCGTTTGCCCCGGCGATCGTCTCCCCCCCACTGATACTTTGCTGAGGGACAAACCCTATAATTTTCTCTTCGCGGCGTCAAAGTATGTTTTCCATTATTACTTATCTTTGTCGTTGTCCCCCGATGCGTTCCTGCTTGTCTCGTTCTAAGTTGTTCTTTGGTTCCTGTGCAGTTTATAGCCCATCTGAACAGGATGGTGTTAGGATATGAGTCTGACGCTCGGAAAGATAGGGAGAGGGTCGACGACGCCCGGCGAATGGCGACTGAGCTTGATGGGAAACTCAAGGAGGCCGAGGCGAATCATGCTGCTGAACGGGAGAAGACCCTTAAGAGAATTCAGAGTCTTGAGGGTGAGACGGAGGGATTAAAGAAGCGTCAGAAGGAAAGCGATGATCGGATCATGCGACTGGAATCTGGCAAGGTTAGGCGCGATGCTCATATTGCTAGTTTGACGAGGCAGCTGGAAGCAGCGAATGAGCTGCTCGAGAGCAAAGTTGAACAGGCTGTGCTTGAGGCCAAGCGGGAGATGACGATGATGTTCGAAGACAAAATCTCTCGAGCCAAAAAACTACTTGGCCAGATTGACGGTGAGCCAAAAGAATGCATGCTTGACCTTGCTCAGATCGAAAGCAACCTCCAACTCATTGGGCTGCTTCAAGGCGACGAACCTCCCTCCCTTGATTCCGAGGCAAATAGTTTAGCTGAACAAAAGAAGTATTTGAAGGGAGCTCACGAGGCGTTTGCCCAGCTTGTGGCAGAAATAAGAGGAACCTTAAGATTATCTCTCGTCCGTGCTGACATACTTAAGGAACTGAATGCAGGGGAGCCCATAGAGAATGCTGCCGCGAGCGTCGGGATTCAAAACTTTTCTGGCTCGAACAGGGGGACGCCCGGTCTAGCTGACTTTAGTCCAAGGGAGGTTGCTAAAGAGCCGACCCCCGAACCATCTTCTGAGAAAGCCAATGAAGTCGCTCTTGAGGAGACCGTCACTCTTAAGGAGGCTGTCGTAGATTTTGAAGTGGTGCCTGAAGAGGACAAAGCTTCGGGAAGCGACATGGTTGAACAACCGGCAGAGCCAGAGCAGAAGGCAGTGACGACTCCCGAGATAGCGGAGGATTATGATCCTCTCTTTTTTGTCTAGTTTAAAACTCTCTTTCTGTTTAATGCCTAGACGGCTTTATCCAAGTTGTTTAAGAACTTATTATCTTCTAGCCCTTGCATTTGAATATGTATGTCTTTCGTTTAACAATAGATTGAGAATGCCTTACTTGCGTTTGTTTTTGTTTGCGTAGTTATGAGATGATCAGTCTCGAGATGATCATTTCGGTTTACAGATAGATTACCATAAACTTATCTGCTCCGATAATGAACATTTGTTTGCATAGTCTAGGACGAGCATTTCGGTTTACGGATAAGTTACCATAAACGTATCCGCTCCGACAATGAACGAATACTTGTATAGCGCGTTTTTGATCCTGAGACGGATGTGGGAATTCTCTATTGTGGCCAGCAATAGTGAAGATGTGGCGAGATGCCCGTTGTAGTCTGATTTGCTCAAATATGTCTGTTTTGTTAAGACTTAGTGATCCTTGAAGGATGTTTAGATAAAAATTGCCTTTAAAAGCAAAGCTTCGATAGATAGTAGAAACTGTTACAAAGATGGGAGTATACGAGTATGCGTATACGTACCCACTTCCCCCCCCTTTTGAAAGGAGGGGGGGCGACTGAACCCGTTCGAAGACGAGCTGCCTACGTACCCTTTGCAGGGATCAAGTCGCCCCGTAGTTCATGTAAAGTAGCTCAGTGATAGTACTTTTTGAGGTGCATTGCGTTCCATGATCTCGGTACTGGAACGTCCGTCATGTTAGCAAGTTTGTAAACGCCAGGTTTGACAACTTCGGTGATCTTGTAGGGTCCTTCCCAATTTGCTCCTAGTTTGCCAACATTTGTTTCCGCGGTATTCCGAAAAACCTTCCGCAAAACTAAATCGCCTTCGTAGAATCTTCGTTCTCGAACGTTGGAATTGTAGTATTTTGAGGCCGCGTTTTGATAGTTCTGGATCCTGATCAAGGCTTGGTCCCTTCTTTCGTTGATCAAGTCCAGTTCGTCAAGCATTAACAGGTGATTGAGCCCCTCTTGTTCTAGTAATAGCCTCCGGCGAATCCCTGGAAAATGTATCTCCGAGGGGATGACACACTCTGTTCCGTAGACGAGGGCGAACGGGGTTTCTCCTGTCGCTCGTCGTGGGGTGGTGCGATGAGACCAAAGTACCCCTTCCAGTTCTTCAGCCCAACGTCCCTTCTTCTCGTCAAGGCGTTTCTTTAGGCCGTCAAGTATTGTTTTGTTGATTGCTTCGGCCTGTCCGTTCCCTTGTGGATATCTTGGAGTAGACTTGCTGAGTCTGATTTTCCATTTTTCGCAGAAACCTTCAAAACGATTGGAGATGAACTGCGAGCCGTTATCTGTCACAATCTCGTACGGTACTCCATGTCGGCATATGATATTTTTCCAGACGAAGGCCTCCACTTGTGCATCTTTAATGTTAGCATAGGAGTCGGCTTCGACCCATTTTGAGAAATAGTCGGTCAAAACTAGAAGGAAGCGTTTCTGTTTTGACGGATGGAGTGGCCCGACAATGTCCATAGACCATCGCATGAATGGATATGGCGATGAGATTGATGAAAGTACTTCTGTAGGTTGGTGGATCATCGGCGCATGGCGTTGGCATTTTTCGCATTTGGCTGAAAACACCTTGCAATCTTTGATCATTGTTGGCCAATAGTAGCCGTGACGTTTGACTTTTATGGCTAGTGCTCTCCCTCCAGAGTGATTTCCACATGAACCGTTGTGAATTTCCTCCATAACTTTCCTGGCGTCCTTTCCTTCCACGCAGTTTAGCAACGGTCCCGAGAATCTCCACTTGAAGACATTTCCATCAAGTAACACGTAACGTGCTGCCTGGGCTCGAAGCTTGCGAGCTGCCCATTTTTCGGTCGGTAGGACGCCGTCGCATATGTACCCTCTGATTGCGCCGAGCCATTCCTTGTCACAACCATATTCTGGATCATTGTTGACTTCGTTTGCTTCTCCGTTGGGTTCAACGACAGGGTCCTTGCTGCTTGTTGTAGTTGGTGACTCAACGAGATTGTCTTCTTCCATTGGGGCAATATCCGGCTCTGCGGGTGATTGATCGGCCAATTCTTCCTGCATTTCGTCCATCACCTCTTGCCTGATCGAGACATCTGTCGCTTGTCTAGCCGCTTGTGAACGAGTTATAGCATTCACTGAACCGCCGGAACTAATGCTCGGGTGTTGGATGAATTCTACCGGGATCACTCGCTTTAGATCTGGATCGGAAGTTGATGCAAGGGCTGCAAGTGCGTCGGCTGGGGTGTTCTCCCCTCGCGGAGTGCGTGTTAGGATGAATTGTTTGAACTGTGCAGCTAATTCTTTGACGATCTTCAAGTAAGCTTCCATTCGATCATCCTTTGCTGCATATTCACCGCTGAACTGATTCGCGACTAGTTGGGAATCGCAAAATGCATGGAGTTTCTTGATCTTTAGGCCGTTAGCAAGTTTCATCCCGGCAATCAAGGCTTCGTACTCCGCTTCGTTGTTAGATGCATGAAACCCCAGGCGGAAAGATTGTTCCAGTAGTTCTCCAGTTGGAGAGGTTAGCCGTATCCCTACTCCTGAACCGTTTTTGGAAGATGAGCCATCAACATGGAGTTTCCAGAGCTGTCCTTGCATTTCGTCGTCGATGCCTTCTTCGGGTAGTTCGATAAGAAAATCTGCAAGAACTTGCGATTTAGCGCACGTGCGTCCGCGATACTCAATGTCGTATTCGCTCAGTTCGATAGCCCAATTTGCTAGCCTTCCTGACTGACTTGGACTGTGCAGAACAGACCTTATCGGAAAGGTGCTCAGAACGACGATTGAGTGAGACTGAAAGTATGGCCTTAGTTTTCTCGCCGACATAACTATGGATAGTGCCAATTTCTCCATCTGTGAGTACCTTGTTTCCGCGTCCGTAAGGGTTTTACTTACGTAAAATATCGGCTTTTGTTCGCCGCGCTCGTCTCGAATCAATACGCCACTTACCGCTGTGGCAGAAATTGCGGTGTACAGAAAAAGTGGTTCTCCTGCTTCTGGTTTTGTGAGAACTGGGGGAGTGGCTAGATAGTTCTTGAGTTGCTGAAATGCTTCCTCGCAGTTGTCCGTCCACTCGAACTTCTTGTTCCCTCGCAAAGTATCGTAGAATGGCAAGCATTTGTCGGTGGATCGTGAGATGAATCGGTTAAGCGGAGCTACCCTCCAGGTAAGACGTTGGACTTCCCTTTTCATCTTTGGTGAAGTCATATTGATGAGTGCGTCGATCTGCTTAGGGTTTGCCTCAATGCCGCGGTGAGTTACAAGATAACCAAGGAACTCTCCCGAAGTGACTGCGAATCTGCACTTGGTCGGATTTAACTTCATGTTGTGAAAGTTCAGCTGCGAGAAACATTCCTTGAGATGAGTGACCTGATCCTGTTCCTTTAGTGATTTCACCAGCATGTCGTCTATGTAAACCTCCATTGTTTTGCCGAGTTGGTCCGCAAACATCTTGTTCACCAGTCGCTGGTATGTTGCTCCCGCATTTTTCAGACCGAATGGCATCACCTTGTAGCAATATAGTTCACGATCCGTTATGAAAGCGGTCTTCTCGCGATCGTCGGGGTTCATCAAGATCTGGTTATAACCTGAGAAGGCATCCATGAAGGATAGGAGTGCATTTCCTGCCGTCGCTTCGACTAAGCGATCGATATGTGGAAGGGGGAAGCTGTCTTTTGAACAGGCTTTGTTCAGGTCGGTGAAGTCCACGCACACGCGCCATTTGCCATTCTTTTTCTTGACCACCACTGGGTTAGCTAGCCAGTCCGGGTACTTCACCTCAATTATTGATCCGACGCGCAGTAGTCTCTCCACCTCGTCATTTACCGCTTTAGCTCTGTCTGGCCCAAGTTTTCTTCTTTTCTGTTTTATTGGTTTGAAAGTCGGGTCGACGTTCAGTTCGTGGCTTGTTATACTGATATCGATGCCAGGCATATCTTCCGCTTCCCATGCGAAGGTGTTGATATTTTTCTTCAAGAATGCCACGAGCTCTTCTGTGATCTTTCCATCTAAATCTGCTCCAATTTCTACACAGCGTTCGGGATGCTTGTTGTCGATGCAAACTGATATGACAGGGTCGCAGGTTGGTTTAGACACTTCTTCTTCGCGATCCACCGCGATCTGTAACTGCTATAACAGTTTGGAAAGCCTTTTCACCGGTTCTCTGTTGGTCTTTATCTTTTTGCGCTTTGAATTTGCCGTTGGGTCAGTCACTGGGTTTCTGAGCTTGTGTGCGGCGAGAAAGCAGACACGAGATTCTTTTTGATTTCCTCGAATAGTTTTCACGCCGTTTGGTGTAGGGAACTTGAGGCAAAGATGGTAGGTCGAAACGGCTGCGCGCATCGAATTTAACCAGGGGGTCCCCACGATGACGTTGTAGATGGCCGGATGGTCAGCTACGGAGAACTCAACAATCTTCGTCACCTCGCCAGCTTGGACAGGTAGTTTGATTGTTCCGGTAGTCATGGTGGTTTCTCCTGAGAATCCTGTTAAGGGTTTGGGAGTAGATATCACTTCAGACAGGTCCACATTCATTCTTCTGAGAGTTTCGAGGAAGATTACGTCCACGGTGCTCCTAGTGTCTACCAATACGCGTGCTACATCGCAGTCGTTGATGATCAATTCGATTACGAGAGGGTCATCATGAGGTCTGTCAATTCCGATCGTTTCTCTTTCCTCGAATGATATCACGTCGTTTGGAAATTTAGATGGTTTAGACCAGTTGATGCTAACGTCTGCCCTTCGCTGGAATGCTTTGATTGACGAGACTGTATCTGAGCAATAGTGGGATCCCCCCATTATCATGCTAATCCTTCTTCTGCTTGATCCAGAGGGTGGCGCTTCGTCATCCCTTCTATCGCGCTTGGTGTGATCTTCTTTTGTCAGGTCGGGTTTGTATGTGTTTACGTCCATCTCGAAATCTTTGAGGCTGACGTTTCCTCCAAGCTCGCCGGCTGCTAATTTTTTAGCAAGCTTCAAGCCTAGAATTCGGCAGTTCGCGGTCGAATGTCCGTAGATGTGGTGGTGTTCGCAGTAGGCCGTCTCGTCATAGGAACCGTCGCTTTTGGTCCATGTGCTCCATGAGCTTCTTCCACGGCCTCGGCCTCTTCCGCGACCGAATCCAGGAGTGTCAATTTGATAGTTATGAGCTCCTCGAAAGCCTCCTTCGTGCTGGATATAGCCGGAGCCTTGATTGTTCTTCCTAGTGTTGGAAGGGGCTGAAACTTGGGGAGAATGGTTCGTTGTCTTGGCCTTCCCGTACTTTTCAGTTAGGATTTTCATCTCTTCTTCTTCGGTGATGAAGTCTGCGGCTCGATGCATAGCATCCTGTATCGTAGTGGGGGTGTTTAGCGCGATTTCTTTGCGAAAATCGGAATTGAACCAGAGTGCTCGCTTCAGGGCTAGTAGGGCTGCTTTGTCGCTCAGGCCTTCCACTTTTGACATAATAGCTTTGAACCTTCCAATGAAACTCCGAAGTGTTTCGTTCTGCCCTTGAGCTAGGGTCCACAGGTCGGCATCAGACGTTCCGGGATCCATGAAGATGGAATAATGTTTCAAGAATGCCGCGGATAGTTGGTTATAGCTGTTGATGGAATTGCGCTCGAGTCTTGAGAACCACTGGAGCGCCGGTCCCTTAAGATGCTCGACGAAGAGAAGGCATTGTCCGGCGTCTCTCTCGTTTTCCTTGAAATTCGAGCGTCCCATGGCAATAGCGAAGGCCGTCAGATGCTCCTTCGGATCGGTCTTTCCTTCATAGATCGGGACTTTCATCTTTCCAGGATCTGGAATTCTCGTGCTAGTTATCCGTACTGTGAACGGGGTGTTATGTGCTTCCTCCAGTACACGATCTATCTCTGGCACCTTGCTAGTTGCTTTGTGCATCATGGATCGGACAGCTCTTATGTCGGCAACTGCTCGATCCATATCTGCTCGCATCCTAGTCATCTCGTCTTTCTGGGCTCTGACTCCTGCTCGGCGCTCTTCGCTCATCCGTGCTTGCTCAGCCCAGAGTATATTCTCCTCTTCCTCGGCCAGCTCTTGATCTCCCTCGGGGATGGCCTCGCATCTTTCGGTTCGGGTTCGACCAGTTGCTAGGTGTTCAGGATTGTCACGGCTCTCCATGTTTTGCTCCATTCGGTTTTCCTCCTCTAGATTGATGATTGGTGCAGGCTCCTCTTCGATTGGCGTGTCATCTGCCCCTTGGACTCTTGAGGCTAGGTTTGCTGAGCTTTGGTGTAGTAGTGGCAGTCTTCCTCGGGTCCTCGGTGGGTTGAGCAGGGTTGTGAAGTCCAGGGCCGTTGGGTTGAGATGCCTCCCGACTCGTCTTGCTGGATCCAGACCTGATCCCGTGCTTCGGGTACGACTCTCCGTTGTGAGGGCCTTCAGCTCGCCCGTCATCGTGTTGTTCAGCTTATCTTGCTCCTCCGCCTTTTTGAGCAGTGTCTCCAGCATGGCTTTCATCTCCGTGAGCGTCGTCGAAGTCTCCCCAGCATCTTTGGATTGGTTCGCTTGATCCTCCACGCCGGCGTTTCTAGTGTCAGCAGCGCTATCGTCTCCGTCGTTGGTCATCGTCTTCAGATTGGTTTTGTGGTGGTTCTTCGGTGTAAGAAAATTTCAATTCCTCCTCCTTCTAGCGCCAAATTGTGGGAGTGTAAATCCACGCCAATTGAATTCGTTATGTCTTTTAGCGAGATCCGAAACTTCTGAGTAAAAACCACCAAAAACACAAACGAAGATCCAAAGATGGTGTTTTTATTAAGCTGCTTAGAAAGCTTTTTGTGTAAGAGCAAAAGTACAGAGTTTTGCTAGGTAAATTGCGGATCCCTTTTCCAAAGGGTGTCCATCAGTATATATACAAGCCAGAGTCGGCTAGGTCAATATCTAAAGAGATAAGGAAGATTTCCTAATTCCTCGGGATTTCCTTTTAGCAATGCCGGCTACAATCATGGGCTTTGGCTTCGTCACATCTTCATTATGGGCTTAAACTCGTGGGCTCGTCGTCTCGGCTCATAGTTCATTTGCCCAGCTCGGCCCAACTCCCTGTCTTTGAGCTTTGGCTCGGGTGGCATCGAGCTTCGCAGCTCGAGTGGCATCAGGCATCGCGGCTCAGGTGGCATCGAGCTTCGCAGCTCGGGTGTCATCGATTCTCGGTTCGGGTGACGTTCTTTATCACGACTTGGGTGACACCGAGCTTCGCAGCTCGGGTGTCATCGATTCACGGTTCGGGTGACGTTCTTTATCACGACTCGGGTGACACCGAGCTTCGCAGCTCGGGTGTCATCGATTCACGGTTCGGGTGATGTTCTTCATCACGGCTCGGGTGACGCACTATGGGTCGTGACCCCCGATCCGTCTGTCGTACCATGGATCGGGGTATACGTCCCAGCTTCTTCGCCGTGGGTCGTGACCCCCGATCCATTCGTCGTGCCATGGATCGGGATACACGACCCAGTTCCTTCACTGTGGGTCGTGACCCCCGATCCGTCTGTCGCATCATGGATCGTGGTACACGACCCAACCTACCTCGTCACGGTTCGGGATACCCAGTTCAACTCCTTTGTTCACGGTTCGGGGTAACTGATCTAACTTCATGGTCAGGGATCCCGATCCAACTTCTCACGGTTAGGGATCCCGATCCCACTCACAGCTCGGGGTACCCGATCTAACTTCATGGTTAGAGATCCCGATCCAATTTCTCGCGGTTAGGGATCCCGATCCCACTCACAGCTCGGGGTACCCAATCCAACTTCATGGTTAGAGATCCCGATCCAACTTCTCGCGGTTAGGGATCTCGATCCCACTCACAGCTCGGGGTACCCGATCCAACTTCTTGGTTAGGGATCCCGATCTAACTTCTCGCGGTTAGGGATCCCGATCCCACTCACAGCTCGGGGTACCCAATCCAACTTCATGGTTAGGGATCCCGATCCAACTTCTCGCGGTTAGGGATCCCGATCCCACTCACAGCTCGGGGTACCCGATCCAACTTCATGGTTAGGGATCCCGATCCAACTTCTCGCGGTTAGGGATCCCGATCCCACTCACAGCTCGGGGTACCCGATCCAACTTCTCACGGTTAGGGATCTAGCTGCTAGCACCTTTTCATACTTAGCCATTTTTCCAACCGTTGATTCCCACGAGGTGGAATCTGACCACAATAGTTTGGACTCCCGATCCTGTCTACCGCACCATGGATCGGGGTACACGATCCAGCTTCACCATGGGCCGTGATCCCCGACTCTTTTCATCCTACGCACAGTTAGGGGGACGTCCGATCCCCTTGATGTTAACTTCAAGAGGGGAGATTTTGACCCCAACACCGTATCTCCGCCATCTCAGCTCATCGTCGTCTTCACCGTTATGGCTTGTTTGGCTAGGCTTTCTTCCCATTTGGCTAGGTCTAACATCTACACTTAGTATTTTTAGCAGTTGATCTTGATGGGGTGAAAACCGACCCCAACAGTTAGCCCCCCAGCTCGGTAGTATTATTGATAATAGTGACGAGGTGAAGAGTCGAGATTGAGATCAACGTTCTTTGGGTTACCGAGCCAAATTTACGATGAAGTTGTTATTCGGGCATCCTGTTTGATTTTATTTTTTGCCGAATGCGGGACAGCACATGCGGAGGTGTTTGTTACCGAGCCACACTGATATATCATGTCGCCGAGCCATCTCTATTTGACATGCTCCCGAGCTGCCTTGTCACTTGTGTTACCGAGCTGTTTTGGCTTATGATGTCGTTGAGAGGTTGACAAATCTCTATATGCCGAGGCATTACAGTGAGGATATGGTCGAGTATTTTCGGCTTGTCATACCAATGAGTAGTTCAGGCTGCCGTTCTGCCGAGCCATTTTTGGTAGTGGACGTTTTATCGAATTGTCTTGGCATTGGACGTTTCCATGCTGTCTGGGTTGTCTGACTGTCGAGCCATCTTTATTCTGCCGAACCGTTGCAATATGCTACCGAGCCATCTTGCTGAGTTTGATTTGTTTTTGGCTCGGCGATAATATTGGCTCGATGACGGAGTATTCTTCTTATCATAACCATTATTTTATTGGGAACTGCAAACATTTTTGCGTGTTTCTGAGGTCGCGTGGTGTCTGGCGCTGTGCTTTTAAGCGTCTTTATATCCAGAATCTTGCCCTCACTCCTCATAACTTCTCCACATTTCCGAAAAAACAGGTAGCTCTCTTCTTTCCTCTCTTTTTGTACTCAAACTTTGGCTAGGTTTTATTGATTTCTCCTCTTCCGCCGTCGAATCTTTGAGTTTTCCGACCTATCTTCAAACGTGGCTCGGCGGCTCTTTAAATTATCCGATCCATCTTCAAATTCATCCTGCGACTTTTTGCATTTTTTGATCCATCATCATATATTTGCGGTGAGTGTTCGAGTTTCCCGATCCATCATCATCTGGTTCGCGGTGTTGCCCTTATCTTCCGTGTCTCCGAGCCAAAATTCCTCCATTTTTGCTAAGTATCTAGTGAATTCCCGAGCCAAGATCTCTAATGTCGCATACCGCCGAGCTGGAAGATTTTATTGGGTCGGCAAACTCTGCTTCACTGCTTGGTCGTAAGATGGTGCTATCTCCTCATATTACCGAACCAGTGAAGCCTAGTTATCCGCTGGATCGGCTGCAGATTGATATCCCATCTTTGGTTGATGACGCCTTTGATGCCGAGGCAGATACCGAGGCGAGTTTGATAAAGAAGGCTCTTGAAGAAATCAAAGCCAAGCCAATAGAATATACTCTTGATGAGGCTGAAAAGGTGCGGTTGGAGAGACTGTTTGCGAGCCACCAAGCCAGCACATCGACGAGGCGAAAACCTAGGAGAAAAGCTTTTAAGAGACGGGCCGACCCACATGGTTCGTCTTTGTGCACAGCTGAATCCTTGGAAGCTTTGAGGCATCGATTCAACATTTCAGAATATCTTGATTTGATTGTTCCCGCCTCAACAAACCGAGCCAAATTTCCACCGAATGGACATTTTACTCTCTATGAGAGTTTCTTTTACCAAAGTCTGCTTTCGTTTCCAATTCCCGGATTGATCATCCGTTTCCTGTCCAAGCATTGGTTAGCGCCGAGCCAAATTACTCCTCGGGGGATGCGTCACTTGGTTGAGATTCTGGTTCGAAGCTATGAATGCGACATGACCGTTCGCGTTTCCCATCTTCGGCAGTTCCTTGAATTTCAGAAGATCAAAAACTCTAAAGCCTACTATATCTCCAATAAGAAGCAGAGAAAGATTATTGAAGGTTTTCGAAGCAAAGACAACAACTGGGGAGTTACTTGTTCTTTGTTCCTATTAATGATGCTACGGTAGAAGCCGAATGCGTCTGTCATGTCAAGATAGAGTGTGGAACTATTGGTGGGCGAGCCGTAGACTTTTTAGGAGATTTACCAAGATTTTATCTTATAACGAGCTGATCAAACTTTCCCCTTTTTTGCAGTGTGGTAGATTCTCCCACATTTCCCAGAAGATACGCTTACGTTTCGGAACACGCTTGCAGCAGGAAAGTGCCATTGGGAAAATCATTTTTCCTTGAGGAGAGTCGAGAAAGCCCGAGCTATCTTTGCCGGTGTCGAAGTATCTGACAGCTCGAAATCTGAATCTCCATCCCCAAATTTTCAGGAAAGAGATATGGGAAAGAGACCGACGATCCGTGACAAACAAGCTCTGAAGGATAAGGCAAAAGAAATTGCTAGCCGAGCCGTTGATGGTGTCGAGCAAAACACCGAGCCCAACCCTTCGTTAGTCGGCTAGATTGACGCCGGGAAAGAGCAAAAAACTCTTCCTGAGCCTCCAATTCTCGAGATCGAAGATAGGGAAGTGGTTTCGGCTCTCATTTCGGTTGCCACATCTTCTAACTCAGTGATATCTCAACATAATGAGGGCAAGAGGCTGACTCCTAGTAAACGTCCCACCTCCGAAGCTGACAAGGAAAAAGTTAAGGAAAAGCAAGAGAAAAGAAAACGCCATAAGCCTAATGATCCAACTTCTACCGAGCCGGTGCCAACGTCATTTAGGCATGAAGGATTCGAGCCAATATGCAATGATGAGGCAGCCTCAGCAACTCTCTTGTCTCAGGTTCGCTGCTCGGGAGATATACTGCCTCCTCTTGACGTGCTATCCCATGGCGACTTATACACCGATATGTCGCTCCGAGGCACCAAGGTATGTTGGGGATTGCATTTTTTTGCCGAGTAAAGAAACTAAGTACTGATAATATTTTTCTCTTTAATCAGTTCGTCGCATCCATCAACAAGATCGTTGCCGCCTTAGAGAAAGATGTGCGAAACGACAGGAGCCAAATCGAAGACGCTCGAAAAGATGCATCCTTCTTTAGGAACAAAGTTGCCGAGCTGGGGAGTAGACATGCTGACGAGCTGGCAACTGCTTTGGCTCGGATTAAAGCTCTCGCGAAGGAAAAAGCGTTCCTCAAGGATGAGTGGAACAAGGCTGGCGATCTAGCTATGAGGTTGGATCGTTCTAAGCAAAAGAAGGCTGCCGAAATCGAATCTCTGAAAAAGCAGCTCGCCGCTGCTCAAGCCTTACACGAGTCCAACGTTAAGAAAGCTCAAAAGACGACGAGGCGAGAGCTGGCAGAAAAGTTTCAGGAGCGGCTTGCTAAGATAGAAAAGAGTATCGACGAGTTGAAGATGGCGAAAGAGAAGGCGCTCGAACTCGCCCAAGTTGACAGCAACTTGTAGTTACTCGAGATCCTTCAGAAGGACGATGCGCCAGCTCTGGACTCTGAGGCGACGAAGCTGGCAGGATGGAGAGTCGATTTGGCCGACGCGAATGATGAATTTGAGAGGATCAAAAGGCGAGCTAGAAAAAGATCTGACGCTCTCACCAGTTTTCTCTTACTCTGTAGACACTCTCCTTGAGAACGAACCAACAGAGAATGCAGTAGTAAAAGCCGGAGTTACAGACTTTGCAGGCTCAAATATCAGCACACCCGGACTTGCTAGTCTTGCTAATGAAACGACCTCCGAGCTGGATCCTCCCCAATGATCTATCTCTTCATGTTTCCTTAATTCGAAACTTTTCCTTAGTATTTTGAACACGAGTGTCTGGACGACTTTATCCACTCAGTTTCTTTTCTGTGTATCACTACTTTTTGTAATAGCTGTCGTCTTTTGGCGTGACACCTTTTATCTATGTTGGATTTTTTGCTTATGTTTTTGTTTGCATATTTGTTTTGTTGCTTTGGTGTGATATGCTGCGCGCCACCGTGTTAGGAAACGTATGGTCACTTACATTCCCGTTCTTTGACAACGAAACATATTTAAAATCTCATACTAACTGGTGAATTAAGTATTATGCTTCAGAGATGTTTATGACCAGTGTACCAAGAGGTGTTTATTGGATCTAAGAGTTTACTTGGAGTTTTAAGACTTTCGATTTTTCGACTTACGGGTCCCTCTCGAAGGTAAACTTGTAAGAATATCGTTCAGGATATATCTTTCAGATATTAGACCAGGATATACCCAGTCATAATTTCTATAGCGCGCTACTATACCCATGAGAGGGTGTTGGAGAACCCTATTTCGTATAGAAATAGTGGTTTAGAATCCAAAAAGGATGCAGTAGTTCGTCTGTTGTGGCCAGCAACAGACGAGGTGATAGAATACCCGTGAAGGGTGTAAAGTTGTAATTTACGTTGACCAAGTGACACGAGTTTGGAATCGTTGTCTTTGAAAAATGTAATGTTAAAGATCGTATTTTCGAGACATAGGAGTATGCATGCACATGGGAGTATGCATGTATACGTACCCACTCCCCCCCCCCCCTTTAAAAGGAGGGGACAGCTGAACCCATCCGAAGATGAGCTGCCTACGTACCCTTTGCAGGGATCAAGCCGTCCCGTAGTTCATGTGAAGTATCTTAGTGATAGTACTTCTTTAGGTGCATTGTGTTCCAAGACCTTGGTATCGGAACGTCAGACATATTAGCGAGCTAGTACACTCCTGGTCGGACGGTCTTGGTGATTTTGTAAAGCCCTTCCCAGTTTGCTCCTAGTTTGCCAACGTTTGTTTCGGCTGTGTTCTGAAAAAATTTTCGGAGAACCAAATCGCCTTCTTTGAACTTACGACTTCTGACGTTGGAATTATAACATTTAGCCATTTCCTGCTGGTAGTTTTGAATCCGGATCAACGCTTGGTCTCGTCGTTTGTTTATCAGGTCCAATTCATCGAGTAACATGAGATGATTCAGTCCCTCATGCCCCGAAAGAAGTCTGCGGCGAACTCCGGGAAATTCCACTTCGGGTGGAATGACGCATTCTGCACCGTAGACAAAGGGCGAAAGGTGTTTCTCCGATGGCTCATCTTGGAGTCGTCCGGTGTGACCATAATACTCCTTCAAGTTCATCCGCCTGCATCCCTTTTTTGCATCAAGGCGTTTCTTTAGGCCGTCAAGTATAGTTTTGTTTGCTGGGCCGTATCTTCCATTTCTCGCAGAAAGCTTCGAACCTTGTAGAGATAAACTGGGAGCCGTTATCAGTGACGATTTCGTATGGAAGTCCATGTCGACATAAAATATTTTTCCAAACGAAATGCTCGACTTGGGCGTCCTTTATGTTGGCGTAAGAATCTGCCTCGACCCATTTGGAGAAATAATCCGTCAAGACTAGCAGAAATCTCTTTTGCTTAGATTTATGTAGAGGTCCGACAATATCCATCGACCAGCGCATGAAAGGATAGGGAGCCGAGATTGACGATAGCAACTCGGTTGGTTGATGAATCATCGGGGCATGCCGCTGGCATTTTTCGCACCTAGAAGAGAACGTCTCGCAGTCCTTCACCATAGTTGGCCAATAGTAACCGTGACGCTTGATCTTGATTGCCAAAGCTCTCCCGCCGGAGTGGTTGCCGCACGATCCATTGTGGACTTCTTCCATGATTTTTCTAGCGTCGACGCCTTCGACACAGGCCATCAGTGGTCCAGAGGATCTCCACTTGAAGACTTTTCCGTCTAGTAGAACGTATCGAGCAGCTTGAGCTCTGAGTTTTCGAGCAGCCCATTTATCTAATGGTACGTCACCGTCCATGATGTATACGCGGATTGCACCCATCCATTTTATGTCGCATCTGTAATCTGTTTTCATTGGTTGTGGATCTTTCTCCATCTCGACTACTTCATCTTCGGCTGGAGGTTATGTTTTAGGCTCTTCCTCTATCTCGATTGTTTCGTCTTCCGCTGAAGGCAACATGTTTTCGTCTTCCTCCATAGTATTGGTGTTGGTGCCGCCTCCTTCTGCGAGGTTTTTCCCCGGATGTATCTTTGGCCTTACTGGCTGTTTGCGAGCGGGTGATCATGTTCACGGTGTCAGAGAGGTTGATGCTTGGGCGTTTAATGAATTCCACTAGGATTATCCTTTTAAGGACTGGACCGGATATAGATGCGAGTGCTACTAGTGCGTCTGCCGAGGTGTTTTCCCCATGCGGTATCCGTGTCAACGTGAATTCTTCAAACTGCACAGCTAGTTCCTTGACGATCTTTAGGTAAGCTTCCATTCTGTCGTCTCTGGCTGTGTACTCACCGCTGACTTTGTTGACCACTAGCTACGAATCGCATTAAGTCTGGATATGCAAAACCTTGAGTCTGTGAGCGAGTCGCATTCCTACAATTAAGGCTTCATATTCTGCTTCGTTATTGGATGCGAGAAAACCCAAGCGGAATGATTATTCGAGGATTTCGCCTGTTGGTGAGTTTAAACATATTCCTACCCCAGATCCTTGTTTTGATGATGATCCATCTGCGTGGAGCTTCCATACTAGGCTTGCAGGTGGTTCTTCAATTTCTTCTTCTGGGAGTTATATCAGGAAATCTGCAAGGACCTGAGATTTCGCGCAAGTTCGGCTCCGATACTCGATGTCATACTCGCTCAGTTCTATTGCCCACTTCGCCAACCTTCCAGACTGGCTAGGGCTATGCATGATGGATCGCAGAGGGAAAGTAGTCAAAACCACAATCGAATGTGACTGGAAGTATGGTCTCAGCTTCCGGGCAGACATTATTACAAACAATGCCAACTTCTCCCTCTGTGGATATCGGGTTTTAGCATCGGTGAGAGTTTGGCTAACGTAGAAAATAGGTTTATGCTCACTGTGCTCTTCTCGGATGAGTACTCCACTTACTGCTGTCTTGGAAGCAGCCGTGTAAAGGAATAATGGTTCGCCTTCCATTGGTTTCGTAAGTACTGGAGGAATGGTTAGGTATTCTTTCAGCTGTTGAAACGCCTGTTCGCACTTTTCTGTCCATTCGAACTTCTTGTTGCCACGCAGTGTATCGTAGAAAGGCAAACACTTATCGGTTGATCGAGAGATAAATCGATTCAGCACGGCGACCCGTCCTGTCAATCTCTGGACTTCGTGCTTTGTTTTTGGCGATGCCATTTATATCAACGCGTTAATCTGCTTAAGGTTGGCTTCAATTCCATGATGAGTGACCAGGTATCCGAGGAACTCTCCGGATGTTACCGCAAATCTGCACTTCGTTGGGTTGAGCTTCATGTTATGCATGTTTAGTTTCTCGAAACACTCTTCCAGATGAGCTACATGATCCTTTTCTTCTAGAGATTTTACCAGCATATCGTCTATATAAACTTCCATTGTCTTCCCGAGTTGGTAGGCGAACATTCTGTTCACCAATCGCTGGTAAGTTGTCCCAGCATTTTTGAGACCGAAGGGCATCACTTTGTAGCAGTATATTCCACGGTCTGTGATGAATGATGTCTTCTCGTGATCGTATGGGTTTATTAGGATCTAGTTGTATCCTGAGAAAGCATCCATAAATGAAAGGATTTTGTTGCCCGCCGTTGCTTCTACCAATCGATC
This sequence comes from Pseudoturritis turrita, assembly GCA_900406555.1. NCBI lineage: Eukaryota > Viridiplantae > Streptophyta > Magnoliopsida > Brassicales > Brassicaceae > Pseudoturritis > Pseudoturritis turrita. Next base: position 164,322 of record OVBL01000375.1, on the reverse strand, counting down.
GATGTGTGGAAGCGAGAAGTTATCCTTTGGGCAGGCCTTGTTTAGGTCGGTGAAATCCACGCATACATGCCACTTTCTATTCTTCTTCTTTACCAGGGTTAGCCAGCCAGTCCAGGTACTTCGCTTCGACTATTGATCCGACGCGCAGTAATCTTTCCACCTCGGCATTCACCGATATTGCTCTTTCTGGCCCAAGTTTTCTTCTTTTCTATTTTACTGGTTTGAATGTCGGATCCACGTTTACCTCGTGGCATGTCACATCGATGCTGATACCGGGCATGTCTTCTGCTTCCCATGCGAAAGTGTTTACATTCTTCTTGAGGAAAGAACTCAGCTCTCCCCTTATTGGGCTGGTCAGCTTGGCCTCTATCTCAACGCAACGCTCTGGGTGATTGCCATCAATGTTCACTGAAACAACGGGGTCGCAAGTGGGTTTGATATTCTTCTCACGATCCTCTGCGATCTGTAATTGCTATTAGAGTTTTTCCAACTCCTTCTCGGGTTCTCTGTCAATCTCCGTCTTATTTCGCTTGGTAGTGGTGTCTGTGACGGGGTTCCTGGGTTTGTGCTCGGCTAGGAAACAAATGCAGGATTCTTTTTGGTTTCCCCAAATTGTTTTGACTCCTCCGGGGGTCGGAAATTTGATGCAGAGGTGGTAAGTTGATGGTACGGCTCGCATGGAGTTTATCCAGGAGGTGCCCATAATCACATTGTAGATCGCAGGATGATCTGCAACCGAAAACTCCACTATCTTGGTTACTTCTTCAGCTCAGATGGGAAGCTTTATTGTTCCAAGGGTAATGGTTGTTTCGCCTGAGAATCCGGTTAAAGGCTTTGGCGCGGTCGTGGTTTTGGATAGGTCTATGTTCATCCTTCTGAGAGTTTCCTGGAAGATCACATCTACGGAGCTTCCCGTGTCTATTAGAACTCTAGCAACGTCACAATCGTCCACGATCAATTCTATCACGAGGGGGTCGTTATGTGGTCGATCAATGCCGGTGGTTTCCCTTTCTTCGAACAAGATTACGTCATTGGGAAGTTTTGACGGTGCTAACCAGTTGACACTGGCATCGGCTCACCGCTGGATTGCCTTTGTGGAAGACACCGTATCTGAACAGTATTGTGATCCTTCCATTATCATGTTTATTCTTCTCTGAGAGCTGACTGTGTCGCCTCGTCATCTCGCCTTCCTCGCTTGGGGGGATCACTATTTTGGCTTGCTTGGTTAGGCTCGTCTTTCTCGTCTTCTTGCTCGAAATTCTTCAGGCTGACAGCGTTACCGAGCTCTCTAGCTACTAATTTTGCCGCAAGCTTTATTTCCAGGGTTCAGCAGTTTGCGATTGAGTGTCCGTGCATGTGATGATACTCGCAATAGGCCTTTTTATCGTAAGAACTCGGATTTCGTGTCCACGTATTCCATGGAGCTTTGCCTCGGTATGTTTCCACTTGATAGTTATGGACTCCTCTGAAATTGGGTTTCTCATGGTGTGCGTATCCGGTTCCTTGATTAGTCTTCCTTTGAGGCGATGCATTCGGAATTTGGAAGGAACGGCTCACCGCTTTGGCCACTCCGTATTTCTGAGACAATACTTTCATTTCCTCTTCGTTGACTATGAAATCTGAGGCTATGTGCAGCGCGTCTTGGATTGATAATGGTGCATTCAAAGCGATTTCTTTTCGGAACTCCAATTCGTACCACAGCGACTTTTTTAATGCGAGCAGAGCGGCCTTGTCTCTTACGCCTTCGACCTTTGACATCATCGCTTTGAATCTTTCCATGAAACTTCATAGTGACTCCGTAGGCCCCTGAGTTAATGTCCAGAGATCGACATCAGAGGCTCTTCGATCCATAAACATTGAGTAATATTTTAGGAAGGCGGCAGACAGATGCTGGGAATCGTCAATGGAGTTCCGCTCGAGTCTGGAAAACCATTGGAGGGTTGCGCCCTTTAGATGCTCCACAAACAGAAGAAAGAAACCGGCATCTCTATCTTTTTCCCTAAAATTGGCTCGGCCCATTGCTATGATGAATGCTGTTATGTGCTCTTTCGGATCGGTAGTCCCTTCATAAACTGGAACTTTGATCTTCCGGGGTCAGAGATTCTTTCCTTGGTAATCCGAGCTGTAAACGGCGTAATATGTGCTTCTTCTAGTACGCGGTTAATATCCAGAACTTTACTGATTGCCTTGTGCACCTGGGATCGGACGACTCTCACCTCATTAGTAGCACGATCCAAGGAGGCTCGGATTTCGTCTAGTTCTTCTCTCTGGGTTCGGCTCGTCATTCTTGGCTCCTCAATGAATTGCGCCGGTTGGAGCCATAGGAGATTTCTTCCTCCTCTGCAAAGTTCCTGGCTCGATTCGGGTAGACATTACCTTCGCTGGTTCGGGCTCCTGTCATTGTTGGTGCGAATCCCTCGTCGGCGAGATTCTCTGTGTCGTTGTCACCTTCTTCGCGCCTCTCCTCGTCGAGAATGATTGCTGTAGCCGACCCACCGTTGGTGCGTATGGCATGTCTATCGCTGCTCCTCTTGCTCCTCGGATCAGTCGAAGTGGCTCGGTGATATTTCATATGGTCGCCGCGGGTGTTTGTTCGTCGGTTGGACATGGCTGTAGCAGTCCTCCCAAAGTCCTCGGTGCATTGCGCGTAGTTGAAAAGTCAAGGGCTGTTGGGGTTAAGCCGAGTCGTCTAGTGATACCGCTGACAGGTGGATTCGTCGTCGAACCCATGCTCCCAATTCGGGGGTATCGAGCTCGGCTCTCTGTCGCCAGTGTCTTGATTCTCTCCGTTAACGAGCTATTCAGCTTATCTTGCTCCTCCGCCTTCTTCAACAACGTGGTCATCATGTTCTTCAACTCTATCAGCGTTTCTGAAGCGCCTTCCATGTTCGCCGACGGTGGATTGGTTCTTACCCCAGGAAGATCGGCTCCAGTGTTGCTCGCGTCTTCGACGCTCTGCTCTCCGTCAGTGGACATCGTTTCAGATCTCGTATTCGGTGGTTCTTAGGTGTCAGAAAGTTTAAACTCCCCTCAGACGGTGCCAAATTGTGGGAGTCAAAACTCGCACAACTAAACCTGGTTAGGAAAAATAAGGGATTCGAAAAACTTCTATAAAAAGAAACCAAGAACAGAGATCCAAAGATGGTGATTTTATTCAAACTGTTTAGAAAACTATTTGCAGAGAAAGTAACAAGCGTTTTGCTAGGTAAGATTGTCGATCCCTTTTTTAAAGGGGTACTTGTCTATTTATACAAAAATAAGTCGGCTAGGCCTCTTTCTAAACGATAAAGGAAAATTTCCTTATTCTTCGAGATTTCCTTTTCTCTCTGGTTTCTCTAAGTCGGTTTGGGTGTGGACTTCTTGCTTTGACTTGCTAGCTTGGTCCACCGACCTCTTATGGCTCGCTATCTCGGCCCAATCAACATGTTGGGCTTGCTGCTTCGGTGGGTCACCAAAGATCCGGCTCACCGTCTCTTTGTCCCGTCTGGTTCTCTGCTAGCCATCATCTATTTGGATTGTTGCCAACATTTTGGCACGTCACCTAAATGTTTGGCTCGCCACCAAAATATTTGGTTTATCACCGTTATGTTGGCGCGCCACCAATCATGTTGGCGTGTCGCCGTTTGTTGGTTCGCCAACATGTTGGCTCGTCCCTTTTTGTTGGTTCGCCAACATGCTGGCTCGTTATCGTTTGTTGGTTCACCAACATGGCGGCTCGTCACCGTTTGTTGGTTCGCCAACATGTTGGCTCGTCACCGTTTGTTGGTTCACCAACATATTGGCTCATCATCATTTGTTTGTTCGCCAACATGTTGGCTCGTCACCGTTTTTTGGTTCGCCAACATGTTTGGCTCGTAGACGCCTCCCTGATGCCGAGCCAGAGTAGTATGGTTCGTCACCTCGACCTTTGGGCTCATAGGTATTCTTCCCTGATGCTGAGCCGGAGGAGTTTGGTTCGTTTTAGCTTTACCGTATCTCCGCCGTCTCAGCTCGTCATCATCTTCACCATTATGGCTTGTTTGGCTAGGCTTTCTTCCCATTTGGCTAGGCCTAACATCTACACTTAGTATTTTTAGCAGTTGATCTTGATGGGGTAAAAATCAACCCCAACAATTACCCTTTCGTGTCAAAGAAAGGTGCAAGATTTTCCAAAATGCACCCTGCTTCACACACCAAAACGCCGCTATCCTAAAGATAGAGCATCGTATCATCACAAAGTATATAGTTACAATACTCGAAGTAATAATGAAGCAACTGGCACTAGAATAAAAGGTTGGAATCTTCACTGAACAGCAAAAATACAATTTCATCAAAATAAGACAAACAAAAAACCAGGAGATAGCAATTGTTCTGAACATAAGATTTCCAGTTACCTCATCAAAAGCTAAGACTTTATTCATCAAACCAACATTGATGATCACCTGGAAAGATGCCACAAATTTGTCACCGCAAAGCTTTTTTTTTTTTTGCTAGCTTTGAAACTAACTTATCCAACATTTTGATCATCACCAATCAACATTACTAGAGAAAAATAAGTGTATAACCTCATCAAATACAGGCACACTTCCACCAACAAGACCGGTGTTTTCTCCTTGAGGAACAACAACTAAACGCTACGAATCGCATTAGTTAAGTATCTGAGATACCTGCAACACAAGATAATCTATGTTTACTACAAATATTCATCGCGATCCAAACAAACTAATGGTAAGAAATTAAGAATACAGTAGAGAGAAAAATAAAAAACCTCTTATGTATTCTTGGGCAAGAGCATCAGCTTACTAGATCCTTTGTGCTTGTGCATCCAATCTGTATTTGCAGTCTCAAACCTCTCTTCATCTTCAATCACGTTTTTTCACATAATATCTCCTTGAAGTAGCTAACATCTTTCGTAGAGAAACAGATTCCAGAAAGAAATCGAGTGAGAATCCGGCTTTGGCTCGAAGACCTCCGCCTGAGGTCGAACCAACTCTGCCGTTGGCTCGAACGCCTCCGCCGGTTGATCTACTCCCACTGACAGACTTATGCACTTAGCAACTCGGCCTCTAGTGGATTTTCCTTAGCAACTTGACCTCAGGGCTGAATCTTACGATTGGGTGAATGAAATAGAGAGAGAGAGAGAGTCGATGAGAAGCAGAAAGAGACCCAAATCTTTGACAGAAATGAAGAGTCAAAGATTCAGAGATGAATCTTTCATTTAGGGTTTAGGAAAGAGAGAGAGAGCGATGAAGAGACCCAAATCAAGAAGGAAATTGGTTGACAAAAATTGATAGATGAAGATTCAGACCCAAATCAGTAAGAAAACGGAAGAGAAGAATGATCTGGGTTTGAATCGCCGTGTATCGAGAGAGAAAGAACGAAATTTAGGGTTTGGAAAACTGATTTGGGAATCTGAATTCGAATACTTGTTTTACATTAGAGTCACAAATTCGTCTGAAAGTAGTCACAAAATAATTTTAGTGGGAATTAATTCCCGCCTATAAGCCCAAAAATATTTCACTAAAAGCCCAAATATTTCAAACCTTAACATATAACAAAGTAGTCGCAAATTTGGACGATAGTAGCAAAGTAGTCGTAAATTACTGACAATTTTGTGACTGTTTTTTAGTCACAAAGCTATACACTAAACCCTAACAGTTTAAAACCATAAAAATAGTCCACATGATTAACCAATTAGTCTTTTCTGATTTCATGAAGTATATGCAAAAATCAAACCCTAAACTAATACTAATTAACTAAATTTTGAAAAAAAATAAACTTAAACAAACTTTACCATAAAAAACATATGTAATATATGTTAAGATGTTATGTAAGATGCAAAGATGTTTCATCAAATCCAAAGTTATAAGTTTTCAAGAAGTATATTATCTATTTAGTGTAACAACTAGTTAAATCTATGCAGATACTTAAAACTACATATGTTCACAATTTTCTATTGTTGTTTTTTCAAAATCACACGGATGAGTTGGTAAATAGAAGCAAATCAGTCACACTTTCATAGCATCATCACAAATTAGTCGCTTGTTAGTAGGTATTTAGTTATGGTTTTGTGAGTCAACTGGGACAATCATCACAAGTTGCTAAGTAGTCACAATTTTGTGACTACTTTTGCGACTGCATTTTCTGACTAATAAAATGGTCGTTAATTGGTCTCACTTTGCGACGAAAACTACGTAGTCGAATATTAGTCTCACTTCAGTTGCAAATATACAATTATTACACGATGATATAATTTCATCGTAAATTTGTGACTATAAAGCCTCTAATTATGTGTTGGTCGCTTATTAGTCGCAAAATGGACACAAAGTAGTCACAAAATTTTGTGACTAAAAAAAGAGTCGCAAAAAATAGTCATTCTTCTGCTGTTTTCTTGCAGTGATTAGACCAGCAAGTAGAAGATTTGGGGAATCAGTCGTCTAACGACGAGAGTAACTGTGTTAGGGATGATTGTGAAGGGGTTATAGTGGGAGATTAGTAGATACAAATTAATGCCTTAGACAACCATTTTTGTTGTGGTAGTTTTGCTTTGTCATACTTTTCCATTGGTTGTGTTTCAGGATCAGACATGGCAAAGACGAGAATCAACAAACGGAAGAAGAAAAAACTGGTTACAGAGGTTGGGAAAGAAGCAGGTTGTGAAGTTGAGCAAGCAATGGCTGAAGAAGACAAAGAACTTCTGGAAGTAATTTCCGAAGAGGTTGAGAAAGAAGTTTATGGAGAATTAATGGCTGAAAAAGAAAAAAAAGATGAGGACGAAGTGCCTGGAGAATCTGAGAAAGAAAAGGCTGGAGAGAACGAAGAAATTGGAGAACATTCAATGGAAAATCCACAAGACTTTCTGCAGCCTTCCAGGGGAGGAGTTGAAAAAGAAGTGGATGCAGAGGACAAAGAAGCTGAAGAACCTTCTCAGCCTGTTAAATATGACACTGTGGATGCTTCCACTGAAGGAGGTTCAATCCCGATGATTGAAGAAGTACAAACCCAGCAGTCGAATTTGAAGAAAAGGAGAACAAGAGGATTGACCAATGATGTAGTGAGTTTTAAACCCAAATAAACTAACTGCAAGTGCACAACAATCACAATAGTATAGAAGGGATTGAATCCACATGGACCTAGTGTTGTACTACAAGTTTCTAAGAATCAATAAAGCTAAATCAAAGATATTTGGCTTTTTGGTTTTTATTAAACTAAGGCACAAAATTAACTAAATAAAGATCACGAAATTAACTAATTAAAAATGATTCAAATTCAGATTAAGAAAGCTTTAGGCAATATGTTCATCGCAAAGATTCATACATCATAAACAATATATCGAATTTCAGGGATTTTAGAGAAACCGTTCTAGAATTCAAATCACTAAGGTATAATCTTTCCACTTTCGTGGCTCCGATCACTATGTTTTGACAACCTAATAGATGTGGGAGTCGAAACTAGCACAATCGAATTTGTCAAGACTTTTTCGGGGAACTGAAATCTCTAAGTTAAAACCACAAGAACAAAGATTAGAAGATATTTTTATTGCTGTTTGAAAGTTTTCGTACAAGAGCAGAGCACAAAGTATAGAGTTTCTGCTAGGTAAAAATTGTGGATCTCTTTTTCCAGGGATGTTCCTAGATATATATACTAGTTTAAGTCAGCTAGCCCAACTCCTAAGCGATAAGGAAAACTTCCTAATTCTTCGAGATTTTCCTTTTTACAGGTCGGTTGCGACATTTTGGGCTTTACATCTGGGCTCAGCTTCTAACAAGACTTCTCTTGAGCTTCGCCCACCGAGATTTCATTGTGGCGAGCTCGGTCTTCTTCATAACTTTTTGGCTCGGCCCATTCGTTGTTGCATGCTGGGGCTCGGCCCAAGATTGTTCAGATGTTTGCCTCGTCGCCAGGCTCGCCGGTTAGTTGCATTGACGAGCTCGCCGGCTCTCCATCTTTCCTAGGCTTGCCGAGCTCGCCGGATCGCCGTCTTTGCTAGGTTTGTCGAGCTCGCCATTTTTGCTAGGCTTGCTGAGCTCGCTCTTTTTGCTAGGCTTGTTGAGCTCGCCGTTTTTGCTAGGCTTGCTGAGCTCGCCAGCTCACCATTTTTGCTAGGCTTGCCGAGCTCGCCGGCTCGCCATTTTTGCTAGGCTTGCCAAGCTCGCCGGCTCGCCATTTTTTCTAGGCTTGTTAAGCTCGCCAGCTCGCCATTTTTTCCCGGCTTGCCGCCTTGCCGTTTTTGCTAGGCTTGCCAAGCTCACCGGCTCGCCGTCTTTGCTAGGCTTGTCGAGCTCGCCAGCTCGCCTAATTTAGACACTTAGTCATTTTTCATACATTGATCTCATTTGGGTGAAATCTGACCCCAACAGTTAGCCCCCCAGCTCGGTAATGTTAGTTATAATAATGCCGAGGTGAAAGCATTCAATGATGAGATTAATGTTCCGATCGTACAGAAGTGATATGTTGCCGAGCCCGTCTTGTTAGAGTTGGCGAGCTCATAGTTTGGCAAGCTTGAGCTTGAACGATCGTGTTAAGGCGAGTTTACCATGCCGAGCTTGGTGGCTCCTGTTTTTTCCGAGCCCATTAATCCCAGCTCGGCAACCTTTATTGTCCTCGTGTTGCCGAGCCTATGCCGTTCAATATTGCCGATCCCAAATATGCGCAAACAGTTGGGATTATCTTGTTTTGAAATCTGGCTCACTTAATTCTAGGGACTTTGGTGATATTTTTTCTGCCTCAAAAATATTAGAAGTTGCCGAGCTCGCTTCGCCGGCTCGGGTTTTCTATATTTTCGGTTTTCGGCTCGGCAATCTCGTGGACTTGGTAAAAATTGTAGTTTTCTCGGGGAGCGTAACCATTTCTCGTCGATTCCCGAGGTAAGATGATATCAGCAAATGCCTCATTCGCATATATACCCGAGCTTCGTGGGGTTTCTTCTCACAATCTCATTTTTAAAAAAATCTTCAAAAAGGTAAACCTCTTTTCTCTCTTCTCTCTCTTCTTTTTAAGTTAAGTTTTAGGTTTCTTGTTTTTAATTTCGCATCGCCGCCAAGCTCCTACAGCCGACCTCCATGCATTCCTTTGAAGATTCCGGTTGATCTTCACACACCTTTGAGTTTTTTGGCGAGATTGTTTGAAGATTCCGGCCAATCTTCAAATCTCTTTGGGTTTTCCGGCTAGTTCCTCGAAGATCCTCGTTCCGCCGAAATTGGTTGGAGATCCCGCGAGATTGATCTTTGAGATACGCCGAACTCGATTTTTCTACTGGAAAATTTTGTTGAGTTTGTGCTTTGAAAGACTTTGCCGAGCTTGACTGTGGAGGATTTTTTGTCATGGCTTTTGGGAGTTTCGGGCTTTTCGCCGAGCTGGTTACTTCTGACGTTGTGTCAAGCTCATGGGCCCGTTCCCAAGCCGAGGTGGATTCTATGAGGATTTCTATGAAGTTGAATGACTCGGAAAACTCAGTGATTGGCCCTCCACATCTTGGGAGGAAGATTTTTTATTCCCTTGAATATGATGCTGGGAATGCAGCGCATCCAATTAACTTTGACATTCCTTCCTTGATTGATGAAGCTTTCGACGAGGAGAAAAATCTATTTTTCATGAAGATTGAACCGGAAGACTGGGAAGTTGGTCTTGTCGAGGCGAGACAAAAGCGGGAGCTTGTGTTCGGACTTCAGAAACATCAAACTCCAAGGAAGAAAACTAAAAAGATAATTCCCGATCCGCCCGGCTCGACTTTGTCGACTCTCAAGTCCTTGGAGGATTTAAGACAAAAGTTCCGCATATCTGAAGAGGTCGAATTCGTGCTTCAATCTTCGTCCAGTCGTGCTGACGACCCTCCCCCCCCCATCAGGCCATTTTACATTGTACGAAGCTTATTTGGATATGTGAGTCATGTGGTTTCCGATTCCCGGCGTCATCCTTCGCTTCTTATGGAAGTATCGATTGTCCTTGGTTCAGATTATGCCTCGGGGGTTTATCATATTGTTGGGATTTTGATTCGTAGGTACGAATGCGACGAGGAGATTAGCGTCTATCATTTGATGAACCTCCTAGCTTTTCGCAGGGCTGGTCCCAAAGATAAAATCCAACAGGGTATACCGAAAGATTATTTCTGGATTCTCTAGCAAAGATAGACAGTGGACAGATTATTTCTTTTTGTGCAGATCTCTGATGCATCGGTGGATAGAGAATGCATCTCGAAAATTAAGACGAGCTGGGAAAAAATGGGTAGCCGATCCCGTAGTTTGCTCAGAGCTATTGGCTCGGTTTTTTTTGTTTATGTGTTATTGTCTTCTTCTTCTTTTTTTTTAAAAAACTTCTCTCCGTTCTTTTTGCAGTGCCGAATCCTCTCCCGAAGTGCCCTGCTGACGTTGTCGAGCTCCGAGTTACCCTCGCAACCCGGAAGTGTAATTGGGAAAAGGATTTTTCGTTCGAAAGAGTCGAAAAAGCCCGAGCTCGTTTTGCTAGAAATTCTATTAATACCTCATCTTCTTCTTCCTCGGAAGACGTTTCATCTATAATGGGAAGACCAATGTGGCATTATAAGCAGGCTGCCCTAGCCAGAGCTGCTGCCGAGGCGGGGAGACGGATCGGAGAGACAGATGGAATCCCGGATCCGAATTTGATTGCCAGGATCAATCAGCCGGCTGAAACAAGCTTGAAGGCTAATCTTCCCGAACCTGCCGTTATTCCTGCGAGCTCAAAGGAGGTTGTTTGTGCTGTTCGGCCCCAAGCCTCAACCGTGGTTAAGCGTAAAGAGAAAGAAGTGCCGAGTCGGAAACATTTTTCTTCAGTCGCGGGAAAAGTTATTGCCGAGGAGAAAGCTCCTAAGAACCAAAGATGCGTCCATTCTTCTCGCATAGTTTCCGAGCCGGCAGCTTCTGCCAGCATCGCAGATCCTCCAGTCTTATCCGAAGAACTCTACAACAATGCTTCATCATCAGCCCTTCTTTTTTCTAAAGTCATTTGTCCACGAGCTTCTTTTCCTCCGCCAGATACTCTAATTCAAGACAGAGCTTACTCTGAAATGGCCATGCGGGGAGTTAAGGTTTGCATTTGGTCTAGTTTATCACGCTGTTTTTGTTTCTCCTTTACAAAATTCTTAGACTCTTCTTTTTTTTTTACAGTTTCTGGCTCACATCAACAAGATGACTCTTGAGTACGAGTCGGATGCGAGGCAGGACAAAATCCGCTTCGAAGATGCTAGGAAAAAATCCCTAGATCTTCAAGCGGAGCTCAGCAAGGCAAACAGCAGCCATTCTGCCGAGCTGGAGCGAGCTGTAAAAATAGTGAGTGGCTTTAAATCTGAAAAAGAGCTATTTGAAAAAAAGTGCGCAGAAGCGGAGAAGCGTAACATGGTTTTGGAATCGGCCAAGGTTCGTCGTGATGCCAAGATTTCCGAGTTGATGAGGCAATTAGAGACAGTAAACGAGCTACAGGAGACCAAGATACAACAGGCTGTGATGGAGGCGAAGCGTGAAAGAACTGAGAAGCTTCAAGAAAGGATTTCTTGAGCCCGCACAACCGAAAGAGGATATGCTCGATCTTGCGCAAATTGAGGCTAATCTTCAATTTATCGATCTTCTTAAGAAAAATGAGGTGCCGTCTCTTGATGCCGAGGTGGCAAATATATCTGAACAGAAGGGTGGTTTAGAGGGTGCCTACGAAGTCTTTTCAAAGCTCGTAACTGATCTAAAGAAAGATTTGCGTGTTTCGCCTGCACCGTCTGATATCTTGCTAGAGCTCAATGTCGATGAGCCGATCGAGACTGCTGCTGCTGGAGTTGGAATACACAATTTTTAAGGTTCGAACAGAGGTACGCCAGGTGTCTCTGACCTAGAAACGAGGGTGGACTTGGGGGCGGAGTCTCCCGTGAATAAAAAGTCTCTCGAGGTTGCCGAACCCAATCCACAAAGATCCCCCGAGCTTCTCCCGGAAGAGATAATCGAGTCTCCAAAGAGAACAGCCGAACCGTCTGCTCAGGAAGGGACGGCTGATCCTTCTGCTGAAGAGGTTACCGATAGAGCTGCTCGGGAGATAATCGAGAAGATTGTGGAGGAGGCCGTTGAGAGTGGAGAGGATGCCGGAAAGACTAACTCTTAGGCCCCCTTTTTGTTTGTCTTTTGTTACTTTCCATTTTAAACTTGAGATATTGGTGCCTGGACGGCTTTATCCACCCTTTTTACGTCTAGAACTTATGATTTTTGCTCCATATAAGGGGATAACGTTCATCTTGATGTGAGATGACTAGTGAAGTTATGATTTTGGATATTATTCTTGCCTTGCACTGATTTGTTCTGTCGTGTTGTTAGCGACCAAGGCAGTATGAACGATTCTGTTTTTGTAGAAGTGCTTTGTAAAATGACCTTGGATTTCTCATACTTAGATGATATCCGCTTAGTGTTTTATTTAAGAGTTGACGCGACCAATGGTTTGCTTATTGGGTTTCTGATGATCATCTCGGTTTATGGATATGTTACCGTGAATATATCCGCTCCGGAAACAAACATTCATGTTTCGACCAACGATTTGTTTGTTGGGTTTAAGATGAACATTTCAGTTTATGGATATGCTACCGTAAGCATATCCGCTCCGACAATGGACATAGACATTTATATAGCGCGCACTTTTCATCCACTAGAATGTGAAAGTTAGATCCGTAAAGGATATGATAGTTCGTTGCTGTGGCCAACAGCAACGAGAGTGAGATAAGATGTATGTTTAGTTAAGACTGTAGTAATAGGCTCTGCATTAAGCAGACGCAGAGCCTATTATAAATGTGGGAGTATACGAGTACATGTACCCACTCTCCCCCCCCCCTTTTTCAGGAGGGGGGACAGCTGAACCCATCCGAAGACGAGCTGTCTACGTACCCTTTGCAGGGATCAAGCCGCCCCGTAGTTCATGTCAAGTCAATCAGTGATAGTACTTTTTCAAGTGCCTTGCATTCCATGATCGTGGTATTGGGACGCCTGCCATGTTGGCAAGTTCGTAGACTCCAGGCCGAACTACCTTAGTGATCTTGTAAGGTCCTTTCTAGTTGGCTCCGAGCTTGCCGGCATTTCGCTCTGCCGTGTTTTGGAAAACTTCTCGCAATACCGAGTCCCCTTCATAGAACCTCCGACTTCTGACATTGGAGTTATAGTATCTTGCCGCAGCGCTCTGGTAGTTAGTGACCCGGATTAATGCTTGGTCGCGCCTTTCATTAACTAAGTCGAGCTCGTCAAGCATTAAGAGATGGTTAAGTCCTTCTTGCTGTGGGAGAAATCTGCGCCGAACTCCAGGAAAATGTATTTCTGGTGGAATTACACATTCCGTTCCGTAGACGAGAGCGAATGGAGTTTCTCCTATTGCTCGTCATGGTGTTGTTCGATGAGACCACAACATGCCTTCCAGTTCGTCAGCCCACCGTCCCTTCTTCTCGTCAAGGCATTTTTTAAGGCCATCAAGGATTGTCTTGTTTATTATTTCTGCCTGGCCGTTTCCTTGCAGATATCTAGGGTGGATTTGCCAAGTCGAATTTTCCATCTGTCGCAGAAAGCTTCAAATCTTGTAGAGATGAACTATGAACCATTATCGGTAACGATCTCGTATGGGACCCCATGTCGGCATAAGATATTTTTCCATACGAAATTCTCGACTTGTGCATCCTTTATACTAGCGTAAGATTCTGCCTTGACCCACTTGGAAAAGTAATCTGTCAAGACGAGTAAGAATCGTTTCTGTTTCGAAGGATGCAAAGGTCCAACAATGTCCATGGACCACCGCATGAACGGATATGGTGACGATATAGAGGAAATTACTTCGGTTGGCTGATGAATCATTGGTGCATGACGCTGGCACTTCTCGCATCTAGCAGAGAACTTCTCGCAGTCTTTTATCATAGTTGGCCAGTAATAACCATGTCATTTTATCTTTATCGCCAAGGCTCGTCCTCCGGAATGATTACCACATGAACGACTATGGACCTCCTCCATGATTTGTCTTGCCTCCTTGTCTTCAACACAAGTGAGTAATGGTCCTGAGAATCTCTGTTGGGGTCAAAATCTCCCCTCTTGAAGTTAACAGCAAGGGGATCGGGCGTCCCCCTAACTGTGCGTAGGATGAAAAGAGTCAGGGATCACGGCCCATGGTGAAGCTGGATCGTGTACCCCGATCCATGGTGCGGTAGACAGGATCGGGAGTCCAAACTATTGTGGTCAGATTCCACCTCGTGGGAATCAACGGTTGGAAAAATGGCTAAGTATGAAAAGGTGCTAGCAGCTAGATCCCTAACCGTGAGAAGTTGGATCGGGTACCCCGAGCTGTGAGTGGGATCGGGATCCCTAACCGCGAGAAGTTGGATCGGGATCCCTAACCATGAAGTTGGATCGGGTACCCCGAGCTGTGAGTGGGATCGGGATCCCTAACCGTGAGAAGTTGGATCGGGATCCCTAACCATGAAGTTGGATCGGGTACCCCGAGCTGTGAGTGGGATCGGGATCCCTAACCGCGAGAAGTTGGATCGGGATCCCTAACCATGAAGTTGGATCGGGTACCCCGAGCTGTGAGTGGGATCGGGATCCCTAACCGCGAGAAGTTGGATCGGGATCCCTAACCATGAAGTTGGATCGGGTACCCCGAGCTATGAGTGGGATCGGGATCCCTAACCGCGAGAAATTGGATCGGGATCCCTAACCATGAAGTTGGATCGGGTACCCCGAGCTGTGAGTGGGATCGGGATCCCTAACCGCGAGAAGTTGGATCGGGATCCCTAACCATGAAGTTGGATTGGGTACCCCGAGCTGTGAGTGGGATCGGGATCCCTAACCGCGAGAAGTTGGATCGGGATCTCTAACCATGAAGTTAGATCCGGTACCCCGAGCTGTGAGTGGGATCGGGATCCCTAACCGTGAGAAGTTGGATCGGGATCCCTGACCATGAAGTTAGATCAGGTACCCCGAACCGTGAACAAAGGAGTTGAACTGGGTATCCCGAACCGTGACGAGGTAGGTTGGGTCATGTACCACGATCCATGATGCGACAGACGGATCGGAGGTCACGACCCACAGTGAAGGAACTGGGTCGTGTATCCCGATCCATGGCACGACGAATGGATCGGGGGTCACGACCCACGGCGAAGAAGCTGGGACGTATACCCCGATCCATGGTACGACAGACGGATCGGGGGTCATGACCCATAGTGCGTCACCCGAGCCGTGATGAAGAACGTCACCCGAACCGTGAATCGATGACACCCGAGCTGCGAAGGTCGGTGTCACCCGAGTCGTGATAAAGAACGTCACCCGAACCGTGAATCGATGACACCCGAGCTGCGAAGCTCGGTGTCACCCGAGTCGTGATAAAGAACGTCACCCGAACCGAGAATCGATGACACCCGAGCTGCGAAGCTCGGTGTCACCCGAGTCATGATGAAGAACGCCACCCAAATTGTGAATCGATGACACCCGAGCTGCGAAGCTCGATGCCACCTGAGCCGCGATGCCTGATGCCACTCGAGCTGCGAAGCTCGATGCCACCCGAGCCAAAGCTCAAAGACAGGGAGTTGGGCCGAGCTGGGCAAATGAACTATGAGCCGAGACGACGAGCCCACGAGTTTAAGCCCATAATGAAGATGTGACGAAGCCAAAGCCCATGATTGTAGCCGGCATTGCTAAAAGGAAATCCCGAGGAATTAGGAAATCTTCCTTATCTCTTTAGATATTGACCTAGCCGACTCTGGCTTGTATATATACTGATGGACACCCTTTGGAAAAGGGATCCGCAATTTACCTAGCAAAACTCTGTACTTTTGCTCTTACACAAAAAGCTTTCTAAGCAGCTTAATAAAAACACCATCTTTGGATCTTCGTTTGTGTTTTTGGTGGTTTTTACTCAGAATTTTCGGATCTCGCTAAAAGACATAGCGAATTCAATTGGCGTGGATTTACACTCCCACAATTTGGCGCTAGAAGGAGGGGGAATTGAAATTTTCTTACACCGAAGAACCACCACAAAACCAATCTGAAGACGATGACCAACGACGGAGACGATAGCGCTGCTGACACCAGAAACGCCGGCGTGGAGGATCAAGCGAACCAATCCAAAGATGCTGGGGAGACTTTGATGACGCTCACGGAGATGAAAGCCATGCTGGAGACACTGCTCAAAAAGGCGGAGGAGCAAGATAAGCTGAACAACACGATGACGGGCAAGCTGAAGGCCCTCACAACGGCGAGTCGTACCCGAAGCACGGGATCAGGTCTGGATCTAGCAAGACGAGTCGGGAGGCGTCTCAACCCAACGGCCCTGGACTTCACAACCCCGCTCAACCCACCGAGGACCCGAGGAAGACTGCCACTACTACACCAAAGCTCAGCAAACCTAGCCTCAAGAGTCCAAGGGGCAGACGACACGCCAATCGAAGAGGAGCCTGCACCAATCATCAATCTAGAGAAGGAAAACCGAATGGAGCAAAACATGGAGAGCCGTGACAATCCCGAACACCTAGCAACTGGTCGAACCCAAACCGAAAGATGCGAGGCCATCCCCGAGGGAGATCAAGAGCTGACCGAGGAAGAGGAGAACATACTCTGGGCTGAGCAAGCACGGATGAGCGAAGAGCGCCGAGCAGGAGTCAGAGCCCAGAAAGACGAGATGACTAGGATGCGAGCAGATATGGATCGAGCAGTTGCCGACATAAGAGCTGTCCGATCCATGATGCACAAAGCAACTAGCAAGGTGCCAGAGATAGATCGTGTACTGGAGGAAGCACAGAACACCCCGTTCACAGTACGGATAACTAGCACGAGAATTCCAGATCCTGGAAAGATGAAAGTCCCGATCTATGAAGGAAAGACCGATCCGAAGGAGCATCTGACGGCCTTCGCTATTGCCATGGGACGCTCGAATTTCAAGGAAAACGAGAGAGACGCCGGACAATGCCTTCTCTTCGTCGAGCATCTTAAGGGACCGGTGCTCCAGTGGTTCTCAAGACTCGAGCGCAATTCCATCAACAGCTATAACCAACTATCCGCGGCATTCTTGAAACATTATTCCATCTTCATGGATCCCGGAACGTCTGATGCCGACCTGTGGACCCTAGCTCAAGGGCAGAACGAAACACTCCGGAGTTTCATTGGAAGGTTCAAAGCTGTTATGTCAAAAGTGGAAGGCCTGAGCGACAAAGCAGCCCTACTAGCCCTGAAGCGAGCACTCTGGTTCAATTCCGATTTTCGCAAAGAAATCGCGCTAAACACCCCCACTACGATACAGGATGCTATGCATCGAGCCGCAGACTTCATCACCGAAGAAGAAGAGATGAAAATCCTAACTGAGAAGTACGGGAAGGCCAAGACAACGAACCATTCTCCCCAAGTTTCAGCCCCTTCCAACACTAGGAAGAACAATCAAGCCTCCAGCTATATCCAGCACGAAGGAGGCTTTCGAGGAGCTCATAACTATCAAATTGACGCTCCTGGATTCGGTCGCGGAAGAAGCCGAGGCCGTGGAAGAAGCTCATGGAGCACATGGACCAAAAGCGATGGTTCCTATGACGAGACGGCCTACTGCGAACACCACCACATCTACGGACATTCGACCGCGAACTGCCGAATTCTAGGCTTGAAGCTTGCTAAAAAATTAGCAGCCGGCGAGCTTGGAGGAAACGTCAGCCTCAAAGATTTCGAGATGGACGTAAACACATACAAACCCGACCTGACAAAAGAAGATCACACCAAGCGCGATAGAAGGGATGACGAAGCGCCACCCTCTGGATCAAGCAGAAGAAGGATTAGCATGATAATGGGGGGATCCCACTATTGCTCAGATACCGTCTCGTCAATCAAAGCATTCCAGCGAAGGGCAGACGTTAGCATCAACTGGTCTAAACCATCTAAATTTCCAAACGACGTGATATCATTCGAGGAAAGAGAAACGATCGGAATTGACAGACCTCATGATGACCCTCTCGTAATCGAATTGATCATCAACGACTGCGATGTAGCACGCGTATTGGTAGACACTAGGAGCACCGTGGACGTAATCTTCCTCGAAACTCTCAGAAGAATGAATGTGGACCTGTCTGAAGTGATATCTACTCCCAAACCCTTAACAGGATTCTCAGGAGAAACCACCATGACTACCGGAACAATCAAACTACCTGTCCAAGCTGGTGAGGTGACGAAGATTGTTGAGTTCTCCGTAGCTGACCATCCGGCCATCTACAACGTCATCGTGGGGACCCCCTGGTTAAATTCGATGCGCGCAGCCGTTTCGACCTACCATCTTTGCCTCAAGTTCCCTACACCAAACGGCGTGAAAACTATTCGAGGAAATCAAAAAGAATCTCGTGTCTGCTTTCTCGCCGCACACAAGCTCAGAAACCCGGTGACTGACCCAACGGCAAATTCAAAGCGTAAGAAGATAAAGACCGACAGAGAACCGGTGAAAGAGCTTTCCAAACTGTTATAGCAGTTACAGATCGCGGTGCATCGCGAAGAAGAAGTGTCTAAACCAACCTGCGACCCTGTCATATCAGTTTGCATCGACAACAAGCATCCCGAACGCTGTGTAGAAATTGGAGCAGATTTAGATGGATAGATCACAGAAGAGCTCGTGGCATTCTTGAAGAAAAATATCAACACCTTCGCATGGGAAGCGGAAGATATGCCTGGCATCGATATCAGTATAACAAGCCACGAACTGAACGTCGACCCGACTTTCAAACCAATAAAACAGAAAAGAAGAAAACTTGGGCCAGACAGAGCTAAAGCGGTAAATGACGAGGTGGAGAGACTACTGCGCGTCGGATCAATAACTGAGGTGAAGTACCCGGACTGGCTAGCTAACCCAGTGGTGGTCAAGAAAAAGAATGGCAAATGGCGCGTGTGCGTGGACTTCACCGACCTGAACAAAGCCTGTCCAAAAGACAGCTTCCCCCTTCCACATATCGATCGCTTAGTCGAAGCGACGGCAGGAAACGCACTCCTATCCTTCATGGATGCCTTCTCAGGTTATAACCAGATCTTGATGAACCCCGACGATCGCGAGAAGACCGCTTTCATAACGGATCGTGGACTATATTGCTACAAGGTGATGCCATTCGGTCTGAAAAATGCGGGAGCAACATACCAGCGACTGGTGAACAAGATGTTTGCGGACCAACTCGGCAAAACAATGGAGGTTTACATAGACGACATACTGGTGAAATCACTAAAGGAACAGGATCACGTCACTCATCTCAAGGAATGTTTCTCGCAGCTGAACTTTCACAACATGAAGTTAAATCCGACCAAGTGCAGATTCGCAGTCACTTCGGGAGAGTTCCTTGGTTATCTTGTAACTCACCGCGGCATTGAGGCAAACCCTAAGTAGATCGACGCACTCATCAATATGACTTCACTAAAGACGAAAAGGGAAGTCCAACGTCTTACCGGGAGGGTAGCTGCGCTTAACCGATTCATCTCACGATCCACCGACAAATGCTTGCCATTCTACGATACTTTGCGAGGGAACAAGAAGTTCGAGTGGACGGACAACTGCGAGGAAGCGTTTCAGCAACTCAAGAACTATCTAGCCACTCCCCCAGTTCTCACAAAACCAGAAGCAGGAGAACCACTTTTTCTGTACACCGCAATTTCTGCCACAGCGGTAAGTGGCGTATTGATTCGAGACGAGCGCGGTGAACAAAAGCCGATATTTTACGTAAGTAAAACCCTTACGGACGCGGAAACAAGGTACTCACAGATGGAGAAATTGGCACTATCCATAGTTATGTCGGCGAGAAAACTAAGGCCATACTTTCAGTCTCACTCAATCGTCGTTCTGAGCACCTTTCCGATAAGGTCTGTTCTGCACAGTCCAAGTCAGTCAGGAAGGCTAGCAAATTGGGCTATCGAACTGAGCGAATACGACATTGAGTATCGCGGACGCACGTGCGCTAAATCGCAAGTTCTTGCATATTTTCTTATCGAACTACCCGAAGAAGGCATCGACGACGAAATGCAAGGACAGCTCAGGAAACTCCATGTTGATGGCTCATCTTCCAAAAATGGTTCAGGAGTAGGGATACGGCTAACCTCTCCAACTGGAGAACTACTAGAACAATCTTTCCGCCTGGGGTTTCATGCATCTAACAACGAAGCGGAGTACAAAGCCTTGATTGCCGGGATGAAACTTGCTAACGGCCTAAAGATCAAGAAACTCCATGCATTTTGCGATTCCCAACTAGTCGCGAATCAGTTCAGCGGTGAATATGCAGCAAAGGATGATCGAATGGAAGCTTACTTGAAGATCGTCAAAGAATTAGCTGCACAGTTCAAACAATTCATCCTAACACGCATTCCGCGAGGGGAGAACACCCCAGCCGACGCACTTGCAGCCCTTGCATCAACTTCCGATCCAGATCTAAAGCTGTGATCCCGGTAGAATTCATCCAACACCCGAGCATCAGTTCCGGCGGTTCAGTGAATGCCATAACTCGTTCACAAGCGGCTAGACAAGCGACAGATGTCTCGACCAGGCAAGAGGTGATGGACGAAATGCAGGAAGAATTGGCCGATCAATCACCCGCAGAGCCGGATATTGCCCCAATGGAAGAAGACAATCTCGTTGAGTCACCAACTACAACAAGCAGCAAGGACCCTGTCGTTGAACCCAATGGAGAAGCAAACGAAGTCAACAATGATCCAGAATATGGTTGTGACAAGGAATGGCTCGGCGCAATCAGAGGGTACATATGCGACGGCGTCCTACCGACCAAAAATGGGCAGCTCGCAAGCTTCGAGCCCAGGCAGCACGTTACGTGTTACTTGATGGAAATGTCTTCAAGTGGAGATTCTCGGGACCGTTGCTAAACTGCGTGGAAGGAAAGGACGCCAGGAAAGTTATGGAGGAAATTCACAACGGTTCATGTGAAAATCACTCTGGAGGGAGAGCACTAGCCATAAAAGTCAAACGTCACGGCTACTATTGGCCAACAATGATCAAAGATTGCAAGGTGTTTTCAGCCAAATGCGAAAAATGCCAACGCCATGCGCCGATGATCCACCAACCTACAGAAGTACTTTCATCAATCTCATCACCATATCCATTCATGCGATGGTCTATGGACATTGTCGGGCCACTCCATCCGTCAAAACAGAAACGCTTCCTTCTAGTTTTGACCGACTATTTCTGAAAATGGGTTGAAGCCGACTCCTATGCTAACATTAAAGATGCACAAGTGGAGGCCTTCGTCTGGAAAAACATCATATGCCGACATGGAGTACCGTACGAGATTGTGACAGATAACGGCTCGCAGTTCATCTCCAATCGTTTTGAAGGTTTCTGCGAAAAATGGAAAATCAGACTCAGCAAGTCTACTCCAAGATATCCACAAGGGAACGGACAGGCCGAAGCAATCAACAAAACAATACTTGACGGCCTAAAGAAACGCCTTGACGAGAAGAAGGGACGTTGGGCTGAAGAACTGGAAGGGGTACTTTGGTCTCATCGCACCACCCCACGACGAGCGACAGGAGAAACCCCGTTCGCCCTCGTCTACGGAACAGAGTGTGTCATCCCCTCGGAGATACATTTTCCAGGGATTCGCCGGAGGCTATTACCAGAACAAGAGGGGCTCAATCACCTGTTAATGCTAGACGAACTGGACTTGATCAACGAAAGAAGGGACCAAGCCTTGATCAGGATCCAGAACTATCAAAACCCGGCCTCAAAATACTACAATTCCAACGTTCGAGAACGAAGATTCTACGAAGGCGATTTAGTTTTGCGGAAGGTTTTTCAGAATACCGCGGAAACAAATGCTGGCAAATTAGGAGCAAATTGGGAAGGACCCTACAAGATCACCGAAGTTGTCAAACCTGGCGTTTACAAACTTGCTAACATGACGGACGTTCCAGTACCGAGATCATGGAACGCAATGCACCTCAAAAAGTACTATCACTGAGCTACTTTACATGAACTACGGGGCGACTTGATCCCTGCAAAGGGTACATAGGCAGCTCGTCTTCGGACGGGTTCAGTCGTCCCCCCTCCTTTCAAAAGGAGGGGGAAGTGGGTACGTATACGCATACTCGTATACTCCCATCTTTGTAACAGTTTCTACTATCTATCGAAGCTTTGCTTTTAAAGGCAATTTCTATCTAAACATCCTTCAAGGATCACTAAGTCTTAACAAAACAGACATATTTGAGCAAATCAGACTACAACGGGCATCTCGCCACATCTTCACTATTGCTGGCCACAATAGAGAATTCCCACATCCGTCTCAGGATCAAAAACGCGCTATACAAGTATTCGTTCATTGTCGGAGCAGATACGTTTATGGTAACTTATCAGTAAACCGAAATACTCGTCCTAGACTATGCAAACAAATGTTCATTATCGGAGCAGATAAGTTTATGGTAATCTATCTGTAAACCGAAATGATCATCTCGAGACTGATCATCTCATAACTACGCAAACAAAAACAAACGCAAGTAAGGCATTCTCAATCTATTGTTAAACGAAAGACATACATATTCAAATGCAAGGGCTAGAAGATAATAAGTTCTTAAACAACTTGGATAAAGCCGTCCAGGCATTAAACAGAAAGAGAGTTTTAAACTAGACAAAAAAGAGAGGATCATAATCCTCCGCTATCTCGGGAGTCGTCACTGCCTTCTGCTCCGGCTCTGCCGGTTGTTCAACCATGTCGCTTCCCGAAGCTTTGTCCTCTTCAGGCACCACTTCAAAATCTACGACAGCCTCCTTAAGAGCGACGGTCTCCTCAAGAGCGACTTCATTGGCATTCTCAGAAGATGGTTCGGGGGTCGGCTCTTTAGCAACCTCCCTTGGACTAAAGTCAGCTAGACCGGGCGTCCCCCTGTTCGAGCCAGAAAAGTCTTGAATCCCGACGCTTGCGGCAGCATTCTCTATGGGCTCCCCTGCATTCAGTTCCTTAAGTATGTCAGCACGGACGGGAGATAATCTTAAGGTTCCTCTTATTCTGCCACAAGCTGGGCAAACGCCTCGTGAGCTCCCTTCAAATCCTTCTTTTGTTCAGCTAAACTATTTGCCTCGGAATCAAGGGAGGGAGGTTCGTCGCCTTGAAGCAGCCCAATGAGTTGGAGGTTGCTTTCGATCTGAGCAAGGTCAAGCATGCATTCTTTTGGCTCACCGTCAATCTGGCCAAGTAGTTTTTTGGCTCGGGAGATTTTGTCTTCGAACATCATCGTCATCTCCCGCTTGGCCTCAAGCACAGCCTGTTCAACTTTGCTCTCGAGCAGCTCATTCGCTGCTTCCAGCTGCCTCGTCAAACTAGCAATATGAGCATCGCGGCTAACCTTGCCAGATTCCAGTCGCATGATCCGATCATCGCTTTCCTTCTGACGCTTCTTTAATCCCTCCGTCTCACCCTCAAGACTCTGAATTCTCTTAAGGGTCTTCTCCCGTTCAGCAGCACGATTCGCCTCGGCCTCCTTGAGTTTCCCATCAAGCTCAGTCGCCGTTCGCCGGGCGTCGTCGACCCTCTCCCTATCTTTCCGAGCGTCAGACTCATATCCTAACACCATCCTGTTCAGATGGGCTATAAACTGCACAGGAACCAAAGAACAACTTAGAACAAGACAAGCAGGAACGCATCGGGGGACAACGACAAAGATAAGTAATAATGGAAAACATACTTTGACGCCGCGAAGAGAAACCTCGTTATAGGGTTTGTCCCTCAGCAAAGTATCAGTGGGGGGAGACGATCGCCGGGGCAAACGATCTTTGAGAAAAGAGCTGCAGATGCCTCGGAATCATCGTAAATCCCATCGGCATTGGTAGGAGCAGCAGCAAGGGGGATCGCTTCGGGGATCACTTTAGGTTTTTCGGAACGTCGTTGTTTTTTCAATGTCCCGGCTAATCCTTCGATCCTCTCGTCTCCTGAAGGTTGATGTTTCCTGCTCGGGTCTTTCTTCTCTTTGGCCTTGCCCTTACCCTTGTCTTTGTGTGGTGCTATCTGGGAATCTGCGGGACGAAGACCCAAAACGACCCCTTGGGAAGCCCCGGGATGGGGAATCTGCTCGAATTGATTATGGGAGGAAACTGGGTCGGAGGTTAACGTAACAGCAACCTGGGGTTTCGGAATACGAGACCGACCCAGCGCTTCGGCCTGTTTTATTCTCTCTTTCGCCTCAGTTTCTGCCTTTGCCTTTGCCGCGGCTCTATCTCTGAAAGAAGGTCTCTCCATGGTATCGTCTGAATTAGATGAGGATGATGGACCAACGGATTGACCTCCGAAAAGGGATCGGGCTCTTTCCACTCGCTGGAGGTTGAAGTCTTTTTTCCAATTACACTTTCGAGCCGAAAGCGTCTGGTGAATCTCAGATAGATCGGGAGGCAGCGAAAATTGGAAGTGACGCGCTGCAAAAGAAAAAAAAAACGATAAGTAAAAACCTAAAACGAGAATAAATGCATTGAAATCAAGCCGAAGCCCAAGAATAAACCACGGGTCGGCTACCAAGTTCTCCCCAGTCTGCTTTGATTAAGTTAAGGCATCCCGATCCAACGGACGCTTCGGTGATTGGGACAAAAAAAAAATAGTCCTCCCAGTTGTCATCTTTGGATGGAAATCCTTTTATGATGCTTCTTTTAGCCTTGCCCGACACATAGTACTTCAGCTCTCTTTTATTGCGACGTCGGAATTCGAGAAAGCTTCTCAGATGTTCAACCCCAACCTCAACATCGCATTCGTAACTTCTAACAAGGATGCCGACCAAATGTCTGATCCCCCTGCAATTGATTTGGGAAATGCCCAGGTTTTGTTTCCATAAAAATCGCAGGATCACTTCGGGGATCGGGAGCCATAGCAAGCAGCGATAAAAGAAGCTCTCGTAAAGGGTAAAGTGATCGGGGGAGGTTTAACGGCTCGATCGGCCGAAGAAGGCAGGACAAATTCGATCTCCTCCGAGATATTAAATCTCCACCTGAGATCTGTCAACGAATCTAGGGTAGAAAGAGTGGAACCAGGTGGATCGGGTCGCCTCTTAGTTTTCTTCCTTCTTGGCGCTCGCCGAGTAGGTCCAATCAGATGTTCTAACTCTTGTCTGGCTACAGCCGGGTCGTAAAACCAATCTTCGGGTTCAATTTTTGCCGGCTCGGGATCCACGGCGTCAATAAAAGGATTCACCGCCTCGTCAAATGGAGAATCGTGAAGTTGGGGATTTTCAAACGACGCAGGGATCTGAGCGTTACTGTCAGCTCTCGATGATTCAGAAAGCACCATTTTTCTACCAAGGATGGAGGGACCTACTCCCGACCCAATCGAATCATCCAAATCTTCTAGGATGTTTGCACCGGACAAATCTGCTCGGCTGCAATCTTGAGCAAGGATCGGTTCGGGGGAGAAAGACGGTTCGGGAGATGAAGATTGATCCGGACTAACAAGCAATCTAGCATACAGATCGGGAGACATTGGCGCGGACAGTCGAGACATCTGTTGTGCTTAAAAACAGGTCGGGATCCCTCGTCACAGGAAAAGGAAGATCAAGGTTTCTGGAAATTTAGATAAACAGGTCGGGGTTTCGGATTGCTTATCAAAATAGATCGAAACCTCTAAAAATCGAAGAACAGATCAAGATCTTCTAGGTGAACTAATAGTCAGATCCAAATCCTTGGACGAACCGCCAGAAGCTCGAAGAACTGCAGCAGAACTATTGAAGAAGGATCGGAAAACTCAAGCGGTTCGGCGGCAAAGGGGTTTCGCGGAGGCTCTAATTAAAAAAAAACTTAAGCAAAAAAAATAGAGAGAGAAAGAAGAGAGAGGTTACCTGTTTTGGGGGATTTTCGGAGAAATGAAGATATGAGGAGTCGAGGGGCAAGACGGTTTATATAAGCACAAAGTGACGTCACATACCTCGGGAATCAGCAAAAATGGTTACACTCCCCGATAAAGGTGATAGATTTCAAAAATCCCCCGAACAGAACCCAAACCCTGGTCTAGACAATGGTTCGGGGAAACAGTCAGTCAAACAGTTCGGGATCACGGTGAAAGATGGTTCGGGCAAGTTAACTTCAAATTGCTATTAACCTCGACACTTTCAACATTAAAACTGACGAGTTGGGGGACTAACTGTTGGGGTCAAAATCTCCCCTCTTGAAGTTAACAGCAAGGGGATCGGGCGTCCCCATAACTGTGCGTAGGATGAAAAGAGTCGGGGATCACGGCCCATGGTGAAGCTGGATCGTGTACCCCGATCCATGGTGAGGTAGACAGGATCGGGAGTCCAAACTATTGTGGTCAGATTCCACCTCGTGGGAATCAACGGTTGGAAAAATGGCTAAGTATGAAAAGGTGCTAGCAGCTAGATCCCTAACCGTGAGAAATTGGATCGGGTACCCCGAGCTGTGAGTGGGATCGGGATCCCTAACCGCGAGAAGTTGGATCGGGATCCCTAACCATGAAGTTGGATCGGGTACCCCGAGCTGTGAGTGGGATCGGGATCCCTAACCGCGAGAAGTTGGATCGGGATCCCTAACCATGAAGTTGGATCGGGTACCCCGAGCTGTGAGTGTGATCGGGATCCCTAACCGCGAGAAGTTGGATCGGGATCCCTAACCATGAAGTTGGATCGGGATCCCTAACCATGAAGTTGGATCGGGTACCCCGAGTTGTGTGTGGGATCGGGATCCCTAACCGCGAGAAGTTGGATCGGGATCCCTAACCATGAAGTTGGATTGGGTACCCCGAGCTGTGAGTGGGATCGGGATCCCTAACTGCGAGAAGTTGGATCGGGATCTCTAACCATGAAGTTAGATCGAGTACCCCGAGCTGTGAGTGGGATCGGGATCCCTAACCGTGAGAAGTTGGATCGGGATCCCTGACCATGAAGTTAGATCAGGTACCCCGAACCGTGAACAAAGGAGTTGAACTGGGTATCCCGAACCGTGACGAGGTAGGTTGGGTCGTGTACCACGATCCATGATGCGACAGATGGATCGGGGGTCACGACCCACAGTGAAGGAACTGGGTCGTGTATCCCGATCTATGGCACGACGAACGGATCGGGGGTCACGACCCACGGCGAAGAAGTTGGGACGTATACCCCGATCCATGGTACGACAGACGGATCGGGGGTCACGACCCATAGTGCGTCACCCGAGCCATGATGAAGAACGTCACCCGAACCGTGAATCGATGACACACGAGCTGCGAAGCTCGGTGTCACCCGAGTCGTGATAAAGAACATCACCCGAACCGTGAATCGATGACACCCGAGGTGCGAAGCTCGGTGTCACCTGAGTCGTGATAAATAATGTCACCCGAACCGAGAATCGATGACACCCGAGCTGCGAAGCTCGGTGTCACCCGAGTCATGATGAAGAACGCCACCCGAATTGTGAATCGATGACACCCGAGCTGCGAAGCTCGATGCCACCTGAGCCGCGATGCCTGATGCGACTCGAGCTGCGAAGCTCGATGCCACCCGAGCCAAAGCTCAAAGACAGGGAGTTGGGCCGAGCTGGGCAAATGAACTATGAGCTGAGACGACGAGCCCACGAGTTTAAGCCCATAATGAAGATGTGACGAAGCCAAAGCCCATGATTGTAGCCGGCATTGCTAAAAGGAAATCCCGAGGAATTAGGAAATCTTCCTTATCTCTTTAGATATTGACCTAGCCGACTCTGGCTTGTATATATACTGATGGACACCCTTTGGAAAAGGGATCCGCAATTTACCTAGCAAAACTCTGTACTTTTGCTCTTACACAAAAAGCTTTCTAAGCAGCTTAATAAAAACACCATTTTGGATCTTCGTTTGTGTTTTTGGTGGTTTTTACTCAGAAGTTTCGGATCTCGCTAAAAGACATAACGAATTCAATTGGCGTGGATTTACACTCCCACAATCTCCATTTGAAAACGTTCCCATCGAGCAGTATATAACGAGCTGCTTGCGCCCGAAGCTTGCGAGCTGTCCACTTGTCGGCATGCAGGATGTCATCGTAGATGTATCCTCGGATGTCATCCAGCCATTTTTTTACCACATCCGTATTCTATTTCCTGTGGACCCACTTCCATTTCAACTGTTCTAATTTCGGGAGGAGGATTGACGTCGGCTGATAGTGGTATGGAGTCCTCTTCCATGATCGTTGCTTCTTCTTCAATTGGGGGAAAGCTTACGAGATCGTCATCCTCATTGATTGTGTCCGTTGGTGTTTGGGATTTAAATCCTTCGTCTCCAGTATCTGATTTTTCTTGAATCGTTAAATTATTATGTACGGCTTCTCGCATTTCGACGTCGTCCTCACTGGTGTCTGTAGCATTGATTCTCTCTTTTGCTTTTCTGGCTGCTTGAGATCGAGTGATTACGCTTACTGCTTCTAGAAGAGTGATACTTGGGTGTTTGATAAATTCCACCGGGATAATCCACTTTAAGTTCGGATCAGAGGTTGATGCGAGAGCTGCCAGTGCATCAGCCGAGGTGTTTTCTCCTCGTCGAATATGCATTAGCATGAACTTTCTAAACTGCGCGGCTAAATCCTTGACGATTTTTAGATACGCTTCCATGCGGTCATCTTTAGCTGCATATTCCCCACTGAATTGGTTTGCGACCAACTGCGAAACGCAAAACGCGTGAATGCAATCGATCTTAAGTCCTTGTACAAGCTTATTCCAGCGATGATGGCTTCGTACTCCACTTCGTTATTGGAGGCACAAAAACCTAGGCGGAATAACTGTTCAAGTACCTCACCTGTTGGCGATGTCAAACGTATCCCAACTCCCGATCCACTTTTGGAAGACGAGCCATCGACGTGGAGTTGCCAAATTGGACTCGAAATCTCTTCAATAATGCTTTCGTCTGAAAGTTCGATAAAAAAATCAGCCAGTACTTGCGACTTTGCGCAATTTCGCCCGCGATATTCAATGTCGTATTCGCTCAATTTGATAGCCCATTTGGCCAGCCTTCCGGATTGGCTTGGGCTGTGCAAAATGGATCAGAGGGGAAAGGTGCTTAGTACTACGACAGAGTGTGATTGAAAGTATGGCCTTAGTTTTCTGGCGGACATGACAACCGATAACGCCAATTTCTCCATTTGCGGGTATCTTTTCTGTATCGGTGAGAGTCTTGCTGACGTAAAAGATTGGCTTCTGCTCTCCCGTTCCTCTCGAATAAGCACTCCTCTTACCACTGCGGTTGAGATAGCGGTATAAAAGAAAAGCGGCTCGCCCTCGACTTGTTTTGCAATCATTGGTGGACTGGCAAGGTACTTCTTCAGCTGCTGAAAAGCCTCTTCGCACATATCTGTCCATTCAAACTTTTTATTTCCTCGTAAAGTGTTGCAGAAAGGTAAACACTTGTCAGTAGATTGCGAAATAAAGCGGTTCAGCGCAGCTATCCTTCCAGTCAGTCTTTGCACTTCACGTTTTGTTTTTGACGAAGCCATCTGGACAAGCGCGTCAATCTGCTTGAGGTTTGCTTCGATACCTCGACGAGTAACTAGGTAACCAAGAAACTCTCCTGATGTCACTGCGAACCTACACTTTGTCGGGTTTAGCTTCATGTTGTGTAAGTTCAGCCGATCAAAACATTCCTCCAAATTTGTTACGTGATCCTTTTCTTCTAGTGATTTCACCAGCATATCGTCTATGTAGACTTCCATCGTCTTTTCGAGTTGATTGGCAAACATTTTGTTCACTAGACGTTGATATGTGGCTCCAGCATTCTTGAGACCAAAAGGCATCACCTTGTAGCAATATATTCCACGATCTATAATGAAGGCTGTCTTTCCTCGATCACCAGGATTCATCAGGATCTGATTGTATCTAGAGAAAGCATCCATGAATGACAAGAGTTTGTTTCCTGCAGTCGCCTCGACCAGTCGGTCTATGTGTGGAAGTGGGAAACTGTCTTTTGGGCATGCTCTGTTCAGATCAGTGAAATCCACACAGACTCGCCACTTCCGGTTCTTCTTTTTCACGACTACTGGATTGGCCAGCCAATCCGGTTATTTTACTTCCGTGATGGATCCAACTCGCAAGAGTCTTTCGACCTCGTTGTTGACTGCTTTTGCTCTTTCTGGCCCGAGTTTCTGTCTCTTCTGCTTTACTGGTTTGAAAGTTGGATCAACGTTCAGCTCATGACTGGCTATGCCGATATAAATTCCGGGCATATCCTCTGCTGCCCATTCGAAAGTATCTATGTTCTTTTTCAAGAAAGAAATGAGCTTGTCCTTGATATTTTTATCAAGTTTTGCTCTGATTTCCACACACCGTTCTGGATGATCATCGTCTATCCACACCGAAATAGCGGGATCGCAGGTCGGTTCTACCGCTTTCTCCTTACGATCCCCCGCGATCTGTAATTGCTATAAGATTTTGGAAAGCTCTTTCACCGGACAATGCCTTCTCTTCGTCGAGCATCTTAAGGGACCGGTGCTCCAGTGGTTCTCAAGACTCGAGCGCAATTCCATCAACAGCTATAACCAACTATCCGCGGCATTCTTGAAACATTATTCCATCTTCATGGATCCCGGAACGTCTGATGCCGACCTGTGGACCCTAGCTCAAGGGCAGAACGAAACACTCCGGAGTTTCATTGGAAGGTTCAAAGCTGTTATGTCAAAAGTGGAAGGCCTGAGCGACAAAGCAGCCCTACTAGCCCTGAAGCGAGCACTCTGGTTCAATTCCGATTTTTGCAAAGAAATCGCGCTAAACACCCCCACTACGATACAGGATGCTATGCATCGAGCCGCAGACTTCATCACCGAAGAAGAAGAGATGAAAATCCTAACTGAGAAGTACGGGAAGGCCAAGACAACGAACCATTCTCCCCAAGTTTCAGCCCCTTCCAACACTAGGAAGAACAATCAAGCCTCCAGCTATATCCAGCACGAAGGAGGCTTTCGAGGAGCTCATAACTATCAAATTGACGCTCCTGGATTCGGTCGCGGAAGAAGCCGAGGCCGTGGAAGAAGCTCATGGAGCACATGGACCAAAAGCGATGGTTCCTATGACGAGACGGCCTACTGCGAACACCACCACATCTACGGACATTCGACCGCGAACTGCCGAATTCTAGGCTTGAAGCTTGCTAAAAAATTAGCAGCCGGCGAGCTTGGAGGAAACGTCAGCCTCAAAGATTTCGAGATGGACGTAAACACATACAAACCCGACCTGACAAAAGAAGATCACACCAAGTGCGATAGAAGGGATGACGAAGCGCCACCCTCTGGATCAAGCAGAAGAAGGATTAGCATGATAATGGGGGGATCCCACTATTGCTCAGATACCGTCTCGTCAATCAAAGCATTCCAGCGAAGGGCAGACGTTAGCATCAACTGGTCTAAACCATCTAAATTTCCAAACGACGTGATATCATTCGAGGAAAGAGAAACGATCGGAATTGACAGACCTCATGATGACCCTCTCGTAATCGAATTGATCATCAACGACTGCGATGTAGCACGCGTATTGGTAGACACTAGGAGCACCGTGGACGTAATCTTCCTCGAAACTCTCAGAAGAATGAATGTGGACCTGTCTGAAGTGATATCTACTCCCAAACCCTTAACAGGATTCTCAGGAGAAACCACCATGACTACCGGAACAATCAAACTACCTGTCCAAGCTGGCGAGGTGACGAAGATTGTTGAGTTCTCCGTAGCTGACCATCCGGCCATCTACAACGTCATCGTGGGGACCCCCTGGTTAAATTCGATGCGCGCAGCCGTTTCGACCTACCATCTTTGCCTCAAGTTCCCTACACCAAACGGCGTGAAAACTATTCGAGGAAATCAAAAAGAATCTCGTGTCTGCTTTCTCGCCGCACACAAGCTCAGAAACCCGGTGACTGACCCAACGGCAAATTCAAAGCGTAAGAAGATAAAGACCGACAGAGAACCGGTGAAAGAGCTTTCCAAACTGTTATAGCAGTTACAGATCGCGGTGCATCGCGAAGAAGAAGTGTCTAAACCAACCTGCGACCCTGTCATATCAGTTTGCATCGACAACAAGCATCCCGAACGCTGTGTAGAAATTGGAGCAGATTTAGATGGATAGATCACAGAAGAGCTCGTGGCATTCTTGAAGAAAAATATCAACACCTTCGCATGGGAAGCGGAAGATATGCCTGGCATCGATATCAGTATAACAAGCCACGAACTGAACGTCGACCCGACTTTCAAACCAATAAAACAGAAAAGAAGAAAACTTGGGCCAGACAGAGCTAAAGCGGTAAATGACGAGGTGGAGAGACTACTGCGCGTCGGATCAATAACTGAGGTGAAGTACCCGGACTGGCTAGCTAACCCAGTGGTGGTCAAGAAAAAGAATGGCAAATGGCGCGTGTGCGTGGACTTCACCGACCTGAACAAAGCCTGTCCAAAAGACAGCTTCCCCCTTCCACATATCGATCGCTTAGTCGAAGCGACGGCAGGAAACGCACTCCTATCCTTCATGGATGCCTTCTCAGGTTATAACCAGATCTTGATGAACCCCGACGATCGCGAGAAGACCGCTTTCATAACGGATCGTGGACTATATTGCTACAAGGTGATGCCATTCGGTCTGAAAAATGCGGGAGCAACATACCAGCGACTGGTGAACAAGATGTTTGCGGACCAACTCGGCAAAACAATGGAGGTTTACATAGACGACATACTGGTGAAATCACTAAAGGAACAGGATCACGTCACTCATCTCAAGGAATGTTTCTCGCAGCTGAACTTTCACAACATGAAGTTAAATCCGACCAAGTGCAGATTCGCAGTCACTTCGGGAGAGTTCCTTGGTTATCTTGTAACTCACCGCGGCATTGAGGCAAACCCTAAGTAGATCGACGCACTCATCAATATGACTTCACTAAAGACGAAAAGGGAAGTCCAACGTCTTACCGGAGGGTAGCTGCGCTTAACCGATTCATCTCACGATCCACCGACAAATGCTTGCCATTCTACGATACTTTGCGAGGGAACAAGAAGTTCGAGTGGACGGACAACTGCGAGGAAGCGTTTCAGCAACTCAAGAACTATCTAGCCACTCCCCCAGTTCTCACAAAACCAGAAGCAGGAGAACCACTTTTTCTGTACACCGCAATTTCTGCCACAGCGGTAAGTGGCGTATTGATTCGAGACGAGCGCGGTGAACAAAAGCCGATATTTTACGTAAGTAAAACCCTTACGGACGCGGAAACAAGGTACTCACAGATGGAGAAATTGGCACTATCCATAGTTATGTCGGCGAGAAAACTAAGGCCATACTTTCAGTCTCACTCAATCGTCGTTCTGAGCACCTTTCCGATAAGGTCTGTTCTGCACAGTCCAAGTCAGTCAGGAAGGCTAGCAAATTGGGCTATCGAACTGAGCGAATACGACATTGAGTATCGCGGACGCACGTGCGCTAAATCGCAAGTTCTTGCAGATTTTCTTATCGAACTACCCGAAGAAGGCATCGACGACGAAATGCAAGGACAGCTCAGGAAACTCCATGTTGATGGCTCATCTTCCAAAAATGGTTCAGGAGTAGGGATACGGCTAACCTCTCCAACTGGAGAACTACTAGAACAATCTTTCCGCCTGGGGTTTCATGCATCTAACAACGAAGCGGAGTACAAAGCCTTGATTGCCGGGATGAAACTTGCTAACGGCCTAAAGATCAAGAAACTCCATGCATTTTGCGATTCCCAACTAGTCGCGAATCAGTTCAGCGGTGAATATGCAGCAAAGGATGATCGAATGGAAGCTTACTTGAAGATCGTCAAAGAATTAGCTGCACAGTTCAAACAATTCATCCTAACACGCATTCCGCGAGGGGAGAACACCCCAGCCGACGCACTTGCAGCCCTTGCATCAACTTCCGATCCAGATCTAAAGCTGTGATCCCGGTAGAATTCATCCAACACCCGAGCATCAGTTCCGGCGGTTCAGTGAATGCCATAACTCGTTCACAAGCGGCTAGACAAGCGACAGATGTCTCGACCAGGCAAGAGGTGATGGACGAAATGCAGGAAGAATTGGCCGATCAATCACCCGCAGAGCCGGATATTGCCCCAATGGAAGAAGACAATCTCGTTGAGTCACCAACTACAACAAGTAGCAAGGACCCTGTCGTTGAACCCAACGGAGAAGCAAACGAAGTCAACAATGATCCAGAATATGGTTGTGACAAGGAATGGCTCGGCGCAATCAGAGGGTACATATGCGACGGCGTCCTACCGACCGAAAAATGGGCAGCTCGCAAGCTTCGAGCCCAGGCAGCACGTTACGTGTTACTTGATGGAAATGTCTTCAAGTGGAGATTCTCGGGACCGTTGCTAAACTGCGTGGAAGGAAAGGACGCCAGGAAAGTTATGGAGGAAATTCACAACGGTTCATGTGAAAATCACTCTGGAGGGAGAGCACTAGCCATAAAAGTCAAACGTCACGGCTACTATTGGCCAACAATGATCAAAGATTGCAAGGTGTTTTCAGCCAAATGCGAAAAATGCCAACGCCATGCGCCGATGATCCACCAACCTACAGAAGTACTTTCATCAATCTCATCACCATATCCATTCATGCGATGGTCTATGGACATTGTCGGGCCACTCCATCCGTCAAAACAGAAACGCTTCCTTCTAGTTTTGACCGACTATTTCTGAAAATGGGTTGAAGCCGACTCCTATGCTAACATTAAAGATGCACAAGTGGAGGCCTTCGTCTGGAAAAACATCATATGCCGACATGGAGTACCGTACGAGATTGTGACAGATAACGGCTCGCAGTTCATCTCCAATCGTTTTGAAGGTTTCTGCGAAAAATGGAAAATCAGACTCAGCAAGTCTACTCCAAGATATCCACAAGGGAACGGACAGGCCGAAGCAATCAACAAAACAATACTTGACGGCCTAAAGAAACGCCTTGACGAGAAGAAGGGACGTTGGGCTGAAGAACTGGAAGGGGTACTTTGGTCTCATCGCACCACCCCACGACGAGCGACAGGAGAAACCCCGTTCGCCCTCGTCTACGGAACAGAGTGTGTCATCCCCTCGGAGATACATTTTCCAGGGATTCGCCGGAGGCTATTACCAGAACAAGAGGGGCTCAATCACCTGTTAATGCTAGACGAACTGGACTTGATCAACGAAAGAAGGGACCAAGCCTTGATCAGGATCCAGAACTATCAAAACCCGGCCTCAAAATACTACAATTCCAACGTTCGAGAACGAAGATTCTACGAAGGCGATTTAGTTTTGCGGAAGGTTTTTCAGAATACCGCGGAAACAAATGCTGGCAAACTAGGAGCAAATTGGGAAGGACCCTACAAGATCACCGAAGTTGTCAAACCTGGCGTTTACAAACTTGCTAACATGACGGACGTTCCAGTACCGAGATCATGGAACGCAATGCACCTCAAAAAGTACTATCACTGAGCTACTTTACATGAACTACGGGGCGACTTGATCCCTGCAAAGGGTACATAGGCAGCTCGTCTTCGGACGGGTTCAGTCGTCCCCCCTCCTTTCAAAAGGAGGGGGAAGTGGGTACGTATACGCATACTCGTATACTCCCATCTTTGTAACAGTTTCTACTATCTATCGAAGCTTTGCTTTTAAAGGCAATTTCTATCTAAACATCCTTCAAGGATCACTAAGTCTTAACAAAACAGACATATTTGAGCAAATCAGACTACAACGGGCATCTCGCCACATCTTCACTATTGCTGGCCACAATAGAGAATTCCCACATCCGTCTCAGGATCAAAAACGCGCTATACAAGTATTCGTTCATTGTCGGAGCAGATACGTTTATGGTAACTTATCAGTAAACCGAAATGCTCGTCCTAGACTATGCAAACAAATGTTCATTATCGGAGCAGATAAGTTTATGGTAATCTATCTGTAAACCGAAATGATCATCTCGAGACTGATCATCTCATAACTACGCAAACAAAAACAAACGCAAGTAAGGCATTCTCAATCTATTGTTAAACGAAAGACATACATATTCAAATGCAAGGGCTAGAAGATAATAAGTTCTTAAACAACTTGGATAAAGCCGTCCAGGCATTAAACAGAAAGAGAGTTTTAAACTAGACAAAAAAGAGAGGATCATAATCCTCCGCTATCTCGGGAGTCGTCACTGCCTTCTGCTCCGGCTCTGCCGGTTGTTCAACCATGTCGCTTCCCGAAGCTTTGTCCTCTTCAGGCACCACTTCAAAATCTACGACAGCCTCCTTAAGAGCGACGGTCTCCTCAAGAGCGACTTCATTGGCATTCTCAGAAGATGGTTCGGGGGTCGGCTCTTTAGCAACCTCCCTTGGACTAAAGTCAGCTAGACCGGGCGTCCCCCTGTTCGAGCCAGAAAAGTCTTGAATCCCGACGCTTGCGGCAGCATTCTCTATGGGCTCCCCTGCATTCAGTTCCTTAAGTATGTCAGCACGGACGGGAGATAATCTTAAGGTTCCTCTTATTCTGCCACAAGCTGGGCAAACGCCTCGTGAGCTCCCTTCAAATCCTTCTTTTGTTCAGCTAAACTATTTGCCTCGGAATCAAGGGAGGGAGGTTCGTCGCCTTGAAGCAGCCCAATGAGTTGGAGGTTGCTTTCGATCTGAGCAAGGTCAAGCATGCATTCTTTTGGCTCACCGTCAATCTGGCCAAGTAGTTTTTTGGCTCGGGAGATTTTGTCTTCGAACATCATCGTCATCTCCCGCTTGGCCTCAAGCACAGCCTGTTCAACTTTGCTCTCGAGCAGCTCATTCGCTGCTTCCAGCTGCCTCGTCAAACTAGCAATATGAGCATCGCGGCTAACCTTGCCAGATTCCAGTCGCATGATCCGATCATCGCTTTCCTTCTGACGCTTCTTTAATCCCTCCGTCTCACCCTCAAGACTCTGAATTCTCTTAAGGGTCTTCTCCCGTTCAGCAGCACGATTTGCCTCGGCCTCCTTGAGTTTCCCATCAAGCTCAGTCGCCGTTCGCCGGGCATCGTCGACCCTCTCCCTATCTTTCCGAGCGTCAGACTCATATCCTAACACCATCCTGTTCAGATGGGCTATAAACTGCACAGGAACCAAAGAACAACTTAGAACGAGACAAGCAGGAACGCATCGGGGGACAACGACAAAGATAAGTAATAATGGAAAACATACTTTGACGCCGCGAAGAGAAACCTCGTTATAGGGTTTGTCCCTCAGCAAAGTATCAGTGGGGGGGAGACGATCGCCGGGGCAAACGATCTTTGAGAAAAGAGCTGCAGATGCCTCGGAATCATCGTAAATCCCATCGGCATTGGTAGGAGCAGCAGCAAGGGGGATCGCTTCGGGGATCACTTTAGGTTTTTCGGAACGTCGTTGTTTTTTCAATGTCCCGGCTAATCCTTCGATCCTCTCGTCTCCTGAAGGTTGATGTTTCCTGCTCGGGTCTTTCTTCTCTTTGGCCTTGCCCTTACCCTTGTCTTTGTGTGGTGCTATCTGGGAATCTGCGGGACGAAGACCCAAAACGACCCCTTGGGAAGCCCCGGGATGGGGAATCTGCTCGAATTGATTATGGGAGGAAACTGGGTCGGAGGTTAACGTAACAGCAACCTGGGGTTTCGGAATACGAGACCGACCCAGCGCTTCGGCCTGTTTTATTCTCTCTTTCGCCTCAGTTTCTGCCTTTGCCTTTGCCGCGGCTCTATCTTTGAAAGTAGGTCTCTCCATGGTATCGTCTGAATTAGATGAGGATGATGGACCAACGGATTGACCTCCGAAAAGAGATCGGGCTCTTTCCACTCGCTGGAGGTTGAAGTCTTTTTTCCAATTACACTTTCGAGCCGAAAGCGTCTGGTGAATCTCAGATAGATCGGGAGGCAGCGAAAAT
The DNA here is from genome assembly GCA_900406555.1 of Pseudoturritis turrita. Classification (NCBI taxonomy): domain Eukaryota; kingdom Viridiplantae; phylum Streptophyta; class Magnoliopsida; order Brassicales; family Brassicaceae; genus Pseudoturritis; species Pseudoturritis turrita. Next base: position 126,564 of record OVBL01000375.1, on the reverse strand, counting down.
TGGAAGTGACGCGCTGCAAAAGAAAAAAAAAACGATAAGTAAAAACCTAAAACGAGAATAAATGCATTGAAATCAAGCCGAAGCCCAAGAATAAACCACGGGTCGGCTACCAAGTTCTCCCCAGTCTGCTTTGATTAAGTTAAGGCATCCCGATCCAACGGACGCTTCGGTGATTGGGACAAAAAAAAAATAGTCCTCCCAGTTGTCATCTTTGGATGGAAATCCTTTTATGATGCTTCTTTTAGCCTTGCCCGACACATAGTACTTCAGCTCTCTTTTATTGCGACGTCGGAATTCGAGAAAGCTTCTCAGATGTTCAACCCCAACCTCAACATCGCATTCGTAACTTCTAACAAGGATGCCGACCAAATGTCTGATCCCCCTGCAATTGATTTGGGAAATGCCCAGGTTGTGTTTCCATAAAAATCGCAGGATCACTTCGGGGATCGGGAGCCATAGCAAGCAGCGATAAAAGAAGCTCTCGTAAAGGGTAAAGTGATCGGGGGGAGGTTTAACGGCTCGATCGGCCGAAGAAGGCAGGACAAATTCGATCTCCTCCGAGATATTAAATCTCCACCTGAGATCTGTCAACGAATCTAGGGTAGAAAGAGTGGAACCAGGTGGATCGGGTCGCCTCTTAGTTTTCTTCCTTCTTGGCGCTCGCCGAGTAGGTCCAATCAGATGTTCTAACTCTTGTCTGGCTACAGCCGGGTCGTAAAACCAATCTTCGGGTTCAATTTTTGCCGGCTCGGGATCCACGGCGTCAATAAAAGGATTCACCGCCTCGTCAAATGGAGAATCGTGAAGTTGGGGATTTTCAAACGACGCAGGGATCTGAGCGTTACTGTCAGCTCTCGATGATTCAGAAAGCACCATTTTTCTACCAAGGATGGAGGGACCTACTCCCGACCCAATCGAATCATCCAAATCTTCTAGGATGTTTGCACCGGACAAATCTGCTCGGCTGCAATCTTGAGCAAGGATCGGTTCGGGGGAGAAAGACGGTTCGGGAGATGAAGATTGATCCGGACTAACAAGCAATCTAGCATACAGATCGGGAGACATTGGCGCGGACAGTCGAGACATCTGTTGTGCTTAAAAACAGGTCGGGATCCCTCGTCACAGGAAAAGGAAGATCAAGGTTTCTGGAAATTTAGATAAACAGGTCGGGGTTTCGGATTGCTTATCAAAATAGATCGAAACCTCTAAAAATCGAAGAACAGATCAAGATCTTCTAGGTGAACTAATAGTCAGATCCAAATCCTTGGACGAACCGCCAGAAGCTCGAAGAACTGCAGCAGAACTATTGAAGAAGGATCGGAAAACTCAAGCGGTTCGGCGGCAAAGGGGTTTCGCGGAGGCTCTAATTAAAAAAAAACTTAAGCAAAAAAAATAGAGAGAGAAAGAAGAGAGAGGTTACCTGTTTTGGGGGATTTTCGGAGAAATGAAGATATGAGGAGTCGAGGGGCAAGACGGTTTATATAAGCACAAAGTGACGTCACATACCTCGGGAATCAGCAAAAATGGTTACACTCCCCGATAAAGGTGATAGATTTCAAAAATCCCCCGAACAGAACCCAAACCCTGGTCTAGACAATGGTTCGGGGAAACAGTCAGTCAAACAGTTCGGGATCACGGTGAAAGATGGTTCGGGCAAGTTAACTTCAAATTGCTATTAACCTCGACACTTTCAACATTAAAACTGACGAGTTGGGGGACTAACTGTTGGGGTCAAAATCTCCCCTCTTGAAGTTAACAGCAAGGGGATCGGGCGTCCCCATAACTGTGCGTAGGATGAAAAGAGTCGGGGATCACGGCCCATGGTGAAGCTGGATCGTGTACCCCGATCCATGGTGAGGTAGACAGGATCGGGAGTCCAAACTATTGTGGTCAGATTCCACCTCGTGGGAATCAACGGTTGGAAAAATGGCTAAGTATGAAAAGGTGCTAGCAGCTAGATCCCTAACCGTGAGAAATTGGATCGGGTACCCCGAGCTGTGAGTGGGATCGGGATCCCTAACCGCGAGAAGTTGGATCGGATCCCTAACCATGAAGTTGGATCGGGTACCCCGAGCTGTGAGTGGGATCGGGATCCCTAACCGCGAGAAGTTGGATCGGGATCCCTAACCATGAAGTTGGATCGGGTACCCCGAGCTGTGAGTGTGATCGGGATCCCTAACCGCGAGAAGTTGGATCGGGATCCCTAACCATGAAGTTGGATCGGGTACCCCGAGTTGTGTGTGGGATCGGGATCCCTAACCGCGAGAAGTTGGATCGGGATCCCTAACCATGAAGTTGGATTGGGTACCCCGAGCTGTGAGTGGGATCGGGATCCCTAACTGCGAGAAGTTGGATCGGGATCTCTAACCATGAAGTTAGATCGAGTACCCCGAGCTGTGAGTGGGATCGGGATCCCTAACCGTGAGAAGTTGGATCGGGATCCCTGACCATGAAGTTAGATCAGGTACCCCGAACCGTGAACAAAGGAGTTGAACTGGGTATCCCGAACCGTGACGAGGTAGGTTGGGTCGTGTACCACGATCCATGATGCGACAGATGGATCGGGGGTCACGACCCACAGTGAAGGAACTGGGTCGTGTATCCCGATCTATGGCACGACGAACGGATCGGGGGTCACGACCCACGGCGAAGAAGCTGGGACGTATACCCCGATCCATGGTACAACAGACGGATCGGGGGTCACGACCCATAGTGCGTCACCCGAGCCATGATGAAGAACGTCACCCGAACCGTGAATCGATGACACACGAGCTGCGAAGCTCGGTGTCACCCGAGTCGTGATAAAGAACATCACCCGAACCGTGAATCGATGACACCCGAGGTGCGAAGCTCGGTGTCACCTGAGTCGTGATAAAGAACGTCACCCGAACCGAGAATCGATGACACCCGAGCTGCGAAGCTCGGTGTCACCCGAGTCATGATGAAGAACGCCACCCGAATTGTGAATCGATGACACCCGAGCTGCGAAGCTCGATGCCACCTGAGCCGCGATGCCTGATGCGACTCGAGCTGCGAAGCTCGATGCCACCCGAGCCAAAGCTCAAAGACAGGGAGTTGGGCCGAGCTGGGCAAATGAACTATGAGCTGAGACGACGAGCCCACGAGTTTAAGCCCATAATGAAGATGTGACGAAGCCAAAGCCCATGATTGTAGCCGGCATTGCTAAAAGAAAATCCCGAGGAATTAGGAAATCTTCCTTATCTCTTTAGATATTGACCTAGCCGACTCTGGCTTGTATATATACTGATGGACACCCTTTGGAAAAGGAATCCGCAATTTACCTAGCAAAACTCTGTACTTTTGCTCTTACACAAAAAGCTTTCTAAGCAGCTTAATAAAAACACCATTTTGGATCTTCGTTTGTGTTTTTGGTGGTTTTTACTCAGAAGTTTCGGATCTCGCTAAAAGACATAACGAATTCAATTGGCGTGGATTTACACTCCCACAATCTCCATTTGAAAACGTTCCCATCGAGCAGTATATAACGAGCTGCTTGCGCCCGAAGCTTGCGAGCTGTCCACTTGTCGGCATGCAGGATGTCATCGTAGATGTATCCTCGGATGTCATCCAGCCATTTTTTTACCACATCCGTATTCTATTTCCTGTGGACCCACTTCCATTTCAACTGTTCTAATTTCGGGAGGAGGATTGACGTCGGCTGATAGTGGTATGGAGTCCTCTTCCATGATCGTTGCTTCTTCTTCAATTGGGGGAAAGCTTACGAGATCGTCATCCTCATTGATTGTGTCCGTTGGTGTTTGGGATTTGAATCCTTCGTCTCCAGTATCTGATTTTTCTTGAATCGTTAAATTATTATGTACGGCTTCTCGCATTTCGACGTCGTCCTCACTGGTGTCTGTAGCATTGATTCTCTCTTTTGCTTTTCTGGCTGCTTGAGATCGAGTGATTACGCTTACTGCTTCTAGAAGAGTGATACTTGGGTGTTTGATAAATTCCACCGGGATAATCCACTTTAAGTTCGGATCAGAGGTTGATGCGAGAGCTGCCAGTGCATCAGCCGAGGTGTTTTCTCCTCGTCGAATATGCATTAGCATGAACTTTCTAAACTGCGCGGCTAAATCCTTGACGATTTTTAGATACGCTTCCATGCGGTCATCTTTAGCTGCATATTCCCCACTGAATTGGTTTGCGACCAACTGCGAAACGCAAAACGCGTGAATGCAATCGATCTTAAGTCCTTGTACAAGCTTATTCCAGCGATGATGGCTTCGTACTCCGCTTCGTTATTGGAGGCACAAAAACCTAGGCGGAATAACTGTTCAAGTACCTCACCTGTTGGCGATGTCAAACGTATCCCAACTCCCGATCCACTTTTGGAAGACGAGCCATCGACGTGGAGTTGCCAAATTGGACTCGAAATCTCTTCAATAATGCTTTCGTCTGAAAGTTCGATAAAAAAATCAGCCAGTACTTGCGACTTTGCGCAATTTCGCCCGCGATATTCAATGTCGTATTCGCTCAATTTGATAGCCCATTTGGCCAGCCTTCCGGATTGGCTTGGGCTGTGCAAAATGGATCAGAGGGGAAAGGTGCTTAGTACTACGACAGAGTGTGATTGAAAGTATGGCCTTAGTTTTCTGGCGGACATGACAACCGATAACGCCAATTTCTCCATTTGCGGGTATCTTTTCTGCATCGGTGAGAGTCTTGCTGACGTAAAAGATTGGCTTCTGCTCTCCCGTTCCTCTCGAATAAGCACTCCTCTTACCACTGCGGTTGAGATTGCGGTATAAAAGAAAAGCGGCTCGCCCTCGACTTGTTTTGCAATCATTGGTGGACTGGCAAGGTACTTCTTCAGCTGCTGAAAAGCCTCTTCGCACATATCTGTCCATTCAAACTTTTTATTTCCTCGTAAAGTGTTGCAGAAAGGTAAACACTTGTCAGTAGATTGCGAAATAAAGCGGTTCAGCGCAGCTATCCTTCCAGTCAGTCTTTGCACTTCACGTTTTGTTTTTGACGAAGCCATCTGGACAAGCGCGTCAATCTGCTTGAGGTTTGCTTCGATACCTCGACGAGTAACTAGGTAACCAAGAAACTCTCCTGATGTCACTGCGAACCTACACTTTGTCGGGTTTAGCTTCATGTTGTGTAAGTTCAGCCGATCAAAACATTCCTCCAAATTTGTTACGTGATCCTTTTCTTCTAGTGATTTCACCAGCATATCGTCTATGTAGACTTCCATCGTCTTTTCGAGTTGATTGGCAAACATTTTGTTCACTAGACGTTGATATGTGGCTCCAGCATTCTTGAGACCAAAAGGCATCACCTTGTAGCAATATATTCCACGATCTATAATGAAGGCTGTCTTTCCTCGATCACCAGGATTCATCAGGATCTGATTGTATCTAGAGAAAGCATCCATGAATGACAAGAGTTTGTTTCCTGCAGTCGCCTCGACCAGTCGGTCTATGTGTGGAAGTGGGAAACTGTCTTTTGGGCATGCTCTGTTCAGATCAGTGAAATCCACACAGACTCGCCACTTCCGGTTCTTCTTTTTCACGACTACTGGATTGGCCAGCCAATCCGGTTATTTTACTTCCGTGATGGATCCAACTCGCAAGAGTCTTTCGACCTCGTTGTTGACTGCTTTTGCTCTTTCTGGCCCGAGTTTCTGTCTCTTCTGCTTTACTGGTTTGAAAGTTGGATCAACGTTCAGCTCATGACTGGCTATGCCGATATAAATTCCGGGCATATCCTCTGCTGCCCATTCGAAAGTATCTATGTTCTTTTTCAAGAAAGAAATGAGCTTGTCCTTGATATTTTTATCAAGTTTTGCTCTGATTTCCACACACCGTTCTGGATGATCATCGTCTATCCACACCGAAATAGCGGGATCGCAGGTCGGTTCTACCGCTTTCTCCTTACGATCCCCCGCGATCTGTAATTGCTATAAGATTTTGGAAAGCTCTTTCACCGGCTCTCTGTCTGTTTTCATCTTCTTGCGCTCTGACTTTCCTACAGGACTAGTGACAGGGTTCCTCAGTTTGTGTGCAGCCAAGAAGCACATGCGGGATTCTTTCTGACTCCCCAAGATCATTTTTATCCCGCTTGGTGTCGAGAATTTTATACAGAGATGGTAGGTTGATGCTACAGTGCGCATCGAATTTAACCAGGGTGTTCCGACAATGACGTTATAGATTGCTTGGTGATCGGCCACGGAGAACTCGACGATCTTGATTATCCCTCCAGCTTGAACAGGCAGCTTGATCGTTCCAATTGTCATTGTTGTTTCTCTGGAGAATCCAGCCAATGGTTTCGGGGTTGCCAGTATATCGGACAAATTGATGCTCATTCTTTTGAGAGTTTCTTTGAAAATTATGTCGACCGTACTACCCGTATCGACCAACACTCGGGTTACATCGCAGTCTCCGATGATCAATTCGATCACAAGGGGGTCGTCATGTGGTTTATCGATTCTGGTGGTTTTTCTTTCTTCGAATGAGATAACATCATTTGGAAATTTGGAGGGCGCGGACCAATTAAAGCTAACATTGGCCCGTCGTTGAAAAGCTTTAATCAATGAGACAGTATCCAAGCAGTAGTGAGATCCGCCCATTATCATGTTTATCCGCCTTCTGGATCCTGATTGTAGTGCGTCATCGTCTTGCCTTCTTCACTTGGATGGATCTTCGTTCGCTTGCTCAGGATGGTTGGCGTTGATATCCATGTCGAAATCTTTGAGGCTAATGTCACCTTTAAGTTGGCCAGCCGCCAACTTTGCGGCGAGTTTTAAACCCAGGATGCGGCAGTTTGCAGTTGAGTTTCCGAAAATACGATGATGTTCGCAGAAAGCTGTTTCGTCGTAAGATGCTTGGCCCCTAGTCCACGTGTAATTCCACGTTTCTTTTCCTTTGCCTTGGCCTCGTCCTCGGCCATAATCCGGTGAGTCAACTTGGTAACTATGGACTCCTTGAAAACCTCCTTCGTGTCGGACATACCCCGATCCTTGGTTACCCTTCCTGTTGTTCGGCGGGTTCGTAGCATGGGGAGGATAGTTTGCAGACTTTGCTTTTCCGTGTTTCTGGGCTAGGACCTTCATTTCTTCTTCATTTGCCGCAAAGTCTGTTGCTCGATGTAATGCATCCTGAATTGTGGTTGGCTGAAGTGAAACATTTAAGTCCATCGCAGCAATCATTCAATGGCAAAACAACAGCATTTATCGAAATCCCCAATTCCCAATTTGGTTGCTCTCTGCATCGGTAAACAAAACCGTAAATACCCAAAATTGCAAGCTGATTAAGCACTGCTATTACAAGGAAGTAAATGTAAGCAACTATATGGAACTGTTTAAAAAAGTTCATGGGCAAGAAAGAGAAGACGGAATACTTTGCTGTCTTGATGGAATTCCCTGTGAACTCAAACCTTTCATTTGTTTTCTCAGGATCGTTAATATAAACCTAACGAGCATCTTCGTCTTTGATCTCTTTCTGCTTAACATCTCAGAATCAGCTCCAGCTGATCCATGGCGGATACGCTTTGATCCAACATCACCGAAAGTAACTTCTCTAACGGAATTGTCTTTTGAAGAAACACTCCATCTCGAAGACACACCCAAAATGGATTCGTGTTTATCAATCGATTTCCTGGAATCCATCGAAGAGGATTTGCGGGTCTAGGATTTCGGGGACCACTCAAGGAGATTGATGGACAATGAAAAGGAAGGAAATTTTAAGATATTAATCGGATCAAATGGAGAATTCATTGAAACACATATTCCCCAAGAAAACGATTCGAAAAATGCCCAGAAACCCCCAGAGCTCGAATTAGCTTGAATATCTCATACACCAAATCCTAAATCGGAAACAAAACCCCCCCTCTTTTGAAATGGAATTGACCCATCGAAATGACCTAGCTTATAGCAAATGGGGGCATATCCAGATCGTAAATCCGGGGGCAAAAAACCTTCCTTGGACACGAAATTGGAAATTGACCTAGCTTAATTCCGAAATGGGCAGATCCGGGGATCTTGATGAATTTCGCTTTTGCGCGCTAAAAATAAAAATCTACCCCGAGAAAATGGAACGAAAGAGAAAGAGATATGCAGGTGACGCAATCGAATACGTCAATACGAAGAAGAAAAAGAAAAGGAATAACGAGAAGAGAGTGAGAGAGAGAAAGGGTAAATAAATGGAGTTTTCGTATTTCGTCTGCGAGGGGAAGACGAAGAACGAGAAGGAGAACGAAGACTTTAGAGAGAGAGAGAGAGAGAGAGAGAGAGAGAGAGAGAGAGAGAGAGAGAATCACTTTGGCATAGTTGGTTATGCGTGTGTAATTCTTCTTAAGGTTGTGAGTTCAAATCCTAATTTTACAATTTTATATTTTAAAGAAATAGCCAAAACGACGTAGTTTTGATAGGTTATACACAGAAATATACAGAATAAAAAATCAATACACAGTGGAGTGTTATATTGCAGGTTGACTCTTACGTCAGAGGTTGGCCTGCATTTAATTGATCTGAAAGGTAAAGTTGCAAATCTTAACCACTTGAAGGGTTTATTTGCAGAAAACCCTTAAAACAAATATCCCGCGCATGGCGTATTGTGGTCAATTGGTAGTCCACTAATTATCTTTTTATAGATTGTTAAGTTTATCTCTTACTAATTATAATATTTAAAGAAAATAGCTTTTATATTTTCACTTTGGCATAGTTGGTTATGCGTGTGTAATTCTTCTTAAGGTTGTGAGTTCAAATCCTAATTTTACAATTTTATATTTTAAAGAAATAGCCAAAACGACGTAGTTTTGATAGGTTATACACAGAAATATACAGAATAAAAAATCAATACACAGTCGAGTGTTATATTGCAGGTTGACTCTTACGTCAGAGGTTGGCCTGCATTTAATTGATCTGAAAGGTAAAATTGCAAATCTTAACCACTTGAAGGATTTATTTGCAGAAAACCCTTAAAACAAATATCCCCGCGCATGGCGTATTGTGGTCAATTCGTAGTCCACTAATTATCTTTTTATAGATTGTTAAGTTTATCTCTTACTAATTATAATATTTAAAGAAAATAGCTTTTTATGATTTCAGTTTTGGAAATATAATTTATCCAAAAGCTAAAAATAACATTATTGATATTCATTTCACCCGGAAGAATAACAAAACAAAGCTAATATTTGAGAGTGGAGAAGTGCATTTTATGGTTCGATTATAAGTATTTTTCGCATTGCCCCGTATCAACATAATTTTAGAAATACTACGAATAATGCTTTTCAATACCGAATTACTTTATCCGTTATATCCGTTTCGATATCCGAAATGAGACATTAAACCATTCCCATTCTGACCCTATAAATTATTTATGTCTAATAATATTAAGAATAAATAGTTCAAAATGATACGTTTTCTGACTTTAATGTCAAACGGGGTATCCTCGTAGAGAAAATTGTAGAACTAGTACACTTTTTTGGAAATACCAGCACTACCCCTTAAGACCAGCAGAGTTAACGCGGACCGGTGGCACACTGTCTGTAGGTTGACATTTGCAACGCAAGTAAATGTAGACTAAGCAGAGTACAGCAGAAAACTTGGCCGCCTCACCTTGTGGAGGCTCGGACACATCCTCCGAATAGGGCGGATCGGTAGAAATGTAGTGTATAGTGATGAAGTCCTCAAGGAACTTAGTCTCGACGATCTATGTGAGGACACAGATAAAATTCTCCTAGACGGGGTCAATCGCAGCTTTTTGTAAGATGCTTAAACGCCGGAAACCCAACTGCTATTTATTATGAGGCTACAAGACTCGTGACCACAGAACAAGACATCAGTGAAACCATGGAGCTTTTGGAACAGCTTGTCCCTTTCAGTACTAATGCAACTTATCTCTATAGAATGTTGTGTGTATGTGTTGGACGTACGAAAAGGGCTGCACAACTTCTCAAATTATGTGTCGACGTACACGCTGAAGGTGATTTTGATAAACTCATCAGGCTTGGGGATGAGGTTCTAGACGCGGTTGTAGCTTTCTATCTACCCAGGAACCATTCTTTTGCATCAATGTGGCAATACCCTGACTGTCCAGATTTGCCTTTTCCAAATTATGCCACAGAGCACGAATATCAACCTGGATGCGAAAACTGCTACTTGTATTGGTTCGCAAGACAGCTTTGTCACATTACATAAGAGATTTGAACTATTTCTTCTAATTTTATTTGTTTCTGTATTTAGAAATCCTTGAAAATATATGATTCCGTAATTCAAGATGTGGATTTTAATTGATATTTATAATTCCATTCTAGAATAACATGTTTTACCCTCGGATTTGAGCATATATATTTTTAACATGAAAATACAAGCAAACATCTATAGTAGAGTACATGTAGATTAATGGATGATTAATGGCAGATATCAGACACAGACTTTGCGATACTTGATGCAGACTCTGCGATACTAGATGCAGACTCTGCGATACTGACTATTTTATGATACCCACATCAAACTAAAGACTAACATAAAACAACAGCGCACCATAACATAAGGACAAGTTAAATGAACATAAGCAGATACTACGCAAAATAAAAAAAGTTATAAACCAAGATTTGCTTAAATAAACTTGAAACCGGAGATATATCTATCTTGGCAGAGTTACAGCAGAGTGAAGCCCAAGTAAAGAAAATGGACATGTTTTTCGCTTGTGTCATGCATTATGGCATTTTGAGCACCTGTGCTGAATTTTTGATCTACTCTGGAAAAGACTCTTTTTCATCTTTGGGGGTGGAGTACTCTGCGAAAATTTAGCTTTCTTATTTGGTGTTTGAGTAGTCGGAGAATTACGAGATTATTTCCTTCTCACCTTTGAGGATGGAGTAATGGGTGAAATATTATCGCTGAATGGAGTACTCTGCTTCGTTTTCTTCGTGACGGATGGAGTCCTCTGCTTCATTTTCTTGGTTGTGGATTGAGTCCTCTGCTTCTTTTTTTGCTTTGTGGATGGAGTACTCTGCGAAAGTTCTCTTTTCTTCTTCTTCCATTGATTAAGCTTGAACAGCTTAGCCTTTTCAATAGCAGAAAGGTATCTCTTTGTCTTCGGTCTACCGGAAGGTACTTTTATGACTGGTGGTAGACATTTTTCACTAATTACGTGTGGTGGTAGAATCAAATTTTTGTTTATAGGTTTTATAGCTTCTGAGTACGTTGAATACAAGTAGCCCTTTGTGAAATGGTCATCAACCAGGGTAGCTTCATCAGTTTTCCGACTTAATGCTGCTTTAATCGCGTGCTCGCAGGGAATCTTCTCGATATCATATTGTCTACAAGTATAAAGTCTCTGCAATCATAAATTTTAAAAAGGAATCAAACTCAGAGCAGATAAACAAGGCAAACATTTCCTGAGACTGGTAGACTTTCTCAGGAAATGTTTCTTGAAACTGGCAGTGATACATAGCAGAAAAAAAACTTACATACCTTCTGTAGATCAACCACACAATCATAATCTCTACCTATAACATGGCTACAATTTGAATCAATATGATGAACATTTAAAATTTCCAAGCTACCGTGTATTTCATGCAGTAAGTTTTCAACGTTCGGGGAGAAATTTGTTTTTAATGAGGCAGCTTTGTCTCGCCTTTCCATAAACCACCTTGGCAACAATTTTCTAATACCCTCCACGAAATGTTTAACAGAAAATGATATATCTTCCTTAAGCGCGGCATGAATGGATTCTGCAATGTTGCTCGTCATTATACCAAATCTATATCCTGGAAAATATGCACAAGCCCATAATCGAAATTCCGCCTCTTCCAAGTAAACTGCTAATTCACTATTCTGACGACGAATCACAGCAAACAATGTTTCAAAATCTACCGGTCGATATGCATATGCAGCACGACACACCAAACTGAGCATTGCGTTCTTTTTGAACTTTAAGATGAGGTTATTTTTGAGGTGATAGTAATATACTCCCATATCAGCTGCGGGGAAAACATTCTCAATGGCCTTGGCGATTGATAGATGACGGTCATAAATAATTGCCAAATTTTTACCATCAAGTATCACACCACGCAACTGTATAAAAAACAATTCCCATTAAGCATCATTCTTTGAGTCTACAATCCCAAAAGCTATAGGAAATATACTTGAATCTGCATCTTGACCTGCAGCTACTAGCATAACACCTCTGTACTTTCCAGTTAGATGTGTTCCATCTACCACAACAACCCTCCTCAAGAACTCAGATCCTTTGATGGAAGCACCAAAAGCAGTGAACAAATACTTAAACCTTTGTTGATCATCACGTTCAAGCTTTGTAATCGTACCTGGATTGGCCTGCTCTATTTTGTATAGATAGGAAGGTAAGTCCTGGTAACCCCTCTCAAAAGGGCCTCAGACCAGCTCTCGTGCATATGCCAAAGCTCTATTCGCCTTCTTATAGTCTATGTCAAGACAATGTAGTGACTTAATACACTTCATTACATGTTTAGGCGTAATTCCTTTAAGATCATTACCACCACTAAACCTATCAACATACATCTTTCCAATACATATTGCATTAGCCTGTCGGTGATGAGAATGCCTATAGACAGCAGAGCATGTATGAGCTTCTTTATATATCCGAACGAGAAATTTTGGAGATTCAGATGAAACTAACAGAGTCGACGCACGAATCCTCCAATAACAATTAGGAACAAAACATTTTGCGATAAATAGTTTCTTCCTCGGCGTTTCGATTTTGAAATCAAACTTCTTGATGACTGAAATCCTGCGTAATTGCATAATTAATGCTTCCTTGTCATCAAATATTTCACCAACCTTAATAGTTCCAGATTTCTTCATTGGTAATGGTTTCGTAGGTGTGTCATCCAATATATGGCAGAATAAAGGCTGCTGTTGCTTCACAGACTGTCAGTAGTCTCTGTTGTTGTTCGGTGATGGCATCATATGCTCGTCTTTAACATTACCAACATCATCAAAATACACACCACCATCCTCTTTGACATCACAAGCTTCATCTTTATCCGCAGCTTCTGCTTTAATTCCATGGTTTCTTTTCCATGACACGCAAAGCCGGATAACCTCTTTTTCTGCCATTGTGATAAAATTTGCAAGTTGCCTATCGTTATTCAAGAAGATAGTAGGTGTGTCGCTAGGCATTTTCTCCATAATATGTGTAGGCAACTTATAAGCAATCTCGACTGCATTCATCTGCGTTTCCAAGTTGTAATCTTCACAAACAATGCGGAGAAATTCCTCATACTTGATTTATTCTTCAACCGCAAACAACTAGCTTCCTTTGCTTGAATCAACGTCGAAATCCCAACCCATTTTTACCTTCCATTGTCCAAAAACAGTCAACAAATGCAACATTATCTGCAAAAAAAAGAGAATGTTCACTAGTAGATTAACTGCAAAAGATCTGCAACACACTATCTTAGAAGATTTTTGGCAGAGCTCTACACTTTAGCAGAGTCTTTTAGAAATAGCTCTGCCAAAAACGTACTAAAGCTCTAGACGTAGTTTAGAAGATGGTGTGGTTTAGATAACTAGTGTAATATTTTGAAGTGTTACCTGTATTCGTTCTTCCCGAAAATATGCTCGCCTTCAACCCCTAGATTATCTTTGACCAGCAGATATTGTTAGATGTAAACGAAGATCGTCTTTCCGAAGAATGTACGTACTTTCGTTCAAAATCGAAGGCTGTAAACAATCTTATACTCGGATTTCGCTTCCGCCTCTTGGAAAATATGAAATCTCCCTTTGAGGGTGAAATCGAAATAGTAGATCTAGGTTTAAGGTGGAGAAGTTGAAAAAGTTTATAGCAAACTCAAAAAAAATAATAAGTAATGGCATTCTTGTTATTATTGTGAAAAGATAGGGGTACATTGTAATTTACTTCAAAATTGTACCGTTTATACAATTTAGTTACGTTGCAAATGTCAAGCCAGGCCCTGCGAACAGTATGCTACCGTCTGACGAGCAATATCTGCCTTAAGTCTACAAAAATGCACACACAATATCTGCCTTAAGTCTTCAAAAAAGCACACACAATATCTACCTTAAGGCTACACAATTGACACATTATATCTGTCTTAAGTCTACAATTGACGCAAACTCTGCCAAAGCGTAAGGGTATTTTAGACATTTTCAAAAAAATGTACTAGTTCTATAATTTTCCATACGAGGATACCCCGCTTGATATTAAAGTCAGAAAACATATCATTCTAACAAATCTCCCTTATATTAATTGATATGACTACTAAGTGATTCACCAAGATCTTATAAATTCTTTATGCATGTGTATTATGCGGGTGAGATTTGGTATTTATAATTATGAGTTACCATAACATCTTATTTTAAACAAAATATATTAAGAATTTATAATTACAGATTAAATAATAGGAAATTGGGAAAGTTTCTTAGTTAAATGACGTCGAGACTAAATTGACAACATCAAAGTCTACCAATAAAAATATGAAATATGGTAAGGGGTAGTTACCAAAGACATATTCCTCTATAGTTTTTCTTTAGAAAAATTCTTGAAACTAATTTAACTTATTAAACAATATATCACTATTGTTCGAAGAAACATTCATAAACATCAATAAAAAATCCACTAGTTGTCGTACTAACTGCTATATATATGGCTTACTTTCTATTACAATCCATTCAAAAATAAATTGGTTGAATAGTAATAATAGACTAACAAAGCAGAGACCAGAAACAAGAGGATATAAGTTCAATCGACATGGCCAACTGTAATAATTGGTCAACTCTACTTATGTTGGTATTGGCCTTGTATGCCATTGCTGCTCATACAAGTGCCCAGTACACATACTCTCCACCGTCGTACGTTTATAGTTCTCCATCTCCTCCACCATATGTTTACAAATCTCCACCACCACCTCCATACGTCTACAATTCACCACCACCTCCTCCATATGTCTATAGCTCCCCACCACCACCTCCGTATGTATACAAGTCTCCACCACCACCTCCGTATGTTTATAGCTCTCCACCATATGTTTACAAGTCACCACCACCACCCCCTTACATCTATAGTTCTCCACCACCTCCTCCTTATGTTTACAAATCTCCCCCTCCTCCTCCATACATCTACAGCTCACCACCACCTCCTCCATATGTTTACAAATCTCCCCCTCCTCCTCCATATGTCTACATCTCTCCACCACCTCCTCCTTATGTTTACAAGTCACCACCACCTCCTCCTTACGTCTATAGCTCTCCACCTCCTCCCCCTTATGTTTACAAATCTCCCCCTCCTCCTCCATACGTCTACAACTCTCCACCACCTCCTCCGTATGTTTACAAGTCGCCACCACCTCCTCCTTACGTCTATAGCTCTCCACCACCTCCTCCTTATGTTTACAAATCTCCCCCTCCTCCTCCTTACGTCTACAGCTCTCCACCACCTCCTCCTTATGTTTACAAGTCTCCCCCTCCTCCTCCATACGTCTACAACTCTCCACCACCTCCTCCGTATGTTTACAAGTCGCCACCACCTCCCCCTTACGTCTACAGCTCTCCACCACCTCCTCCTTATGTTTACAAGTCACCACCACCTCCTCCTTATGTCTACAGTTCTCCACCACCTCCTCCGTATGTTTACAAGTCTCCACCTCCAAGCTATAGTTATAGCTCTCCCCCTCCTCCGATATACTAAGGAAACTTATACACGATGCGTTGCAAAAGGTCTTCGAAAAAGTGACCAGCCATTGTATTCATTGAATAAAACTTTCTCATTTGATACTCTCATTTAAAAGAAATGTAATTGATTTGTTCGTACTCTCGTGCGTGTTTGTCGTTTGATTTGCTGCTTCCGATATTGTTATATTTTTAAAAGATCAATGTTCTTGACTTCTTTTCGTCAATTTCTAGCTATTGAATAAATTTATTAATTATTATCAATTATTAGTTGAAATAAATCCATTAATCTTGCGCCTCTCAAAGTTTCACAACCAGGTAAATACTTTTTAAAAGTGTTTTATCTAATATCCTGATTTTTTTCAAAAATTGTTTTATTCTTCTGAAAACAAAAAATTTCACTTTCAACTTTAGAATAGCTTTGAGCTACCAGCAGTTCCTTGTTTATGACAACATTTCCATGTTCACAAGTCTTGTTTTTAAAGATCTACTTTGTTCTCACAGAAAAAGTTCATCAGCCGGTCTTGGAGTCAAATCTCAAACTTAACTTTTCTCAAACTATTCCAACTTCTCTTGCATTGATGCAAATCCAATATGCATCAATTAGCGCTTCTTTGTAATTTGATGACTCTATGGCATGCGCAAAACAGGCAAACTTTACTATCTCCTTTGATTTGTCACCTGGCACATCTAACAACTTGATGTATATCATATGTGCTCATGAATCATCAAACACCTCAATTTGGAATTCGCCTCCATGATTACTCCTAATTTTTTTGATTCTCCATTTCTAATTTTTTAGCTGCAAGGCTAGATTTCTAAAGCTTTCAAGTGTTTTTGATTTTTTTTTTCCAGGAATCTGACCCCAAGTGTATCTGGTGATGTCACTCACTAGAGCACACGCGTATTTCTTCCCAACAAGACTCTCCACTTGAATTAGTCTCATCGGATCCATATGAACCAGATATAAAGTTGTAGCTCGTCATCCTTTGTGGCAGTTAGACCCTTAGTTGATGGTCTCCACATCGTCATCCTTCTGAGTGAGTCCCTCTTAACTTGACAATCTCATGTTCATCAACAACTCTGCAGTCTGTCTTGGTGAAGGTTACAGTCAGACTTTCATCACACAAATGACTGATACTAACCAAATTAGCTCTTAGTCCTTCGACAAAACATAAATTTACCAAGTCAGGTTTATCTGGACCCCATGTTTTTCCCTTTCTTTTGATTTCTTCTTTAGCTCCATTTCCAAAAGTGATTGTTGGAACTCGTTTTTGACAAAATGGTTTACGATCATTTTCCGGTGAATTTTCCGGTGGACCACATTGGACCACATCAAATGACCGGATTTTAGGCACGATAGAATCGTCGCCGTAAACACTATAACGTAGTGTATTTACTTGTCAAAATCGAAGTTGATTTGAATGAGAAATAAAGCTCCAAAGTGGATGACTTAGAAAGCTTGTAAAACTTCAAAAACTTGGCTAAGTGTAAAAACTAGGAAATATCCCACATTGGAAATTTGGATTAAAAATCCTTAAATATATAAAGTGGAGACTCATAACAAGGTTCAAAATATTCGATACACTTTGGTGTATTAGAGAAAGGAGATGCTCGGGCCGAACTTTGGTTTTGGGCTTCGGGATTTGTCAAATGGGCCTACGGTTAAAAAAGATTTATTCTTTTGGCCTAGATTCCTTTTGAATTAAGTGTTGATCAAGTCAAACACATATATCTTCTAATGATGAATTTTAACATCAATTGATATTAGTATTTAAGTGCAAATTCATTGTATTTGATTTTGTAACTTATAAAATACTAATTATGTTGAAATAGTTATGATGAGATTAAATTCTCAAATTCCCTTTATGACTCAGACGTTGAGGTTGAGCTTGATAATCAAGCCATGATTTTTCTCATTTTTATATATGATCAAATGATCATTATAGAAAGAAAGAGAATCAACAACAACAACAAAAATCTCTCACATCTTTTTTATTTTATTTTTAAAAATTTTGTGTCTGAGAGTACAACACAGAAGAAGCGTTCGTTTGATTCTGCTCTTGTGTTGTGCAAGACAGAATGATTGTAGTTGTATCCTGGGATTCGGAACGCCACACAACCGTCACACTACGGGGCGTTTTCAGAATTAAGAATAAAGATCATATCTTGCCTCTGCATATCCATCTTCTTTCTAATTCATGTATCGGTATTTTTGTTGTATTATCGATTTATTTTATGTAATTCCTTTACAATATCAGTTTTTCCATATTGTAGTAATTTGTGTTCCTACAATTTGTATATTACACCAAAACTTTGAGGCAGACAAACACATATATAAACATTAAAATAAAAATATATTACTCCATGAACAATTAAGAAATATAAAACCAAAAAAATTATAATAAAGATTATCGTATGATATATGTTGCTGGAAGTCCGAACTGTTACGAATTTAGGGGATGTCGATTTCTCCTTCTGAGGAGTAAACAAGATAACCGCTTTCGGGGTCTTGGTGGAATCTCCGGTACGTCAAGAGTTGGCAGGAACGATGGTTGGCGTATGATGCTTAGGAGCTGACAAGCTAGCTAGGAGATGCCTCAGTAGGTTGTTGGATATGAGCCACTTAGGTAGATTGTTGAGTGGACGTCACTCCATTAAGTGATTGACAAGGAGGCATTCCGGTAGGTGGTTGATGGAAAGTAGTTCCGATAGGTGACTGGATGAAATTTATTCTGGGAGGTGACTGGATGGAAATCACTCCGGTAGGTTACTCGATGAATGCCACTCCGAGAGATGACTGAATGGAAATAACTCCGGGGTGACTAGATGGAAGTATCTCAGGTAGTGGACTAAATGTAAGACACTCCGGAAGATGACTGATTGAAAGTCACGCTGCGAGATGATTGGATGGAAGTCACTCTTATAGGTGACTGGATGAAAGTCATTCCGGGAGGTGAGGTGACTGGATGGAGGCCACTCCAATAAAATAACTTAAAAGTTTTAAAGTATTAGTGTGTCACCTTGAAAGTTTTTGAAAAATCTTTTTCTTCATTCTCCAATCATCCAAAATTGCATAAACTAAAATAAAACCCCCAAAACTAGAGAAAATGTCTCTGAAAAATATTTTGTCTCCAAGTGGTAACACTTTAATCTATCGGTTTATTTTATAAATTATCGATAGATTAAAAAGATCATCTCTACGCAAAACTATGGGTCCGATTGGTTAAGACTATAGCTCTAAGTTTTTTTGCCGTAGATTTTAGGCAGTATATTTTTTTTGTTGTACCTTTAGGATTTTGACTGTGACTTTTAAAATTGAAAGTCTGATTGGTAATTGTGTGTTGTAGATTAATATTTTTATCATTTATATTATAATTTTTTTAATATTAATAAAATATAACAATTTTCAATTTTTAATTCGATAAAAATAAAAAATAAAAAAATTAAATACACAGATAATTTTATTAAAAAGTTCAAATACATCATTCAAAAACTTAAATAAAAATAATAAATAGCATAATAAATATTTTTAATACATATATATATATTCACACTACCATATTATACAATATTATACATGCATCATCAATTACATTTTATATCGTATAAATGATACTGACAATTATCATGTATATAATAATAAATTTAAATAAATGTTGAGAAATTTTTTAAAATACACTAAAATAAGTTTTTGTTCTAAACATATTATCATTAGTTTTTTTTTCCAAAAATACCACTAAAAGTTTTTGTTTTCCAAAAATAGCACAAACACTAAAAATAATTTTTAAGAGTTTATAATTTAATTTTTTTGGTTTGGGTTTAGGATTTAGTTTTTAGGGTTTAGGTTTAGTTTTGGGGGTTTAGGATTTAGTTTTGAGGGTTAAAAATTTAGTTTTAGTTTTGCACAATTTTTGAAAAATAAAAACTTTTAGAATTTTAAAAAAAAAATCTAGCGATGCTATTTTAAAAAAAAAAATGAAAATGTGCTATTATGAGAATCGCCCCTGTTATGAAATGAAGTTAAAAATGTTTACGATAAAATAAAATAAATAATGGCAAAGAAAGAGAACATGGGAATGTAAAAGAAATCCAGAGCCGGAGAAATATTTTATTCTGTCAGCTTTATGTATTTTCGAAAGTTTGTTTAATATAAAATATTAGATGAAAAAAAAAATTAAAGAAATCCAGAGCCTTGTTTTTGGGTGCTGTTGAAATTTGGTTGTGGGAAGTCAAAAACTAAAGATTTTTTTGTTTTTTAGCTGACTTTGAAAAATTATCCTAGAGCATGATTGGTTAGATTTAAAGCTGTAAAAACATTAAGGTACTGTGTACAGTTCCTACACTGTTAGTTGAGAGAAATCGAAAAAATGAGAAAATCTTTTATATAGAGAGGATTTCACTTGGTTACACAAAAACAACATCAAACCAATACATTAAATCGGTATAGACTTAATATTTTCCCTCAAAATGGCACGAATATAGAAATGAGGCTCATCTTGCCAAAGATAGAATGAAACTGAGTAGAGAACAAAGCCTTGGTGAAAATATCAACCAATTAGTGATCAGTTCAGATATGAAGTAACTTCAGTAAACTATTTTCAACTCGATCACGGACCATATGGCAATCGACTTAGATGTATTTAGTTTTACCGTGGAAGATTTGATTACTGGCAATATGAATTGCAGCTGTGGAGTCACAGTAGAAAGAAACAGGCTGAGATTGAGGGACCTGTAATTCTCTAAGTAACTTGACCAGCCAATCTACTTCTCTTGCACCCATAGTCATAGCTCTGTATTCAGATTCTGCTGAAGAGAAAGGTTGTTTCTTTGATTTCCAGAAAATTAAAGCTGGACCAAGAAACATACAGTACCTTGAAGTAGAGTTCTTTGTATCAACACATGAGGCCCAATCTGTATTTGTGAATCCCTTCAATACCAAATCAGATTTTGCAGGATAAAACAAGCCTAGACCAATTTTTTCTTTCACATAATGAACAACCTTCTATGCAGCATTAAGATGTGACTGTTTAGGAGATGAAGAAAACTGACACAACTTATTCACTGCATATGAAATATCTGGTCTTGTCAAAGTGATCACATGATTTTCCCAATAAGTCTTCTGTAACTTTCAGGATCAGAATTAACATGTTCTTTAGAAGACTGAGAAAGATTCAGATTTGGTTTCATAAAAACACTGACTGGCTTGCATCTCAACATACCAATTTCATCTAGTAATTCTAGAATATATTTCCTCTGACATATTGAAATCTCTGACTTAGATCTGGCAATTTCTAAACCTAAGAAATACTTCAATTCACCAAAATTTTGAAGCTTAAAGCCTTCTACAAATCATTCTTTAGCTGCACTACTTCTTCATCATCATTACTTGCTATGATGATATCATCAACGTAAACTAAGAGGGCAACAAAATTCTTACCACTAGTATGCAGGAAGAGAGTGTGATCAGCCTGAGATTTAGAGAAGCCAAGCTTTAGTAAGGTGTTACTAAACTTGAGAAACCATTGTCTGGAGGCCTGTTTGAGTCCATAAATGGATTTCTGTAGTTTACACAGAGCATTCGAAGGCCAAAATTCCCCCTCCTTTGGTGCATAATCCTGAGGTAAAGTCATATATATTTCTTCATCCGAATCACCATTAAGAAAAGCATTGGAGATGTTAAGTTGATACATTTTCCAGTTCTTCGCTTAAGACATTGGAATCAAAGTCTTAACAGTAGTTAGCTTAGCAACTTGTGAGAAAGTTTCAACATAATCTAAACTTTCTTTCTGTGTATATCCTTTAGCCACCAACCTAGCTTTAAACATTTCCAAACTTCCATCAGCATGTAGTTTCACCGTATAGACCCATTTACATCCAATAGGTTGCTTACCAGGAGGTAATGAACATACTATCCAAGTCTGAGTCCTTTCCATGGCTGAAATCTTTGTATCCATAACATCATTATTGTTGGGGTCGGTTTTCACCCCACTGAGATCAACATAAATTTAACTAAGTATATAAAATGGACAACGATGAAAATCTCGACTTATCACGAACCGAGCCCAAGAAGCCTTGTAGGGCCAAACCCATAAAGGATTTGGAAAACCAAGCCGTTGAGCTAAAGAGCTCGGATCGGTTCGGCAACATAGTAAAGAGATCGGTTCGGTAATGAAAAACAAGATCATTGAGTCAGCTTTCCAATATAGTTGAAATCATATCATTTGGAGCTGAGGTTGGCAAGATGCACCCGATTTACTGAAGCCATATCAATATGTGCTCGTCGTACCTGAGCCGATCCAAAAAGGGCTCAGTGTCACTCGAGGAGAAGGCAACCCGAGCCAAAATTTAGTCAGAAGATAGATAATTGAGTTATCTTTCATCCAAAAGAAGTTTGAAGTCATTTGGATCAACGATCATAAAGTTACACCAATTATCGTAGAGATGTATCAATCTCGGCTCGTGCGTCCCCGATCCAAAAACGGCTTGGTAACACTCGAGGAAAAGGCAACCCGAGCCGCAATTTTGGTCAGAAGATAGATAATTGAGTTATCTTTCATCCAAAAGAAGTTTGAAGTTATTTGGATCAACGATCACAAAGTTACACCAATTATCGTAGAGACGTATCAATGATTGAAAAATGGCTAAGTATAAAAAAGCACGAGCAGCTGGATTCCTAACTGTGAAGGGAGAGTTGTATCGGGATCCCTAACCGTGACAAGAAGAGTTGGATAGGGACCCCTAACCGTGACAAGGAGGTGGATCAAGATCCCGAACCGTGATTGAAGAGTTGGATCGGGACCCCTAACCGTGACAAGGAGGTGGATCGGGGTCCCTAACTGTGAAGAGGAGTTGGATCGGGTACCCCGAGCTGTGAGTGGGATCGGGATCCCTAACCGCGAGAAGTTAGATCGGGATCCCTAACCATGAAGTTGGATCGGGTACCCCGAGCTGTGAGTGGGATCGGGATCCCTAACCGAGAGAAGTTGGATCGGGATCCCTAACCATGAAGTTGGATCGGGTACCCCGAGCTGTGAGTGGGATCGGGATCTCTAACCGTGAAGAGGAGTTGGATTGGGTACCCCGAGCTGTGAGTGGGATCGGGATCCCTAACCGCGAGAAGTTGGATCGGGATCCCTAACCATGAAGTTGGATCGGGTACCCCGAGCTGTGAGTGGGATCGGGATCCCTAACCGAGAGAAGTTGGATCGGGATCCCTAACCATGAAGTTGGATCGGGTACCCCGAGCTGTGAGTGGGTTCGGGATCCCTAACCGTGAGAAGTTGGATCGGGATCCCTAACCATGAAGTTGGATCGGGTACCCCGAGCTGTGAGTGGGGTCGGGATCCCTAACCGTGAGAAGTTGGATCGGGATCCCTAACCATGAAGTTGGATCGGGTACCCCGAGCTGTGAGTGGGATCGGGATCCCTAACCGTGAGAACGGGATCCCTAACCGTGAGAAGTTGGATCGGGATCCCTAACCATGAAGTTAGATCAGGTACCCTGAACCGTGAACAAAGGAGTTGGACTAGGTATCCCGAACCGTGACGAGGTAGGTTGGGTCGTGGACTGTACCCCGATCCATGGACAGCAAACGGATCGGGAATCATGACTCACGGTGAAGAAGTTGGGTCGTGTACCCCGATCCATGGACAGCAAACGGATCGGGGGTCACGACCCAAGGTGAAGAAAGTTGGGTCGTGTACCCCGATCCATGGTACGACAGATGGATCGAGAGTCATGACCCATAGTACGGCATCATGAACCATGGTGTCACCCGAGCCGTGATGAAGAACGTCAGCCGAACCGTGAATCGATGACACCTAAGCTGCGAATCTCGGTGTCACCCGAGCCGTGATGAAGAACGTCACCCGAACCGTGAATCGATGACACCCGAGCTGCGAAGCTCGGTGTCGCCCGAGCCGTGATGAAGAATGTCACCGAACCGAGAATCAATGACACCCGAGCTGCGAAGCTCGGTGTCACCCGAGTCGTGATGAAGAACGTCACCCGAACCGTGAATCGATGACACCCGAGCTGCGAAGCTCGATGCCACCTGAGCCGCGATGCCTGATGCCACTCGAGCTGCGAAGCTCGATGCCGCCTGAGCTGCGAAGCTCGATGCCACCCGAGCCAAAGCTCAAAGACAGGGAGTTGGGCCGAGCTGGGCAAATGAACGTATGAGCCAAGACGACGAGCCCACGAGTTCAAGCCCATAATGAAGATGTGACGAAGCCAAAGCCCATGATTGTAGCCGGCATTGCTAAAAGGAAATCCCGAGGAATTAGGAAATCTTCCTTATCTCTTTAGATATTGACCTAGCCGACTCTGGCTTGTATATATACTCATGTACACCCTTTGGAAAAGGGATCGGCAATTTACCTAGCAAAACTCTGTACTTTTGCTCTGACACAAAAGGCTTTCTAAGCAGCTTAATAAAACACCAACTTTGGATCTCTGTTTGTGTTTTTCGGTGGTTTTTTCTCAGAAGTTTCAGATCTCGCTAAAAGATAACGAATTCAATTGGCGTGGATTTATACTCCCACAATTTGGCGCTAGAAGGAGGGGGGATTGAAATTTTCTTACACCGAAGAACCACCACAAAACCAATCTGAAGACGATGACCAACGACGGAGATGATAGCGCTGCTGACACCAGAAACGCCGGTGTGGAGGATCAAGCGAACCAATCCAAAGATGCTGGGGAGACTTCGACGACGCTCACGGAGATGAAAGCCATGCTGGAGACACTGCTCAAAAAGGCGGAGGAGCAAGATAAGCTGAACAACACGATGACGGGCGAGCTGAAGGCCCTCACAACGGCGAGTCGTACCCGAAGCACGGGATCAGGTCTGGATCCAGCAAGACGAGTCGGGAGGCGTCTCAACCCAACGGCCCTGGACTTCACAACCCCGCTCAACCCACCGAGGACCCGAGGAAGACTGCCACTACTACACCAAAGCTCAGCAAACCTAGCCTCAAGAGTCCAAGGGGCAGACGACACGCCAATCGAAGAGGAGCCTGCACCAATCATCAATCTAGAGGAGGAAAACCGAATGGAGCAAAACATGGAGAGCCGTGACAATCCTGAACACCTAGCAACTGGTCGAACCCGAACCGAAAGATGCGAGGCCATCCCCGAGGGAGATCAAGAGCTGACCGAGGAAGAGGAGAACATACTCTGGGCTGAGCAAGCACGGATGAGCGAAGAGCGCCGAGCAGGAGTCAGAGCCCAGAAAGACGAGATGACTAGGATGCGAGCAGATATGGATCGAGCAGCTGCCGACATAAGAGTTGTCTGATCCATGATGCACAAAGCAACTAGCAAGGTGCCGGAGATAGATCGTGTACTGGAGGAAGCACAGAACACCCCGTTCACAGTACGGATAACTAGCACGAGAATTCCAGATCCTGGAAAGATGAAAGTCCCGATCTATGAAGGAAAGACCGATCCAAAGGAGCATCTGACGGCCTTTGCTATTGCCATGGGACGCTCGAATTTCAAGGAAAACGAGAGAGACGCCGGACAATGCCTTCTCTTCGTCGAGCATCTTAAGTGACCGGCGCTCCAGTGGTTCTCAAGACTCGAGCGCAATTCCATCAACAGCTATAACCAACTATCCGCGGCATTCTTGAAACATTATTCCATCTTCATGGATCCCGGAACGTCTGACGCCGACCTGTGGACCCTAGCTCAAGGGCAGAATGAAACACTCCGGAGCTTCATCGGAAGATTCAAAGCCGTCATGTCCAAAGTGGAAGGCCTGAGCGACAAAGCATCCCTACTAGCCCTGAAGCGAGCACTCTGGTTCAACTCCGATTTTCGTAAAGAAATCGCGCTGAACGCCCCCACGACGATACAGGATGCAATGCATCGAGCTGCAGATTTCATCACCGAAGAAGAAGAAATGAAGATCCTAACCGAGAAGTATGGAAAAACAAAGACAACAAATCACTCTCCCAAGTTTCAACCCCCTCTAACACTAAGAGGAATAACCAAAGTTCCGGCTATGTGCAACACGAGGGAGGTTTTCAAGGAGCTCATAACTATCAAATCGATGTCCCTGGGTTCGGTCGAGGAAGAGGCCGAGGCCGCGGAAGAAGTTCACGGAGCACGTGGACCAACAGCAACAGTTCTTATGATGAAATGGCCTACTGTGAATACCATCATTACTACGGACACTCAACGGGGAATTGTCAGAGTCTTGGCGAAAAACTCACGGCGAAACTAATGGCGGGAGAACTCGGTGACACTGTCACCCTCAAAGATCTCGAACGAGAAGACGAAAAAGACCAGCCTGATAAGACTGCCCAAACTAGAGATGCGATTAAGAGAGGGAGGCAAACCGACGAGGCAACACAACATGATTCCCGTAGAAGAATTAACATGATAATGGGAGGATCCCAATACTGCATAGATACGGTGTTCGCAATCAAGGCTTTCCAACGCAAGGAGGATGTTAGCACCAACTGGTCGGCGCCCGCCAATTTGCCAAATGACGTGATTTCGTTCGAACAAAGTGAAGCAGTCAGCATTGACCAGCCTCATATCGATCCTCTCGTTATCGAGCTGATCATAAGAGACCATGACATTGCTAAAGTGCTGATTGATACGGGAAGTTCTGTCGATTTTATTTTTCGAGAAACATTAAGGCATATGGAGATCAACCTATCCGAAGTTACAGAAACACCGGAGCCACTAACCGGATTTTCAGGAGAAACAATGATGACACTTGGAACGATCAGGCTACCCGTTCGAGCCGAAGGAGTAACAAAGATCGTAGAATTTTTGGTGGTAGATCATCCCGCGATATACAACGTAATCATGGGAACCCCTTGGATAAATTCTATGAGAGCTGTCCCATCAACATACCACATGTGCATTAAGTTCCCGACGCCGAACGGAATCAAAACCATTCGTGGAAATCAGAAGGAGTCCCAAAGCTTTGTTATGTCCGAGTATAAGCTCAGGAATGCCATAGCAGAACTTAACACGAAGACGAAACAGAAGAAAGCCAAGCCGAACCGACAACCTAATAACGAGCTATCTAACTTCAATTCGAACGGGAGTGTACGAGCTCACTAACATTACCGACATTTCAGTATCAGGATCTCAGAATACAATGCATCTCAAGAAACACTCAGGTATTTTACATGAACTACGAGGCGGCTTGATCCTTGTAAAAGGGTACGTAGGTAGCTCATCTTCGGATGAGTTCAGCTGTCCCCTTCCTTAAAAAAAAAGGGGGGGAAAGTGGGTACGCATACTCGTATACTCCCATCTTTATAATAAACTCTATGTCTAATTAAAGCAAACTTTTCGAAGCTAAGATCTTCAAATCACATCCTTTATGGATTACTACAGCCTTAACAAAACAAGCATCCCACTCACATCCTCTACGGATTACCAGTCTCAACTAAACAGACATTTCATATCACCTCATTGCTGTTGGCCACAGCAACGGGACATTACATCCTTCTCAGGATTAAAAGCGCGCTATACAAATATTTGTTCATTGTCGGAGCGGATATGTTTACGGTAACGTATCTGTAAACCGAAATGTTCATCCTAAACTATACAAGCATATGTCCATTGTCGGAGCGGATATATTTATGGTAACATATCCGTAAACCGAAATGTTCAAACTAAACTATGCAAACATATGTTCATTATCGGAGCAGATATGTTTATGGTAACGTATCTGTAAGCCAAAATGTTCATCTTAAACCCAGCAAACGAATCGTTGGTCACAACATCTTAGAAACATAACACTAAATGTATATCGTTAGTGTGAAATACATAAACATGTTTTGTCTACACCAAGATATCAGGCGTTTCTTAGCACGCTGGACTTTAACTTCTTAAAACCCAGTAGACATCGCTTCAACGCACACTGGAACTTAGCCACTCTACTCAAAGATGCAAGTTACCCTAACACGCTTCGGCTAACTAATGTATAGATCGTTACGACTATTTAATTTTTGGCAAGGTGCCCCTTGGAACTTAGCCTTTGCTTCAAACTCAGGAAGCAGCACGAGATTTTTGGTGCATCGCATCATGATGATCATCTTGGCATAACATCTCAACAACATGCTTCATCATGTTCTCCTCGGCAAAGCATCTCGTCCAGTACTCTTACGACAAAACAGCTCGGTGATTTGATCGAAGACATAACTCGGCAATTTGATTTAAGATACAACTCAGCAAAGGGATCAAAGAAACAGTTTGGCACGTCATAAACGCCAATTTTAGCTAGGCATGTTGATCTCAGTAACGACTACTTTCACCTCGGCATCACCATCACTGATACTGCCGAGCTGGGGGCTAACTGTTGGGGTCGGTTTTCACCCCACTGAGATCAACATAAATTTAACTAAGTATATAAAATGGACAACGATGAAAATCTCGACTTATCACGAACCGAGCCCAAGAAGCCTTGTAGGGCCAAACCCATAAAGGATTTGGAAAACCAAGCCGTTGAGCTAAAGAGCTCGGATCGGTTCGGCAACATAGTAAAGAGATCGGTTCGGTAATGAAAAACAAGATCATTGAGTCAGCTTTCCAATATAGTTGAAATCATATCATTTGGAGCTGAGGTTGGCAAGATGCACCCGATTTACTGAAGCCATATCAATATGTGCTCGTCGTACCTGAGCCGATCCAAAAAGGGCTCAGTGTCACTCGAGGAGAAGGCAACCCGAGCCAAAATTTAGTTAGAAGATAGATAATTGAGTTATCTTTCATCCAAAAGAAGTTTGAAGTCATTTGGATCAACGATCATAAAGTTACACCAATTATCGTAGAGATGTATCAATCTCGGCTCGTGCGTCCCCGATCCAAAAACGGCTCGGTAACACTCGAGGAAAAGGCAACCCGAGCCGAAATTTTGGTCAGAAGATAGATAATTGAGTTATCTTTCATCCAAAAGAAGTTTGAAGTTATTTGGATCAACGATCACAAAGTTACACAAATTATCGTAGAGACGTATCAATGATTGAAAAATGGCTAAGTATAAAAAAGCACGAGCAGCTGGATTCCTAACTGTGAAGGGAGAGTTGTATCGGATCCCTAACCGTGACAAGAAGAGTTGGATAGGGACCCCTAACCGTGACAAGGAGGTGGATCAAGATCCCGAACCGTGATTGAAGAGTTGGATCGGGACCCCTAACCGTGACAAGGAGGTGGATCGGGGTCCCTAACTGTGAAGAGGAGTTGGATCGGGTACCCCGAGCTGTGAGTGGGATCGGGATCCCTAACCGCGAGAAGTTAGATCGGGATCCCTAACCATGAAGTTGGATCGGGTACCCGAGCTGTGAGTGGGATCGGGATCCCTAACCGTGAAGAGGAGTTGGATTGGGTACCCCGAGCTGTGAGTGGGATCGGGATCCCTAACCGCGAGAAGTTGGATCGGGATCCCTAACCATGAAGTTGGATCGGGTACCCCGAGCTGTGAGTGGGATCGGGATCCCTAACCGCGAGAAGTTGGATCGGGATCCCTAACCATGAAGTTGGATCGGGTACCCCGAGCTGTGAGTGGGTTCGGGATCCCTAATCGTGAGAAGTTGGATCGGGATCCCTAACCATGAAGTTGGATCGGGTACCCGAGCTGTGAGTGGGGTCGGGATCCCTAACCGTGAGAAGTTGGATTGGGATCCCTAACCATGAAGTTGGATCGGGTACCCCGAGCTGTGAGTGGGATCGGGATCCCTAACCGTGAGAAGTTGGATCGGGATCCCTAACCATGAAGTTAGATCAGGTACCCTGAACCGTGAACAAAGGAGTTGGACTAGGTATCCCGAACCGTGACGAGGTAGGTTGGGTCGTGGACTGTACCCCGATCCATGGACAGCAAACGGATCGGGAATCATGACTCACGGTGAAGAAGTTGGGTCGTGTACCCCGATCCATGGACAGCAAACGGATCGGGGGTCACGACCCACGGTGAAGAAAGTTGGGTCGTGTACCCCGATCCATGGTACGACAGATGGATCGAGAGTCATGACCCATAGTACGGCATCATGAACCATGGTGTCACCCGAGCCGTGATGAAGAACGTCAGCCGAACCGTGAATCGATGACACCTAAGCTGCGAAGCTCGGTGTCACCCGAGCCGTGATGAAGAACGTCACCCGAATCGTGAATCGATGACACCCGAGCTACGAAGCTCGGTGTCGCCCGAGCCGTGATGAAGAATGTCACCGAACCGAGAATCAATGACACCCGAGCTGCGAAGCTCGGTGTCACCCGAGTCGTGATGAAGAACGTCACCCGAACCGTGAATCGATGACACCCGAGCTGCGAAGCTCGATGCCACCTGAGCCGCGATGCCTGATGCCACTCGAGCTGCGAAGCTCGATGCCGCCTGAGCTGCAAAGCTCGATGCCACCCGAGCCAAAGCTCAAAGACAGGGAGTTGGGCCGAGCTGGGCAAATGAACGTATGAGCCAAGATGACGAGCCCACGAGTTCAAGCCCATAATGAAGATGTGACGAAGCCAAAGCCCATGATTGTAGCCGGCATTGCTAAAAGGAAATCCCGAGGAATTAGGAAATCTTCCTTATCTCTTTAGATATTGACCTAGCCGACTCTGGCTTGTATATATACTCATGTACACCCTTTGGAAAAGGGATCGGCAATTTACCTAGCAAAACTCTGTACTTTTGCTCTGACACAAAAGGCTTTCTAAGCAACTTAATAAAACACCAACTTTGGATCTCTGTTTGTGTTTTTTGGTGGTTTTTTCTCAGAAGTTTCAGATCTCGCTAAAAGACAACGAATTCAATTGGCGTGGATTTATACTCCCACAATTATATTCTTTATACTTCTTAGTCTGGTCATAAGTAGTAGGTTCATGATATTTGGTTAAAGCGCAAATAAATGCTTCATAGGGCTCATATAACTTCTCATATGACATCTAGTCAGAGATAGGATACTGAATATCTGAGGTAACCGCATTGCAGTAATAATCATGTAAGTATGCTGGAGTTTTAGAAGAGTTTTAGAAGATCTCTTTGCCTGATCAACAATACTAACCAATTCATCTCCAACTGTATCCGATGAATCAACTGAAATCACAGAATCCGGAATGATATCAGCAACTTGTATAGGAGAAGAATATGTAGTCTGAAAGAAATCTTCATGAAAGACCACATGTCTAGAAATTAATGTTGTATTAGACTCCAAATCCAACAATTTGTAACCTTTATAGCCAGCTGGATATCCAAGAAAAACACAAGCCTTGGATCTAGGCATAAACTTGTGTCTTTGCTTAGGAGATGTTGAACTATAACAAAGGCAGCCAAAAACTCGAAGGAGAGAATAACCTGGTACCTTCTTGTGAAGCAATTCAAAGGGAGATTTGTTGGATAAAAGTGGTGAAGGAAGTTTGTTGATCAAGAAGACTGCTGTTAACACACAATCACCCCAATAAGAAAGATTAACTCTAGACTGAAACATCATTAATGATCTTGCTACATTCAAGATATGCTGATGTTTTCTTTCAACCACCGAGTTCTGTTCCGGAGTCTCAGGACAAGAGTGGTAAGAACAAATGCCTTTTTCTTGAAAAAACTTCACAAACCTCAACTCTGGTGCATTGTCAGACCTTACACCCTTCACAACTATCTTGAATTGAGTCCCACCATTTTTCAGAAAGGTGGGAACAATCTGCAAAACTTCATCCTTTGTTTTCATCAGGTAAATCCATGTAGCCCTTGTATAGTCATCTACAATAGTTAGGAAATATTTGTATCCTTCTATTGTAGGGACTGAGAAAGGACCCCAAGTATCCATATGTATCAAATCAAAGGCATTAGTACACATGATTCTTGGATTGAAACGACAAATGTTTCTGTTTGGCAAGAGGACAAATGGCACAATGTGGATGATTTTTATTGATATTCTTCAAACCAAGTATATTGTTGAGAAAATCTATCTTAGTGAAAGAAACCTACTATGCCAAACAACAGAATCTACTACAACATTGCAAAAGTACAAATGTTGAGGAACCTTATCTGATGAGGAGGTGTCTTTATTAGCAAAAGAAGAAGCATCCAAGACATATAGATTGCAGATTTGTTCACCATGACCAATCGTCAACTCCCTGATAGGATCCTGAATCACACAAGAATGTTGATCAAATATAACTCTGGAACCCAAATCTTTGGTTAAATGACTGATACTCAGAAGATTGAGTCTGAATTCTGGGATGTAGAGAACATTATTCAGAGTGAGATGTTCATTAATCTTTATCATTCTAACCCCTGTAATCTTAACTAAAGGACCAATAGTGAGATTCACAGAAGATTTCAGTCCATAAGATAAGTTCACAAACAAATCTTATCATGAGAAACATGATGAGTAGCTCCGATGTCTATTATCCAAGATTTTAAAGATGAAATGGTCTTTGAAGCTCGCAAAATTCCAACAAAATGAAGAGTTGAGGATGAGAAATGTATACCATTCATACCATTACCATATGTAGAAGCAGCATTAGATCCAATAGTGGGCAGTCTTGCACTGAAGAAAGCAATGACATCCTGAATTTGATCCTTTGATAATGTGCCAACCATGTCAGATATGTTGGAAACCACTGGAGAAGGATTATTCTCCGTCATTGTTACTTGTGCCACTACTGGTTTGTTGGAATTCTAAAACTTTGAGTTGGAAGAATGTTGTCCTGTAGCTTTATCATTCTGATATTTCTGTTTAGGTTTAAAACCTGGAGGATAACCATGAACTTGGTAATACTTATCTATAGTGTGTCCTGAGCATCCACAATGAGAACAAATTGGTCTATTCTGTTGTCGAGGATGACTGTAAGAAGACCGAGCAACATTAACTAAAATAGCAGCCTGTGATTGATCAGAAGAGACATTGAATGCAGCAGCTGATGCAAGCACATTAGAACCAATATTTCTTTGATTATGATCCTGATCCAGAATGTTATAAATTTCAGCAAAACCAGGGATATGTTTCTTCATGATGATCTGACTCCGGATTTGTGCATAAGACTCATTCAAACCAGCCAAGAACTTTATGTCTTTACCATGCTCTTACTTTGTATCCATAGCCTTGCAACAATTGCAATTGTGGCAAGTTCCCACACAATCTGCTCCATCAAGTTCATCCCATAAAGTCTTGAGCTTAGTATAGTAAGTAGAAAGATCCAAAGAACCTTGATGAAAAGACCAGATTTGTTGAGAAAGTTGATATGTTCTTGGAAGATTCGTGATCTGAAATCAAGTTTGCAGATCTTTCCAAATATCAGATGCATCTTGGAATCGAAGAATACTCCCATAAATTTCTTGTGAAATAGAATTCAAGATCTAGAATTTAACCATGCTATTGCATCGTAACCAGATCCGAAATAGACGATGTGATTCATCAGGTCTCGGACATGATCCATCAACAAAGACTAGTTTATTCTTAGCATCTAAAGCAGTCGTCATAGCAATGTTCCAATTACTGAAATTGGAACCGTCAAGAACATGAGAAATGATCGATAAACCTGGATTATCGCCACTAGTCAAGAAGTACGGTGACAGAACACTGTCAATGTTCTCAGTCACCGGAATCTGCTCAGGAACAATCGGAGACGGTATCGGCATGTTCGATGTACTCTGAGGAGTCGATTTCAATGCTGAAGAAGATCTACGATTCACACGACGAAACGATTTTCTAATAGTCACCATGGGAGCTGAAATTCGACAGAATAATCAAATCTGAACTAAAATCCGGCAGAATAACCGGTGAGAAAATGATTAACTGGAAGAATTCCGATGAATCTAGATAAAAAATGAAGGAAAAAAAAAGAAAACGAAGCGGAAGAAATCACTCAAGTTTGAGTTTACTCTGATACCATGTTGGTTGAGAGGAAGTGAACAAGAAGAAATGAGAAAATCTTTATTCACAATAACAAACTCTCAACATATCTATGTTAGATACTCTCTTATATAGAGAGGGTTTCACTTGGTTACACAAAACCAACACCAAACCAATACATTAAACCGTATAGACTAATATACAGCTTCTACCAATCAAGTCTTATATTGACTGGTTTGTGACAAACGCCAAAAGTAATATATTATCGATCTCCACATACTAAAAGAAGAAGAAACTCGGCCAAAAATTATCATTATTTTAATTCGATTTTTTCTTTGTGAAATTATAAGGATATTTTGTCCACTCATAAGTAAAACGACATGAACTTATATTATATTTTTCACAGTAAAACTAAAACGACATGGACTTGTTTATTTAAGTAATAAAACGGCATAATCATTGTAATATCAAGATTTTAAGGGAAAACCCGACCCGGTTCTTAAATCTTAACCTACCCACTTCTTGTCTTCTTATAAAATGCCTCTATGAATCCCTAATTGACACAGCCGCGACGACTACAATCAAACACTCTCGTCCTCAACATATTTCTGATTTATCATTATCATTTATCGATTTGTGGTCTTTGCTAAATACGATAGAATCGAAAGTTTGTTGATTTATGGGTTTTGCCTTCCTCTCTCTTCCGTGAAGAAAGTTTGTATCTTTCTTTTTTTCTTTTTCTCTTTTTCTTACGGTAGTATTAGCACCGAATAGCCCCTTGCATCTTCAAGTTTATAGATGCGAGGAACAATTCGAGAAAAGGGTACTCAATTGGTGCAAAATATTGGCACTTACGCTTCTTTGTTGTCTCTATAGGGCTGTTCAATAGCTGAATTTCCCAGAAATGCGTATTGGCCAATAGAAAATTTGGTTGTTGTCATTACGTTGTGTTTGTTTTAAGATTTGTTTTTATTTGGTATTGGAAGTAAGCAGAGCATGGTGATGAGAAAAAAATTGCCTCTGAAGTCAAATACATGTTGATATATTATATACAACCTTCAAAGTTCTCTGAATTGCTCTGCTTTCTCTTTTAAATCCTTTTTTTATCTGTTTGTTGCTTATTTTGTTGACATGTTAGTATGTTGTATAGTGATTAGTAACATTGGATTCGTTTTTGAATTCGTTGGTTTTTGAGAGTTAGCAGATCTGTATTTGATTCAAGTAAAACCAGGCTGTTGCATAGTTTGCTTTTTACTGAAAATTATTAAACTTCGCTTTGCACCTAAGAAAATCATAGTCTGTTTAAACTGATTTAATGTTTCAGACTACACGAGCATGGTGCTATATCAAACTTCTTCCTTGAGTTTTTGTTCAAGCCATATCAAGCGTTTTGTCTTGATATGGCTTAACTTTTGGAGAAACATTTTTTTTTTTTTTTTTTTGTCGTGGATCCTATATGTTAACTTCGCAGAAGACAAATTAAAATGCATTCAATCTGACATGCGCTTATCAGAGCATAAAGACAGCGTTATTTGGTGGCATGAACGAGAACTGGCAATAGACGAAAACATACAATGTTGTCAAATAGGAAGAACATAGAATGGTTGAAACACCCTTCTCTTTTGAATATTAAATCTAGTAAACATATGTAACAAGATTGATGTGTTGGGATGAAAAAAATCACATATCTGACTGCAGATTCGGTTTACACGTTGTAGAACATTTGATTTGATCGAATGCTATTTTTGATGGAACAATTACACTCCAGACACTTTATTATGAATAGTTTACATGTACATTTTCTACAACCAAGACATTTTCTATAAACAAAAGTCCAAACTACCCTTAATTAAACTCAATCTTTCAACAATTATTCCCTCTCTCACTTTTTTTCTTCGGATTCCATTCTTCTTCTTCTCTCTGACACCAAGAATCGTTTCTTCTCCTCTCCAAACCACACACATAATCAAGCTACGCACATAATCAACCAAGAACAAGAGATTACAAGAAGAAGAAGACGAAAACAAGATCTGGGTTTTTTTAAACTGCTTGTCAAAATCAACCCTTATTTCAATGATATTGAAGACGATGATGAAGATCAAGGATTCAAATTCGCTGCTCCTTCTTCTACCATCAACGGCTCCAGTAACTTACCGGCGGTTTCCATCGATTGCTGGAATCGATCGCAATCACATGAGGTAAACTTCCGTGATTTAAGGATTCTAAGAAACAAACCGGATATGTGCTTTATTTGATTATGAGATTGGGTTTTTGGTTTTCTGGGCTTTCTCATTTTTCGTTCGCTGAGGTTAATTGGTGTTTTTGTTATTGTTTCAGGTTTTGTTTCTTCTGTCCATTGTAACGCATCCATGGTTAGTGACTAGGTGGATAGGTTATTGTGGACAATAAACAATTATAGGTTATTATAGATATGTATGAAAATTACATAATCGTGACTATTAATCTGTGGATAGGTTATTGTGGACATGTTATTATAGACTACTATGTAGTTAAAATGAATAATAATCATATGTTCCTTTATAACCATCTAAAAAATTATTATCATGTCCACAATAGCATGTCCACGATTACTTTCTTCTTACACGTTAACGGTTTCTCATCCATCAATTTATGTCCACGCGTATTATTATTTATGATTTGTCCACAGAAAAGTTGTCCACGCGCGTTTTAAAAAATTAAATAAGGGTATTTTCGTCAGATTCTTTGACAATAATAACAAAAAGTGTCTCTAGAACAAAAAGTGTTTCTCTTGAAATAAAAAAGTAAAAAAGTGTGTTAAAGTGTAATCAACCCTTCTTTCACAGTGTTTATGATTAATTTACTATCTCCTTGAAACATTTGCAGTGATTATTATTATTATTTTCAGTTCTAACGTATAAGTGTAAGACATATCTCAGTAAATAAGGTGATATAAACATGCAAGGATAGGCTGGATAGCACAAGATCTTTACCAAACAAAAGGATGCTTAGAACACTTGGATAATGGCAGCGGATGGAAAGCTGGATCGATGAACACCATTCAAGTTGTGACAGACTTGAGATAAGTTAAGAAGACTCATAGATTCTAAGTAAAAGGACGCTACTCAATTATTAAGAAATTTGAACAAGAACAAGCACAAAGTTTTGAAAGAGAATTCTCTGGTTTTAATTAAAAAGATGCATGTCTGATACAAAGAGGGTAAACAGCTTGTATAGAGCTCGTGAAACAATGAGAAATGCAATTATATGAGAGTTCTAGCCACAAAGGAATGGACCCCTTGGTGTGAACACAACTTGATATGGAAAGTTTTCTCCTTATCTTAGCTCAGTCTTGATAATAAATGGTAAGAGACATTGGTTTGATGCAAAAAGGAAGAAGATATATATGTCCAAAGTGAGAACACACTCCTAGATAGCTTGGAATCCTCTTATTCAAAACGAGTCTCTGGCTCCCTTTTAACCTGCTGGCTCTTCTAGAGTCTCTCCATGATGTGATGTGGTCTTAATCGTAGAAAGGAGAAGTAAAGAATTTTCCTTATTTGATCGGATTAAGTGTGAGTTTATGAACTTGTTTGGTCCTTTCTTGGGCTACTCTCAGTCTCAGGTGGTCTTGATGGTCCTTTCTCTCCTCCATGTGGAACTACTCCGGTCTTCATGGTTTATTGATTATTTATCAATAAATCCAGCTTTGGCCGAAGTTAAGTCTTTATAGGGTCTGATTAGGACTTGTCGATATACTCGATAGTTGTTGCAATTCACTTTGATTATAGACATGTCTGCAGGGGCCTCTTCTGCATCTTGGATGGTCTAGACCTTATCTAACTGGGCCACAGTAAGGCTGATCCGTTCTCCTTTGATGATGGTTTGCTCTCCTCCATTTAGCTCTCAGCTCGCATATAAATATATAATGCATTCTCGTATAAAACTAGCTCATGTTCCGGTATGAATGATGACCTTGTCATACTCTCTCTTTTTGATAGAGTTTTTGTCTTCAAAACAGTTTGACATGCGTGGAGAGAAAACAAGTTAGTACCTGAAAAATGAGTTGAGTTTAGAATTAGAAGCTTTCATTGAGGCTGTATGTGGCTGGGCTTGAGCTTGATGTATCTTTTCGGGGGAGTTTCTTTGATCAACAAGGAATAGAGCACTCCATGGTTCTGCTTCAGGTTGAACTTGTTGTGAGACTCCGACTTGGTTTTGTGATCTGGTTCTTCTTTTGTGACTCTAATTACAAGAGTTAGATCATCACCTTTGCTCCTTTTTTTGTGTAAGAAATGGTTTTGAGCCCGTAGGATCTCCTTCATCTTCTTGGACCAGAATTTATCCCTGCTTGATTTCTTCTTCATTTTCAAAAGAATTTCCGCAAGCTCGATTCACCTGCATCACAATAAAGTAAGTCAAGTACAAAAGGTAAATGTGGGTTTAGACACGTACCTTAAAGATGGGTTTGTATGTGCGCATCCGAAGGTTTTTCCTTGATCAACAAGAAAGAAATGACTCCTTGTCTAGGCTTAGAAGGAAAGGAGATCTAATTAAACAAAAAGTGTTGAAGAGATGATTTTATTTTCGAATCAATTATTTCAGTTCGGATCTGATCCGTTAATCTGCATTAAACATCCCTAATTTTTGGAATTTGATTTCAATCACCCGATCAAAAAGAGCTCGATTTTTGGGTGATATCCGAATCGAATTACGAATTTCGGTTTGGTTCGGTTGGGTCTTTGTGTTTGGACCTAATTCAGCCGAAAAATGTAAGAGCTTGTGAGAGCATTCAAAGGGTTTCTTTCCGGTGGGCTGGGCCCAACAAAATTGGACTTGAGAACAAGGGCAGATATCGGAAGAGATATGAGATCTTTTTCCCACCTTATATCTCACACTCACTCCCACACAAGCTGATAGTTGACGGCAATGGCTTCCTCACTATCATCTGCGTTGCCTCTCGCTGCTCGAAGTTTTCGCAAAAAGCCTTCTTCGAATTTCGTTCTGCGAGTAAGAGCCGCTGCAAAAGAGGTTCACTTTAACCGTGATGGCTCTGTCACCAAGAAGCTTCAGGTTTTCTTTCCTTTTTGCGTTTTCGGTGATTTTTGTCCCGAGAATTCTGTTTTCTTATGGGAAAAATGGTGGTGAAGTTTCGTGTAGGCAGGCGCCGATATGGTCGCGAAGCTATTGGGCGTGACATTGGGTCCAAAGGGACGAAACGTGGTGTTGCAGAACAAGTACGGACCTCCCAGGATCGTCAATGACGGTGAAACCATTCTTAAAGAGGTTTCTCACTTTCCTCGCCACGCGCTTCTAATGCTCCATGAAATGCCAAAACAATAAATCAGCTTTCACTGTGTGGTGTAGATTGAATTGGAGGACCCGTTAGAGAATGTTGGAGTGAAACTTGTGAGGCAAGCGGGTGCTAAGACTAATGACCTTGCGGGTGATGGTTCTACTACATCTATAGTGCTAGCTCATGGCCTTATTACTGAAGGTATTAAGGTACACATTCTCATTATATATGACTAATTGAATAATGCATGACCATATGCGCTTCTACTTGTGAACCATTGATCTCATGCCTTCTCTTCAGGTGGTTTCTGCTGGAACAAATCCCATTCAAGTTGCCCGTGGTATTGAGAACACCGCAAAAGCTCTTGTTTTAGAGCTCAAGTCAATGTCAAGAGAGGTGAAAGATCCGTATGCCTTTAACCCTTGAGAGTACTCGTGGTGAGAATGGAATTAATTCAGCAGTCTTGCAGATTGAAGATCATGAACTTGCTGATGTTGCAGCAGTTAGCGCGGGGAATGACTACCAAGTGGGAAACATGATTTCCAATGCTTTTCAACAGGTTGGAAGGACTGGTGTAGTAACAATAGAGAAAGGAAAATACCTCGTGAACAATCTTCAGATTGTGGAAGGAATGCAGTTTAATCGTGGCTATTTATCTCCTTACTTTGTCACTGATCGAAGGAAGAGAGAAGTTGAATACCATGATTGCAAGGTGAGAAACAAGACCTCTCATTTGTTTTTTCCATATCGTCTCCAAAGTGCAGTGGCTAAGAGTATAGCTGCACTGTTTATTGTAGCTGCTCTTGGTTGATAAGAAAATAACAAATCCAAAAGATATGTTCAAGATATTGGATTCTGCTGTTAAAGAGGACTATCCAGTTCTTATAGTTGCTGAAGAGATCGAGCAAGACGCTCTTGCTCCTGTAATTAGGAACAAACTAAAAGGTAACCTGAAAACGGCAGCCATTAAAGCTCCTGCCTTTGGGGAGCGCAAGAGCCACTGCTTGGATGATCTTGCAATCTTAACTGGAGGTAGTCATTGGTCAAGCTCCATCTTCACACAAGGGCATAGCATATAGCACTTTTGCTTTAAGTAGTTTTTCCCCCATTTTTGTTTTTCTTCTTCTTAGTACTGAATCACCGGGTTATTCTCTCTGCGTAGCTACCGTGATCAGAGATGAGATGGGCCTGAGCTTAGAGAAGGCTGGAAAAGAGGTCTTAGGAACAGCAAAAAGGATTCTTGTAACTAAGGATTCAACGTTGATTGTTACTAATGGAGACACCCAGAAAGCAGTTGAGGAAAGGGTTTCTCAGATTAAAAAACTCATCCAGGTCCTTCTATTATCCTCGTCTTCTCATTTCATTAACCAAGTGACATCTTTGACAGGAACATCTATAGTCACCATATTTGATGCTCATGTTTTTCATTTGATCTTTATGTGTAATCCAGAACACTAAGGAAAGTTTTCAGAAGAAGATCCTCAATGAAAGAATAGCCAGACTGTCGGGTGGAATTGCTATAATTCAGGTGACTTCGTAAGGCCTAAACACATTAGACACAGATACCAAAAGCAATAAAATGTTGAACTAACTTCGAAAGGCCTTATAGGTTGGTGCACAGACGCAAGTTGAGTTGAAGGATAAACAGCTAAAGGTTGAAGATGCCCTGAATGCAACTAAGGTAACTCCAGTCAAAACCTGCGATTCCCGTGGTTCAGAAATTGTCAGTCCAAGAAACCTGATCTCTCAGAATTTAGTCAGCAATTGAAGAAGGGATTGTAGTTGGTGGTGGTTGCGCCCTCTTACGACTGGCTGCAAAAGTGGACAGAATCAAAGACACCCTTGACAACACAGAACAGAAGGTACTCATTTCGATGGAACATTACAATCGAGCTATTTACACTTCTTAAACATCCCGGAAGATGTGATCTTTTTCTTGCAACACTATAACCAGATTGGAGCCGAAATATTCAAGAAAGCATTGAGCTACCCCATAAGACTTATAGCAAAAAATGCAGGCACAAATGGCAATATCGTCATAGAAAAGGTATTGATAATGTCAGCTCTCTAGACCCAACCATAACTTCCACTAACTTACTCTGAAATCTGCAGGTCTTATCGAGCGAAAACACGAAGTACGGTTACAATGCTGCAAAGAATCAGTACGAAGATCTGATGGCGGCCGGCATTATCGATCCGACCAAGGTAACAAGAGGGCTAACCAATCTCACGGATTTACCTGTAGTGAGAACTCTCTTTGATGCCTGTTTCAGCTTCTCATTAACTTTTTTTCTGAGAACGGAAACACAGGTTGTGAGATGCTGCCTGGAACACGCTGCATCAGTGGCTAAAACGTTTCTGACATCGGATGCTGTTATAGTTGAGATCAAAGAAATCAAACCAAGACCAATCATTAATCCACCATTGCCTACTTCTCCAGCTACCTCCTCAATGTTCCCTGACAGAAACTTGCCAAGATTTCCTCAAATTATGCCAAGAACGCGAAGCCACTTTCCAAGAAAGTAGGAAGCAGTCGTAGAGAAACTGTCTACTTTAGAAGATACATAACGACCAGATAACATGAGAAAGTCACATATAATGTAAATCTCGAAAACATGACTCAACGTGTATCTTTCTATATATACACGATTACGCTAAATGTCATAAGCTCTGGTTATCTCGTAAACGTGTCAAAGCAAGGCTTCACTTCTTCTTCTTCTTCTTCGAATCATTAGTAATTATCCCCAAACACGAAAATCTCATCGTAGCGGAGAAATCAAGAGAAAATGGTGCTGATGATGTTAATAAGCTTGCAGACGGCGATGGATCTAATCGTCGCCGGAATCTCTCTTATGATCGGATTAGGGTTCTTCGCTCTCATCGCTTCAATCCTCTGCTCCGTCGCCTTCTTCCACCATGCCAGCGCCGCTTCTTGACCATGAAAATCAAGTAATTCGAAATTTCCTGAAAAGCAAAATCTTTAATCGGGCAAACAATTGTTTCACAGAATCTTCTTAACCCTTTTGAGTTCTCTTGAAATTTCAGAGGAGAGAATTGAAGATGGAGGAAGACGAAGATCGTACAAATGTAGTTAGTTAAAAGAGAGACATTGTAATCTGTGAAATTTATAATTTAAGGGAAGAAAAGTTTTCATTTCTTGTTTTTGTGTTTACGTATAAAAACCATTCCTCGGATCCCATCCGGGTCGGAGACGAACCCGAGCGGGCGGTAAAACCCGAGAACTCGAGGCTCCGAATACAGAGCAATGTTACAGATCCCTTTAGCCTGCAAATCCTCGATCAACCTCTCCATCACCGCCTTACCCAGCCCTAAGCTCTGGAACGACGGATCAACCACCACGTCCCATATGATAGCGTTGAAAACGCCGTCTCCCGTCGCTCTAGCAAACGCCACCGGCCGCCGTGTTTTCTCGTACTCCACCCATAGCAGCGCGTCCGTGTGCTCCAGCGCCACCTCGATCTTCGCCGTGTCCCGCCGTGGGAACCCCACGGCTACGAATACCGAATTTAGCTGATCTAGGTTCAGTCCCTCCGCCGTCCGACGGAGAAGAAAGCCTCTCGACTTGAGATCTTCGTCGGTGATCGAGTAGCTCGCCGGCTGTCGTTGCATTGCCGCCGGAAACGCCGCTTGCGATGACTGTGTGACTGGGTTTTGAGGGTTTAGGGTGGACCTTAACCGTAGAGAAGCCGGAGGAGTGGAGATTGTGCGACCGAGAAGCATGGTATACACTATTTCCTGTCAAATTGTCGAATTTCTGCTCGATTTCATGAAACCAGACAAAACAAGTGTTGAAGAGAGAACCAAAAAAAAAAAAAAAAAAAGTGTTGAAGAGATGATTTTTTTTCCCTGAATTGGGATAAAGAGTGTGTGTGGCTGTGGATAACGTAGAACCTTACCTCTGTAGCTTTTAGTTTTCTGGTTCGAGTAAATAAAATAAAATCGGATTTAAATCAGTAGGAAGGAAGAAACTGGTGGTTGTCAGAGACCATTGTCGTTTGGTAGTTGAGACTTGAGAGTCAAAGAGATACTCTTTTGGCGGGGATATAGTGAAGATAACTGTTCTTAATTACAATATTTGTTGTGTTTTCTTCAGTGATCCTGCTTTTGGTTTTCTTAATTCTTCTGGTTAATGTTTTGTTCTCTGGCATGTGGTCAGCAGAGGATGAGTGTTTCTTCTCTTTATCTTTTGCTGCATTTTTTCAAGGACTTTCAGAGCCCTGAATTGATCCATTTCTTGATATTGAAGATTCCATTGCTTTTGTTTCTCTTATCTAGCTGCCTATTTAGAGATGGTTTATATGGTATTAGCTTGTGCAATGGTTCTGATAAGTTACCGAGTTTGCTTCTTGTTTGAAAATTGAAAATATCTTATGCTTATTTTATGGTGTTGTCCTCATTTTTACAAGTAAACAAAACTAGAAAGATACTGTGGCATATTCGCTATTCAGATTCTGATGCATTGCAGCTTGTTCTAATTCCTGAACGTGCACATCTTCAGTGCCATTGTTAATGCTTTTTTCTTCAGCTCTGCAGCTTGTAACCAACAGGTGATTTTTATGTTCTGCTTTTGTTTTACTTCAGCAGTTTCCATGAGCAAACCATGTCCTCTGTATTTTGAAACTCATTAGTGTTCATGCGGTTGGAGGACCCAGGGAAAATGCCTGGACACCAGCACCCATCTTTGATCTTCTTCAAGAGAGACTGTAGGCTGAAGGTGGTAGTATAATGAGAGGGAGAAGGTTTAAAGTCTTGCCATTTTCTTGTCCTTCCAGGTCTCATGATGCGTTGGTGATTCTCAACACTTTCTCAAACTTTTCAAGTGGTCGATCTCTAGGTTTGGGCCTAGCAATACCTTAAAAACCTAATGGGTAGAACTCACCCTCGAAAGGTAGCTTGTGAGGAGAGGGTGCCCTTGAACTTATTAAGCCGTTGACTATACGTTCCCCTTTCCGATGTGGGACAGTTTAGTAGTTAGTCACTTATTCTTTCATTGTGGGATCTTATCATTAGAACTATATTCTCGGGATCTCCATGTAACAATAAGATCTGAAACTGAGAGAGGCTAGGACTGAATTTTTTTCTCTATCCTGAAAATTTTGTTCTCGAATCATTATAATTCTGTGATTCGAGGAAGTTGGGCATGCTCTTACTTCAGTGTGCTAGTTGGATTTCAGATAGCTTCTCTTGTTATCCTGGAAACCCCAATATCATTTGTTATTGACCAGTTTCTTGAAGACATTACAACTTGGACTGAAAAATCTGAAACTAAGTTTTGTTTTCTAATGGTACTGTTTTGCTAGGCAATAATGATTGGTGGTTGTTTGTTGTACTAAGACACTGTTGGTTTCTCTTTGGTTGTCCAAAAGCTTTTACTAATCGTTCTTGATGTCATTGTCGACTAGGAATGGAAGGTGCACATGCTATTGTTGACACAAATGCTCGGTTCTTCGCCTTTACTCGTTGAACTCATCTGGTCCTTCAATCTTCCTGAAGGTGAAATTGGTAGACCAAGTTCAGTGTTTTATG
The DNA here is from genome assembly GCA_900406555.1 of Pseudoturritis turrita. NCBI lineage: Eukaryota > Viridiplantae > Streptophyta > Magnoliopsida > Brassicales > Brassicaceae > Pseudoturritis > Pseudoturritis turrita. Next base: position 82,273 of record OVBL01000375.1, on the reverse strand, counting down.
CTTTTACCAAGCAACATTCTCTCATGTATCTCACGTTTTGTGGGTCATAGAATTAGGTTGGGACGGCCCATCTTTCATTTTCATCTATCTGTTTATTGCTCCTACGTGCATTATGATGGATTGGAGATTACAAGGTCGAAAGTGACCTGAGAATAACATCAACGTGAGGATCTTCCTCTTCTGGAAAGTTGCCAGCTAAACTGTCTTTGTTCTTTTCTGTTCCTATTAATTGCGCCTCATTAAGCTTAATACTTTGCAATAATTATCTAGAGCTCAATTGATATCTTTACCATCTTTCTGTTTTGCAGGATCCAATCGCATCTTGTTATTTCAAGGACTGATAAAGGTATTAGTTGAATTGCTCTAGTTAGGATTTGACTCTTATCTTTTGGTTATGTTAGTTCTCTAACTATAATTTTTCGGCACCGTTTCCTAAACTGTTTCTTGAGCTGCTATAAATGCAATTATTACTGTTCTCGTAATAGATAATATGCCATGTTGGTTTAATTTTCTCTGATGGATAATACTTGTATTTACTGTTACTAATGGTTCTACTGTGTTGACAACGTGGGAAAGTAATCAGAACAGGTTCATTTCTGATCTTTTATAATAACTCCTTCCTGATATGCAAATAGTTTCTTAAGAAGTGGTTATAAATAGTTTGTAGTAGTAGAAAATGACAGATTTTGAATGATTGCAATTTGTTGTTTTGTAAAAGAATCATGTGAAGCTCTTGAAAGTAGCAGGACTTTTTGTTAGCAAGCAAAGCTCTGCTGTTAGCTACTTGGGCCACACATCATAGAAACAATATTGGTAACCTTAGAAACTCCTGTTTTGTCATCAACCGCTTTGTCCTCTACCATGAGCGTTTCTTTTACTCGGAAAAGATGATTACTATTTCATATGTGTGCTTTTCAATGCTAAAGATTGGTTATTAATTGGCTACTGTTGTTAATTAATCAGGAAATGTTGGTTCGTCTTCCCAGGATCACCCTCTTTGATGGCTCCTGTGTTGAACATGCAGGTCAGGATATGCTCTGTTTTGTGTTAGAAGGAAATATGTGAAGAACAGGTTACATATTATATTACAGGGTTCCAACGGAGAACCGTGCAGATAAATTATTTGGGACAGCATCTACAAAAAAAACATATTCCGGCAAAACAAAACAATTCAACTACCTACACATGTCTTATTAAAGGCAAACAACAGGATTGGTGAGAGACTTGAAACATCTCTCTTCATTACAGGATTTGGATTCTATGCGAACCACCATATCTTCTTCTCTTTTTTCGTCGCGAGTATTATTGGGTTTTGCTCACCTTGCCTCTACTCTGGACACGACTAGCCGCACTTGTTCTTGTTCTAGCTTTTAGCTCTGATTTTTCACCTTCGTTGCTTATTGTTTTCTCTGTGTGTTGGCGTCTCTGATGGTGGGTTTTTTTAGAACCATTCTTCCCAGCTGCATGTTTGTTGATGATGTTCCTTGGAAGCTGATTGCTAGGCCCCGAAGATGCATCAGAAGCCATCGAATCATCACTCTCCTCATCACCACCATTGTCACTACTATCGTCACCATCATCAGCTTCTTTTACCTGTGAATCATCATCGATATCACCATCGTCGTCATCATCAACAACAATAGAAGACTGGTCATTTCCATGGAAGGCGTCTTCTATGTACATAGTCCACCCTGACTCACAACTGCTGTATTCCTCCTCCTCAGAGCCTCCATGGTTCCTCGGAGACTCCATGGCTTTAAGCAACACAGAGAAGAAAAACAAAACAAGGTTTCAGGTTTAGCATAAATGCAAATTATCGCTTGCTTTTTTTTTTGTGACGTACCTTATTTGTTTCAATCCACTTCACCTCTTTACTCTCTCATATAGGCTCTGTGTCTCTGTCTTTCTTTGGCTTTGCTCTTCCATCATCAATAAATACTTTATATAAGTTTTTTTTTTTTTCCAAGTATCAGGAAAAGCCGGAGCCTATAGGAAAGCTCGTATAATTGAAGAGCAGAAGTAAGTTTCACCACATGGCAACCCTAGCACCATTGTTTTCACTCAATTGAAGCACTACCAGACAAAGCCATTGCAGATATATTTGCAAGGAAGGAAGGTTAGTGCCTTGTTCATTATAAAGTACAATCTCATATAGAATTAAAAGCCTATCCTCTTCTTTTTCTATATAACTATATATTTACATATCTAAACTTTTCTTAAAACAAATATTTAGGTTCCTAACAAACCGTAAGAAAGGACACATCAATATCCACAAAACAAGAATCATCCTTCTGAGCTCTGTCATTAGTGATCTTTAAGCAAAGCTTATAGGTTTAACTTGTCCTTTCTGTGTTCTTCTTAATTGATAATAATCATATGATATGATAAGTTTTTAACTTCCCTGCTCTCTCTCTTCTCTCTGTGTATCAGTGGCTATCTTAAATATAAAAGATCAGCTTTTGAGGTGGAAATCAGAAGAGACCCACCTCAACAAACAAGAAGGAATAAAAGAGGCATTTACTTAATTAGGTTAAGAGCTGTTCCTCTTTCTCATTCCTTTAATACTCTTCTTCTTCCCCCAATCCTCTCTCACTGTCTTTAAAATTGTTGCAGCCTTTTACTTCATCTCTCATTGAAGGTAAAAACCCAACTGGATTTTCTGTCCCTTTCTCTTTATTTTGTTTCTTAAGATAAGGACAAAACAAAAAGGAGTAACAACTGTCACAAGAAAATAAAGACGATTTACTTAGAATTACAAGAATAAAAAGTTTATATATATATATATATATATATATATATATATATATATATATGTCTCTAAATATAAATTGCCTTCATTGCGTTTCCTGTTTCTCTGGCGTCACCTTAAAATGTTCTTCGATGGAGGACCTCTTGGTGACAGCTTGTTGGATCAATTAAACATTTTTTAATTAAAGGTTTCATGGGCAAACTAATTAAAAGATTAATTGGTAAAATGTGAAGAAAAATGGGCAAATGATCAACCACTTGGACTTATGAGTTTAAGTGTGTTTTATCATTTGTCTCACATTGCTTAGATTATAAAAAATCAAGTGATATATAAGAGAGGACACACACTTCTATGTTCAAAAGTGTGCACCTAGAAAGAGAGATGGCTAAGCCACGCGCGTCGCCGCCGCTCGCTCCGCTCGGCACGCCACGGCACGGCACGTGGTTCGTGGGCTTTAAAATGGGCACTTGGGCATTCCACGCCCTGACATTACGCCATATATATATTTATTGCCCGTGATTTGCGCTCTGTCTTTATGATAGAGGAACTGATCACCTCTCTCTCTCTTGGCTATATATACAAGCCTCAGTTTCTCATTCTTCACACACTCATCTCCAGAAAGAAAATTCTCCAGCAATCTCTCTCTCTTTTTTCAGTAAGTGTCTCGAGAGTATAGCGTAAATATTTGATTCGCAGATTCTATAGTCGAGTGTCGCGACTATAGTCTCACACAGTTTTATCCTGGGATTCAGAATCTCACAGATCCGCCACACTGCGGGAGATTTTATGAATTAAGGAGAGAGATCATATCTCGACTCTGTGTTCTTCTTTAATCGTTTTTATTATATATATCGTTTAAATCTTCTCCTTAATTCGCATTTCTTTAATCCGGTTTTTTCGGTTTCTACAATCTTAATTCATAAAAATCCGCTTCCTGCTTATCGCTTGAATCGGATTGAGAATTGCGATCTGCTTTTTTAAACGATTTTAAAACAAAAACGTTTTAAAAAAAAAAAAAAATTTTTTTTTTTTTTTATCTCTGAAATAGTTCTGCAAACGTTTTATAACGATTTCGCGGAAGGTTTCAATCTGTTCTGATATTTTTTTAATCTGTCAAATTCATAAACGATTTCCGTGAAGGCCTTTGGGCGAGTTTCGCGAAACGTTTCTTGAATATTTTCTGGGAAAACAACCTTCTGGTTAAATTCCACAGATTTATACAGTGATTAAAACGCTTTATAAAGCTATCACTTTCACTTATCGTTACTGATTCTGTTTATCTTCTGATACAGACCATGACTACCGGTGCTGACAACGTTCTCTCGGGAATAGGATCCAGTGCGTTGACGCCCCAAATCGGGGATGGTCTTCCATTGCAAACCTCTGTTGTAACCTCCGCTGTGCCTTCCCTCGCTGCTATCACTCCAGATAAGTTCGATGGGACCAACTTCAAGTCGTGGCAGAAAAAGATGCATTTCTTTCTAACCACACTGAAATTGGAGAAGTATCTCACGGAGAGCAAACCTGTTTTGCCTTCGGACAATACTGATCCCCGAGCTCTGGCTAGTGTCGAGGCATGGAACCATGGAGACTACTTGTGCCAAGGCTACATCCAGAACCGCCTGGTTGACCAGCTATACAACATGTATAGTGAGTTTTCAACCTCCAAGGCTCTCTGGAATGCTCTGGATATGAAGTACAAGTCCTTCAATGTGGGCTCTGGAAAGTTTGCTGCTGCGAAGTTTCTGAACTACAAAATGGTGGATTCAAAACCCATCATGGAGCAAGTTCATGAGCTTCAAATGATCATCCAAGAGATATCCGATGAAGGAATGAAGATCTGTGAAACCTTCACAGTGAATTGTTTCATCGAGAAGTTACCACCTAATTGGGTGGACTTCAAGAACTATCTCGATCATAAGCAAAAGGCTTTGACTTTGTCCAATCTGATATCCAGGCTGCAAAATGAGTCGCTCAAGTGAAAATCCATCACGGATGTCACTCATGATGCTAATGTAGCGGAGTATAAGAGGAAGGGAAAAGGCAAGTTTGTTCCCAACAAACCTGTGCCAAACAAGATCCCTCCTCAGACTTCCACGGTCTTCAAGAAACAGACATTCCCGCAGAAATTTGAAGGGAAGTGTACCTACTGCAACAAGAAGGGGCATTTCGCTTCTGAATGTCGTCGAAAGGTCAAGGACGCTCAAGCAAACCTGACCGAAACTGACATGTGCGCGGTGGTCACGGAAGCTAACATGGCTGAGGAAAACCCTAAGGAATGGTGGTACGACACCGGTGCCACTACCCACATATGCATCGATAAGACGATGTTTAGCACCTATCAGAAGAGCAAGGGTAATAATCAGCTCAGGATGGGGAACGTGTCAAAATCCAAGATTGAAGGCACGGGCAAAATCGTGTTGAAGATGACTTCCAGCAAGGAACTCACTCTGAACAATGTGAAACACGTGCCAGACATGAGGAAGAACTTGATCTCAGGGACCATATTGGGCAAGCATGGATTTGCTGCTAACTACGAGTCCGACAAGCTGATCATCAAGAAGCATGGTATTTTTGTAGGCAAGGGTTATGAAAAGGATGGACTTGTCAAAATGTGTGTTCAGACAGTCATCCGTAATAATAATGTAACCACTTCCAAAGTTTCAATGAAAAAGAAACAAGTTGCTTATTTGACCGAGTCTGATAACATTTGGCATGAACGATTAGGACATGTGAATTATAAATCTATTCAAAGATTAATTAATTTGAACCTAATTCCGAAATGCAAAATAAACAAAGACAAATGTGAAATTTGTGTACAAGCAAAACTAACAAAAACACCATCACCTCAGGTTGAAAGAACAACCGAACCTCTCGGTTTAATACACACAGATTTGTGCGACTTAAAATTTGTACAAACAAGAGGTGGTAAAAAGTATTTTGTAACATTCATCGACGATTGTACAAGATACTGCTATGTATATCTATTACGTAGCAAAGACGAAGTCTTGGAAAAATTCAAAGAATACAAGACCGAAGTCGAAAACCAACTTGGAAAAACTATTAAAATAGTTCGGAGTGATAGAGGAGGTGAATATGATGGACCTTTTAATACATTATGTACTGAAAAAGGCATTATCCATCAAACCACTGCTCCCTATTCACCAGAATCCAATGGAGTTGCGGAACGAAAGAACCGTACTCTAAAAGAAATGATGAATGCAATGTTACAGGAATCTAGGTTAGCCCAGAATCTGTGGGGGGGGGGGGGGAAGCTTTGCTCACCACAAACTATATCCTTAACAAAATTCCTCACAAAGTCACTGGTAAAACACCATATGAACTTTGGAAAGGTAACGTACCTTCGTACAAATACCTCAAAGTGTGGGGGTGCCTCGCAAAAGTCGCAGTACCACCTCCTAAAAAGGCCGCAATCGGACCTAAAACCGTTGATTGTATATTCATTGGATATGCACACAACAGTAGTGCTTATCGGTTTCTGGTTCATAAATCAGACATACCGGATATTCATGTAAACACAATCATGGAATCAAGAAATGCATCTTTCTTTGAACACGTGTTTCCTTGTAAGGATAAACAAGGGTCAAAGCGAACTCGTGAAGAAAGAGATGCAACGGCCTCTGTAAATGAGGCAAGCACTTCTGGGACATCAGTTAATGATATAGAAGAAGTGGAAGATGAACCTAGACGTAGCAAAAGAGCTCGTAAGGAAAAATCTTTCGGTGAAGATTTCTTAATGGTCTTTCTCCTCGAGAATGAACCAAGAACTGAACATACACTGAAGCCATGTCTACACCAGACGCACCTTATTGAAAGGAAGCCGTCAATAGTGAAATGGACTCGATTATGCAACATCATACTTATGAAATAACCGAGTTACCACCAGGTTTTAAACCACTTGGGTGTAGATGGATTTTCAAAACAAAATTGAAAACCGATGGCCTAATTGATAAGTACAAGGCTCGCCTTATGGTACAAGGATTCCGACAAAAAGAAGGTCAGGATTTCTTAGATACCTATTCTCCGGTAACGAGAATAACTTCAATTCGAATGCTGATAGGAATAGCAGCATTACGAGACCTCGAAATCCACCAGATGGATGTAAAAACTGCTTTTCTAAATGGTGATTTAGAAGAGGAGATTTATATGAAACAACCCGAAGGTTTTGTAGTCCCCGGACAAGAACACAAAGTCTGTCGACTTGTGAAGTCTTTATATGGACTTAAACAAGCCCCAAAACAATGGCATGAAAAGTTTGACAACGTCATGATGTCAAATGGATTTCACATTAATGAATGTGATAAATGCATATACATCAAAATTACACCTAGTGCGTATATTTTGCTCTGTCTATATGTAGATGACATGCTCATTATTGGGAGCAACAAAGATATTATCCAACAAACTAAGAACATGCTTAGTGGACAGTTTGACATGAAAGACATGGGTCTCGCAGATGTCATTCTAGGGATAAAAATCATACGAAGGTCTGATGGAATAACTCTGTCTCAAGATCATTATGCCGAGAAAATCCTAGAGAGGTTCAAAAACCACTCTATTGGGACGGCAAAAACTCCTTTAGACTTGCAACTTACCTTGTCGAAAAATACGGGTGAAGCAATTCAACAAGTGGAGTATGCTCGGGTTATCGGTAGTCTGATGTATTTAACCAATTGTACTCGACCCGATCTAGCACACGCAGTCAATGTATTGAGCCGCTACACAAGTAATCGAGGCAAACAACACTGGAAAGCCATAACAAGAGTTTTAAACTACTTGCGATACACTAAAAATTATGGCTTGCACTACGGTAAAGAACCGGCAGTTTTGGAAGGATACAGTGATGCAAACTGGATATCCGACTCCAAAAACTCTAAATCCACAAGTGGATATGTCTTTACTCTAGGCGGTGCAGCAGTGTCCTGGAAATCTTCCAAACAAACTTTGTTGGCTAGATCAACTATGGAATCTGAATTCATAGCATTAGAAAAAGCTGCAGAAGAAGCAGAGTGGCTTCGAAATTTTCTGGAAGATATCCCCATGTGGGAGAAACCAGTCTCGGCACTACGTGTACACTGTGATAGTCAATCGGCTATTGCACGGGCACTGAACACTCTTTACAATGGTAAATCTCGTCATATCCGGAGACGACATAAAACCATTCGACACTTGATCTTGACTGGTGTAATCACAGTAGACTACATAAAATCGGCAGACAACCTAGCTGATCCGTTTACTAAAGGTTTGCCAAGACATCAAGTAGTTAAATCATCAACAGGAATGGGTTTAAAGCCTATTAATTAAAGAGGAAGTTTTTGATGGAAACCCTACTTACATGACTGGAGATCCCAGAAAATAAGTTCAAAGGGACAACTAATTCAAACTAACTCTACTTACAAGCACTGGAAATTACCCAGTTCCTAAGATGATATACAGTGCTTCCTGTCTAAAAAAGGATAAGCATTGCTTTTAATGATATTCACCATAGCTTTGATATATTCGTGGAGTATTACAGGATACTTCATAAAACAAAGACTAATGACATATCACCTAGTGAGTGAGAAAAAGGCCGTTTCTAGGAGAATGAACGAAAGGCTATATTCTCTGAATTCACTCATGATACCAGGCATGTTCAAGGCCAAAATGAACACAATAGAGAACAAGTTCTACGAGAAAATGAAATTGGGTTATGACTGTTGTCTAGGTTTACATAAAAATCCGGATGGTTCAAGACATCATGTTCACCATCTGGCCAAGTAAACCCGACAGATATTAACAATGAGTGGTTCAAAGCTGAAAAATGCAACCATCTCAGACACAGTGATTTTTCGCTTATACTCTCGAAAAGTCCGTCTGTCTAGTCTAGTCCGTCTAGTCAGTAGCGTCCTTCGAGTCTGTCAAAATCTTCTTTTGATTAGAGTCATTTCTATTCATGTGGGGGATTGTTGGACCAATTAAACATTTTTTAATTAAAGGCTTCATGGGCCAAACTAATTAAAAGATTAATTGGTAAAATGTGAAGAGAAATGGGCAAATGATCAACCACTTGGGCTTAAGAGTTTAAGTGTGTTTTATCATTTGTCCCACATTGCTTAGATTATAAAAAATCAAGTGATATATAAGAGAGGACACATACTTCTATGTTCAAAAGTGTGCACCTAGAAAGAGAGATGGCTAAGCCACACGCGCGCGCCGCCGCCGCTCGCTCGGCTCGGCACGGCACGGCACGGCACGTGGGCTCGTGGGTCGTGGGTCGTGGGTCGTGGGCTCGTGGGCTTTAAAATTGGCACTTAGAGGAGCTGATCACATCTCTCTCTTGGCTATATATACAAGCCTCAGTTTCTCATTCTTCACACACTCATCTCTGAAAAACATCAGAAAAAAAATTCTCGAGCAATCTCTCTCTTTTTTTTTTCAGTAAGTGTCTTGAGAGTATAGCGTAGATATTTGGTTCGCAGATTCTATAGTCGAGTGTCGCGACTATAGTCTCACACAGTTTTATCCTGGGATTTAGAATCTCACAGATCCGCCACACTGCGGGAGATTTTATGAATTAAGGAGAGAGATCATATCTCGACTCTGTGTTCTTCTTTAATCGTTTTTATTATATATATCGTTTAAATCTTCTCTTTAATTCGCATTTCTTTAATCCGGATTTTTTCGATTTCTACAGCTAGCAAATCAAGTGTGTAAGAGTCCATATTACAAAAAAAAAAGGGGGTGTTTTGTTTGACTTTAACCCATCTTGTAAACAAAGATGATTTAGCTTTGGGCTTTAAGACATTTTTAATCTCATAATAAGTAAAACAATTTTGAAAGGGGTACACTAAAGTGGGTCTCACGAATTTGGAGAGGTGTGTTAGGCTTTATTAGAGTTTGTTTGTATATATCGTTAATGGCTACAAGATTGGAGTTTGAGTCATTGGATTTTCTCATGTGGGTCTCTTTCTATCAGTTGCCCTACGTGTGTGTGTGACTGTGGAATGTCATTTTACGTCACTATTATTGTCACCGATTCATTTATTTTTAGGTTTTAATGTGATAAGTCACCGGTTTGAAAGCATCATCAGACACTGGCTTGAACTAATTTATAACTTTGGTTGGCAAGTCGGTGAGAAAAAGGACGGAACTTGTGTCATTAATTGATCGGTTTATCTATTAGTGCATGTTGGACAAATTGTGAGGGTTTATGGAGTTCATAGATTAGTTACGATTTTATAAATCTTGTTAGTTAGTCTTTTTTTTTTCAATGCAAAATTTATAACTGAATCCATTTTGCCGTTATAACTTTTAATCACTGAAATACCTTGCTGTCAAAAAAAAAAAAACAAAAAAAAAACAAAAACACACTGAAACAACCAAATTGAACTAGATGAAGATGTTTGATAGATTGGTTGAACAAAATCTTGTGTCTTGTTGTTTTCTAAAGGACTTAAAGAAAGTGGTGTGTCTTTTATGGGTCTTGCTTTACTTCCAATGTCTCTACTCTTAGGCTTTTACTCACAAACTAGATCTTAACATGTACCAAATTCGGACTAAAATATTCAATTAATTCAAGTTAAATTAATTTTAAAATGTAGGAAATATTTAAAAACAGAAGCACATTGGAAATATATAATTATTATATGAAAATTTTCAGTGCATAGTGTTCATTATATACAAAAACATTTAGACAATTGATTCACTATATGTGACGAGTGTAACTAATTTTTGACGTAGCCTAAATATGTTTGATAATACATATTGTGTCAAATGTATGCCAAAATTCAAAAATTATATACAATAATCAAGATAAATATATCTTTTATTTGAAGATAATACAAATCAACATTGAAATGTATTATCTTCTAATAAATTAAACACAAATAATTTTCATTAGTGCCAAAAACAAAAAAAATACATAATTTTGTATTTGCGTGTACTTTTAAGTGAAATGAAATTTAGAATATATATTTTTCGATTTTAAGTTATTTTTTTTTAATATTAGTATAGAATCGAATATAATTTTTTGATTTTATACTATAGTGGGCTAGTTATATAACTCTACGAAAATATGATTGTTTAAATTATTGGTTTTGAGATTTATTTGTGAAGTTTTGCCCAATAATTGTTTTTATGTAGAATTCTAATTGGTTAAATTAAGTGATATTTAATTTGCTCTATGAACGACACAATATTTTTTGCTCTTTTTAGGTTTTTCTTCTATCTTCTCAACTAATATATACTAGTATGCTTCTGTGTGTATATATGTGCGGTAAATTAATTATACGCAAATATTTGAAAAATGTCTGTATATATATATATATATATTTTTTTTTTTTATTAAACTATGTGAAATAATATTGATAAAAAATTTATACGCTTTGGCTACGTGCGATGCACTGAAAATTGAGAGGATGCACTACAAATCTAATTAGAGTAGAATAAAGCTAAAACGAAATATAAAGAAGTTGTCACGAAAAATTAGATTACAAAATAAAATAAAGAGCAAATAAAAACGACTAGAAATCAATAGAAGAAGGCGTTGGGTGTTCAGAAAATTTTGCCAGGGATCATGGACTGTTTCATTCAGGATATCTAATATTAATAAATAGAATAAAAAAATTCTAGAACTCAAATCACTATTATATAAAAGACATATTCCCGCAACATCAATTACTTTTATCTAACAGCTTAATTAGTCAACTCTCGCAACCAATTAAAAAATCAAAAACACATTAAAATCATGCTCGATTAACAACCTAATTGGACATGTTTTGGACATAGATTTGACCATTGGGGTGTAAGGGATGATGAGCCACAACCTGTAGAAAAATGAGGGGCGTAGCATTGGCTCAGACCTTCGGCCACGATGGCTGGAGTTGCGGGTTAGAGCTCCTTGACGAGGCATGCTCGGACATGCCTTGCAAAACATGGCATAATTGTTCAACCCTTGATCCAAAAATGACTTGAAACCATTTCTAGATGAAAGCTAACTCTCGTGGCTATTTCGTATCCAAATTTTAGTTCAGTCCATTAAGTTTAAGGTCATCAACGAATCCAAAATTTTTGATGCTTCAAATATGTCTAGAAATTGGATTTCTTGCTTTTTGCCCTTTTTGGTGCAATTTGTGTAAATGATCTGTAAAGACTCAAGAAACTCCAAAAAACCTTTAAAACACTAAAACCAATATAAAATACTAAATAAAAACCTTTAAAACCAATGCTAAAACCTGTAAAAACCAGAGGATATCAGGTATTCCAAGAATCAATGGCATTGGATAGTTCGTTTTCATCCCTACAACTTGAAAATCAGAAATAATTAGATAGTTTCCAATTTGCACAGGGAAATCGGGGATCAAACCAAGCGATATTGCAGTGGAAGAGTCTGCCATTCCCAAAAGCATCTTAGAAGGCTGAAATTTTTTGATTCTCAATATGTTTGCAATTATTTATATTGCTTTTTTTTATTATTTGCATCAAAAACTCCAAAACCCTCTTATCTGCATACTTAGCTTAATTATTAGTTCAAAATTATTATTGTGCACTCTTTTTTTCTTGGATTTGATCCTTAAATACTACAATTGATCGCTGTACACTTGCAGCAAGATCATTGTGTCATAAGGTAAAACCTGACACACGTCATCCCACAACCACCGTTACCGCGGCTGACACAACCTTATCCACAAGTTTTTTCTACGGCCGCACTCCCTTGTGCTCCTCCTCTTTGGATGTCCCAAGGCCCAATTCAACACCAGACTTGCCCACCGAAGAGATAAAGTCTTAACCGACTTTGAAGATTTCCAAGACCTATAAATAAATATTTTTAAGCTCCTAGGGCAAGAGCCACGACACAAAAAACTCAGTCACCACACACTACGAAATTCTCATAGTTCTTCGTAGAGTTTTATTGGTTAAGGGAGAAGAATCATCCTCTTGTAACCACCGATAGATTTATGAACTATTGTTCTTCTACTTTTGATTTAATCATGATATTCTCTTCTATTTTTGTGTTGATGCTTGATTAGGTTTGAGTAGTTACATTGTTGGGTTCAAGGGTTTTCAAAATAAATTCATGGATCATTGATTTTGGATTGTTAGATTAGAGAATTATCTTAAGGGTTCTTCGTCTAGTTTGTTCGTACAGTAGGAACTAGAGTAATTAAATAGTTGCTTATCTTAGGTGAACTAACACACCGAAATTATTAGATTAGTTTCCGGACATATCTTAGACAAGCAAAAGTCTCTAAACTGCGAGAGTTGATTTATAATACTTTTGTGAACTTATCGAACTATGTCGTTTTATGAAAATTTCAAACGCTTAGAAAACAAAAACGAGAGTTTAGTAATCAGTGGCTAGATCTCATAATTAATACTGTGGGAGTAGGTTAATTTTGTCAATGTGGTCCGAACTCTATAACCATTATTTACTTTTCCCTAGTTAACGTATCCACCTTAGATAATTCATGGTTCCTGGCGATTTTCTGATGTCCAACGCTTTTTCCATTTGAAATTACATCATTATTTACTTATTTTTATGATTATTTATTGTTATTTACGACATCTATTATATCATATATAACAAACTCCATATTTTAATTTTAATTTTAATTTAATTTGAATATCATAAATCAATAGTGTAACTATTTGATATTTAGTAGATTCGACCCTTAGATATGTGCGATTGTATATGCAATTGCAGCATATGTCTAGGATTAAAACATGAGATGTTGTAGGCTAATTTCTATCATATTCCAAGGCGTAACATATAGCTTCCTTAGATTCTCGGTATTTTTATGAGTCCTTCAGAATATGGACTATGAGCTAGTACTGGCATATCCTACTTGACAAAAAAAAAAAAAACTAACAAAGTTTTTATAACGCATATTAAAATTCAAGTAATCAAAAATCCCGATATATCATCATGTTCACTAAATGATGTGTTCCTAAATGCTCTTATTCTAGATTCAATCTCATAATATAATATAAACACGTAAATGCAACTAAAAAAAAATATATATATATATATATTACGTCTCTGCACTCCCGACAGCCTCTGATCACCGTAGGAAAAATCTTCAATTATTCTATTCCATACTCTATAGCTTGCAAGTGGATCATCTCGTGGAAGCGAGCTCCTCTATGCTCTGCTACTCATGAACTATTTGCTCTGAAATTATCCAAGTGTACCGGGAACGGCTAGGTTTGGTTAAAGCCAATTGCTTTAATTGCTGGTTTTACAATTAATTTACCTTGAATGTGGTATAAACGTTGCCTTCTAATTTAAATTTCGCATTTTAACAGAATAAAAGAGGAAAGAAAGGAATCAGTGATATGAAGCATCTCCTCCATAGTTACATCATTGTTCGTCCTCGCGCAAATCAATCGTCCAAGCGTAGTGTGATCAAAGTAACTAGAGATCATAATAAGAAGAAAAAAAATAAATACTAATACTTAAAAATTTTATGGATAGGAATGATGTTACTTGTATCAATATCGCTCGTCCCTTATTAATTAATTTCGGGACATATATAATATAAAGGACATCTTATTAATTAATTTCAGGACATATACTGTCCGTAACCTCGATGGCATAATGTCAGTGTAAAGGACTCTTACTGTTGAGAATTCAAAGTTGTGAACCGATCAGTCTAACGGTGCGTGATAGGCGGAAACAGTGGTGATGATCCCAGGTTACTCTTCTTATGATCCCATGTTTACTCTTCTAATGTGACGTGTGACTTGGAAAATCACATAATAGCCTCTCTCTCTCTCTCTTTTACTCTTGCAAAAGTAAAGTCTTCATGACTGTCTTTGTTCCCCTTTATAAGACCAAAGTGAATAACAGAATACATATATTACCAAACTCGTGGTTTTTGCAGGATCTTCACTAGATGGATCTGAAACCGTGGAACTGGGATTGGGATGAAGAATTTTACCCAGCTTCTGTTAGTGTATTGTTAATTGAGTTGAGAAAATGATAGAGCAGGATGTTACACAATTGATGGAACAGGACGTTACACTCACAGTTGAGAAGCTGATGGAACAGGATGTTACACAGCTGATGGAACAAGACGTTACATTCACAGTTGAGAAGCTGATGGAACAGGATGTTACACAACTGATGGAACAAGACGTTACAAAACTGGTGGAACAGCCGTGATACACCTGTTGTGACAGATGAGACAGAGATTGAAGATGCGAGGTGTCTGTGAGCTAGATGCTGAAGAAACAGAACCTGCATCAGAAGCTGAATCAATAGCTGTTAACCTGAGGACTGGAGACCCGGATGAGGTCTGTCTGATTGGAAGCGTGAAGGCTTCAGAATCAGAAAAAGCATCAAGTGTAGCTCAGTTTGCAGAAACTTGATGGATAGGAGGAGCTGATACATCAAGGGACTAGTGAAGCAGGAGCAACGCGCATGTGTTTGATCAGAAAGCAGAGGACTTAAAAAGGCGCAGAAGCTGATGTGTCAAGGGACTTGCTGAGCTGGATCAGAGCGACGTTCAGGAAACAGAGGACTTGATGAAGCAGGAAGCTGACATGGCAAGGACTTGCTGAGATGGACCAGAACGCAGGGAATTGAATATTCTGCTACAACAGGAAAGAAAAGGATAAATTTGGAGAAGGGTTTATTCCTTAATGAAGATCTCTTGAAGATTCTAGAGTTAGGATCTTAGGGATTAGTATATATGCTCTTGAGGGTTGAGGTTGTGCCGTCAACACTCAGAGACGCATTGTGAGAGACTACCTTGAATCTTTCGAAAAAACATAAGCTTAGAGGTGAGTGTTCATACCTCTGATTCACGGATTGTGTTAGATCAGAAGGTAGTTTAGCTAGACTAGGAATTCGTGGATTACCATCTTAGAGAAAGAGAGTGTGTAGATCCATATAGGTGAAAATCGTGTAAAGATTTATCTATAAGAATTCTAGTAAGAACATTAGCTTGGTGCTTTTCAAACTTGAAATATTGTGTTGTCGGATTCTCTACACTTACAGCTTCTTCCGAATTTTGGGTTCTCATCTTCTTTGTTCCCTTTTTCCTTTCTTGTTTGCTTAAGTCTCGACAGATCCATATTCGAGGTAACCCACAAGTTTCTGTTTTTTTTTCAATCTTTTCGTGTGTACTTCTTGACTTAGGAAGCAAGTAATGTCCACAAAATTACCTTTTTATTAAAAAAAATAATGCCCATAAAGTTGCTTGTAGATGTGAAACTCTGTCTCTGTTGTTTATGAGAAACCGATCTAAGAGATTCATTTGCATCACAGAGGGTCGCTTGACTGCTGATATCCTACTGTTAATTCAAAGGAGAGAAGAAAGACAATAGTGAAATTTAAAGAATCGGCTTGGAAATGTCTCTGCTCTTCCACTATCGAAGCTCTTCTTCTCCACGTCACTTATAAGGAGCCATGGTTTAAAGACACAAGACACTTCTTGTTAGGACCAGGAGCCCAAATATGGCCTGACCAAAAGTTAAAGTAAGCTTGTCAATCATTTATTTTGTGTTGCGTGAGCCTCAAGAAATTATCAAGTATGCCTCTATCAAGTATGCCGCAAACCCTAATTTTCAAGTGTATTTTCCCGCCCTTTTCGCAGGTTGCGAATGAAGGGAACCTATATGTTTGTCGGCGGCTTTAATGTATATGCTATATTTGCTTTGATCTTGTGGGAAACAAGAAGATCTTATTTCAAATTCATGTTGGTTCATCACATTGTAACTTCCTTCCTCATCATCTTGTCTTACATTTTCAGGTACTACTCGTCTACTCCTAATTAATCAATATTTCCGGAATCCACCAGACATTTAACTTTAACTTCTTTGTTGTTCTTTCTTTACTAGATTTACCCGTGTAGGTTCTGTAATATTGGCTCTTCACGAAATCAAGGACGTGTTTCTAGAGATAGCCAAGATGTGCAATACAGCGGCGCATAAGCAATGACCATCTTCTTCTTCAACATAATTTTCGTGACATGGACCGCTCTGCGACTCATCTATTACCCTTTATGGATCCTTTGGAGCACCAGGTCTGTATCATAGACCATGAACTATAAATCATAAACCCTACATGTATAATGCAATGTAGTTGGATCTTTATGTTGCAGCTACGAATCTATGAAAGTGAAAGTGGACTGGAACAAGAAGCATTGGATAGAAGCTGGACCTCCCAAGTACTCTACTATGTCTTCAACACAATTCTGTATTGCTTACAAACTCTTAACATCTACTGGTGGATCTTGATTTGCCGTGTGCTCATCAACCAAATCCGTGCTAAAGGAAAAATCGAGAGAGACATCCATTCTGGTTAGATTCATATATGCATACGTATCTAAACCAACATGAACTTAATAGTGTTCTTGTGTTGTTCCATATATTGATAGAGTAAAACTGTATATTTCAATTTCTTATAACGGAATCAATGTTCATAAAACACAGATCCAAATCTCACCTGCTAGAGCTTAGAATGAAGAAACACCTCCAGCAAAACGATGAGTTACAAAGCTCATAAAACTTGCAGAGATAAACGAAGAAGATGTTACAAGATATTTTTCTGATAAAACTTCACAATGAGCTAACAATGCCTTTTATAGCTATAACAAATTCTAACAAACTTTTTACAGCTTGTTCTGTCTCCTCATTTCCTCGCGTCACTCTCTCTTTCGACCACGACGTGTCTCTGCATCTAACTTCATTATCCTATAACAAATAATACAGAATTTTGTCTTGATTAAGCATCTGTCTTCAACTATCTTTGCAGATTCTGAAAGTGAAGAAGATGAACACCAAGATTGACTGTTTTGTCAAATCAAATTGTAGCATCAGTGATGTCGACGTGTGATGCCTTCACCAAATAAAACCAATCGTTTTTAATTAAGATTAATAAAATATTATGTTGTAATATACCTGATGTAGCGCATCCTTGTCTTGTCGAGCACGGGCTTTTTACAAAGTTTGATCATAAGGACCTTTAAAAAAAAAAAAGTTCATTTGATTAAGTTTCCTATGTATTTAATTAGTTTTTGTTGTTTTTATTATAAACAAAATGAAACTTTATTGAGACTTGTTGTTTTATTGGGTCTGAATGATAACCTAAAGCGATACAAGTTTTTCAGCTATAAGCTGGAACGGTAAGCGGTTACAGAATAGTGTAAAGATGTAAGAAGTAGCTGTAAAAAAATGGTATAAAAAAAGTTGAGTGTAACACTTTTGGTAAAAAATTTAGTACCGTTTTTGTGATTGGTAACTACAAAAACGGTATATCTTGTACGTAGCGGTACAAAGTTACCAATCAAAACCATTATAAACAAAATTATAATCCGCGTAATACATGTGAATGTTTGATATATACTATAAATTATTGACGTAAATAGTTGAATTCTGATTATAGTAACCCACAAAGTTATGTAACGGTTCAAGATTGTGTTCATAAAAAAAATCAGGGATTTTGACCAAATCTATATAATATTAAAAAGAGTAAATATTATATTAATAATTTTATTTTGAGAGAAAAAAATATTTATTTAAAATTTCAATATACTATAATAATCTTATCCATTATTGAATATATCTACCTATTTTATTAAATAAAAAGTGAGAATGACTCACATTGAAAATTATGATTTAAAAATACGGTTTTACTTTTAATGATTGTAAGTTAAAATTTTCGGATGCATTAAAAAATGATATTCACGTTGAAAGTTATGACTTAAAAATACGGTTTTACTCTTAGTGATTGTAAGTTAAAATTTTCAGGTGCATTAAACAATGATGTGGTTTGACGTTGGGTTTAAGAATTCTAGGTCCAATACTCTATTCGATTTTTTGGAACCTTAATTTTTGGTGTTTCACTCGTACCCTTATATATGATTATGCTAGGTTCCTGAATCCAATACGTTTTTAAAGAATTCGGATACCTCTAGATATTTGGAATAATCAAATAAGTTAAAAAGCTAAAGCAGAGCAGTCGAAAAGCAAAAAAGTTAGGAATTTGTCTATTGTATTAGTGATCTGATGCCCTCAAGTTTATGAGATTATATGTATATTTATACAACACAATAGTTGGTTCCGTAAAACCTAAAGAAAATAGGAAAATCTCATATTTCATAGCCTTCTTTTTAATTGTCATCTTTTCCTTTTCCTTTAGAGTCTCTAGGTCGGTGAAATTTCATGGGCTTGTTCAATCAGATGGGCCGAACTCAAGACAATGGGCCGAGCTTTGTCAACCCAGTCGTTGTTGTGGGCCGAGGTCGTTTAGTGGGTTTCTCGGCCCGTCTGTACCCAGCTCGTTTTTACCGTCCTGGGTCGTCCTCCAGTATTTTTTTGGGTCGGTTCAGATCCGGGTCGAATCTTTAAGGTGGGTGCTCAACCTGACTCCATCAATAAACCACCCCAGTTCATCGATCAAGTCGAAGAGGAAGGTCGGCGGGTTGCAAGCAATTTTAGCTCGGCATGGATTTCGAATCGACACGCGTTGTTTTTTCTACACGTGGCACAATTCTGGCCACGCATTTCGATGGGACGTCCAAGAGTCCCTTATTTTGAATTTCGAGACGGCGGCTAGATCTAATGATTATACCTAATAACCGCTGTCTCTTATAAATATTCTCTATGTCGTTTTCCTTCTCCATTTTTTCTTCATCCAAAAGGTAATTTCTCTCTCTATTTCTCTGCATTTTTTGCTTATTGTTTTTATACTTCGATTAGATTTCCGGTATCGTACTCTTTTCGTATTTCTATAGCTTTAGCTAGTAAATCATTGTTCTTTAATTCTCTGTGAAGATGTCTCATTCTCATCTTAGTTCGAGAACCATTCCTACTTCTGGTGAAGCGACTCCATCCGTAGCTAACTTACCTGTTGGTCCATCTCCGATTCATCGAAAATCCAGTTCTTCCGATACATCGGATACCTTAGTGACGCCCCTGATTATGTGTCGCCGTCGTTCCCCTGGTGGTGATGAAGCCACATCTAGATTTACGCCACCGATATCGTTCCTTCTAACCTCGCTGATGATGATTTAGATGAACTTTTCCCCAAGGTCAAGATTTGGAAGATGATCTAGGAGATCAGGTCATCGGAGGCGACTTGGAGAGCGGAGAGCACTCGACTAACAAGGAGCAGTCCGTAGAAGGAGATGATGACGAGGTGGAGGAAGACGAGGTCGACCAACATGGTGCTGAGTAGGAAAATGAAGAAGAAGAGGGCGAGGAGGAGTTGGAACCTGCTCCAAAGTCCAAATCTTCTAAGAGGAAGGGCGTCAAGGTCGGAAAGGCGCCTAAAGGCAAAAAAAGAGCTCGGACAAAGCCTGTCTGTGAAAATAAATTCGGGATCTATCCTACCAGATCTACCGCACAATCTCTCGAAGATATGAGGACAGAACACGGAATGTCCTCCGAACTGGAATTCAAGATTCCTGAACCAAACGAGCATCCGTGGAATTATTCGGAAAGGTTCATCTGTCTGTGCGAGACGTTTTCGTACTACCTTTTATGGTTTCCTCTTCCATTCGTGTTTGTCAAGTACTGTGCCAATCGCGATGTTGCTTTTACGAAAATCAGCGCGGCGGACATCTGCAATATGGTCGGCCTGATGACCCTAGGAGCCGAGTGTGGTGTTGAAATCACAGTCAAGGTATTTGAGGAGATGTCGGAAATAAACAAGGGATCGAAGCCTGGTCGGTTTTATGTTAGTATGAAACCGGGGTACAAGCTCATTACCCATTTTAAGAGCAAGGTCCCTTGGTGGGAGAAAGAATTCTTTGTGAAGATTAACGGTGCCTCGGTCTCCGATATCACAGGATCTTATAGGAGGGTTAGGAATCAAACCATGGGTAGACGCTCTCGATTAGCTCATTGCTTCCTTTCAATTTTTCCGTGGATCTTCCTAACCTTGTCATTTTTTTTTTGATTTTTCAGTATTACATTCTTCCTACGGTTCTTTCCCTACGCCGACCTTTCCCGACGACGTAAAGAAAATCTTCGCAATCAGAGAACGCAAGTGGCCTTAATTTGATCTCTTACGGGTCCTACGTAGTCGCGCTCAGATTGGTAAATATCCATGGGATTTTTTGTTATTCTTTTTAATGTATGACCGATCTCATAGTTAACTAATTTTTTGTTCTGTTCTGCTTGTTCCAGATCGGTGGGGAGAAAACCGTAAAAGAATCGCTATGGGGAGGCTTGACGATATTCCCGACTTTACCTCTAGCTTAAGGAATTCTAGAGATTATGTGGCCAATGAGGGGGCCAAAGATACTGAACAGGTTGCCGATGCGGCATCTTAAAATACCGAGATACCGGTGACCGAGGTCGCTGAGAAAAACACAACCGAGGTGGAGGTTGTGGAAACATTGACGGCTGAGGAAGAGACTGTTGGGGTGAATGAGACCGAGGTTGAGGTCGAAGGGGAGAATCTAGGCAGAGGGCTCGTCTTAACAAAGCCAAATATAAGGGGAAAGGCCTTGCTCCCCATAAGGACAAGAAGAAAGAGAAAGATGAGGCTCGTGAGAGGGCGAAGACTGACTTAGCAGCCGGGAGGGTGCCCCCAGTTCAGATAGGTGGTACTCCTAAGAGTCTACCTCTAAATCCACCCGTTGCTGATCGTTCGGGTGTGAGGATGCCACCTCCTCCTTCCTCTAATCCTTCGAGGAAGAGGCCGGCAGACGAATGGGTCCCGTATGCCAAAAAGCATAGATCTGAAGACCCAGCTACCAATGGACGCCGATCTTCTCGTAGGCCGGGCATCGACATGAGTTGGTCGTACAGCTACCGGGGCGCGACCATCCCCATTACAAGTGACTATAGAGCAGCCGCATGGTTGCTTTAGAAAGCTGGCAGTCCAATTCACTTTCTTCCGGAAGTTCCAAACCTGGAATGTTCTGAGGCGTATGCGGCTTTGGCCATTGACCTCGTCCGGGTATTGTCGCGTTGTTTTTGAATTTTGCCAGCAATTTCCATGTATTCGTAATCATTTACCTTCTTTTTTTATTTTACTTAGACAATGAGCTCCATCAACTTCCTTGTGAAGTTGCACGAGCAGAAGCTCAAATCGGCGAGGATAGTCACTTTCCAAGCCATCGTCCTGGAGACTCACGCATTGAAAAACACCGAGACACTTGCGCTCAAGCAATCCCTTTCAGAACAGGTAGAGAAGGCTCTTCATTATGAGTCAATATCGGTTGAAATGTCAATAACAGATTGACGAGTTCTGGGATGGGATGCTTTCTCTTAAGGACGAGAAGGAGAAAATCGAAGCTGATTTGGCTGCGGCAAAGACTCGTCTACAGGCTCTTTTTATTGAGAATGAGGTCTTGAAGAGGAATCTCGAATCTTCTCAAGCCTTAGTTGAATCTGAGCACAAGCGCTTGAAAGCAGCTGGGAGACAGGCGATGCGGGAGGTGGAGAGCCGTGTTCGAGCTGAGACCTCCGCTAAGTATCAGCTCTGCTTGAAGTAATCAAAAATTACTTCATTGCCAGAGAGAAGTTTGATCCGGCGGTCATGGAACTCAGTCAATGCCGGGGGACGTTGGTGGGCCTGAAGTTTTTTCAGGAAGAAGAAGGGGTCGCGGTCCCAGAAAAAGTGTTTAAAGAACTCTAGGAAAAAGAGGCCAAATTCCTCACCGTGGCTAAGGCGTTGGATGTGGAAGATCTTCCACAAGATATCTTTGTTGTCACCCCTCCTCATAGTACTCGAGCTCACGACGTACAGACCGAAGTCCCTGCCTGTGTCGACTAGTACATGACGATTGACCCCCGAGCTACTATCGCCGATCCTGCCAAACTCCAAGATGATGAAGCCTGAAGCCGTGTGTGACTTTTTTTTGTTTTGTATTGTAAATTATAATAATAATTTTCTTTGTAAATTTAACTCATTGAACGTGTTTTCCTCCTTTGTGGGCTATGAACAAAGTTTCCCCCTCTTTGGGGTTTTTAATTAGATGCTTTCTTCTTTAAACGATTTCTCTAAGTGTGTGATATCGGCCTTTCTTTGTCTCGTAAGCTCTATAGATTTGGGCACACAGACATATTAACCGTGAACTTAGTTTTGTTTTGAATGCAAGTATGAACTCGGCTTATTCCTCAATATTTCTTGCTTGATCGTTTTGTTGAAAACATGGTCGAATTCCGACTTATTGTATTTTCTTATAAGCAGTTAAGTTTTGGATATAAAACCCAAGTTAGAGATTAGTTTAAAAGATTTGGCCGAGATTGGCTTATCTCGAAAAGTATAGCCATGTTTATAGATGAAAAACTTATGGCATATGACCATGTTTCGACATGGATTTTAGGTGCGAATACTGGTGTCCGGCTTATCATGTTGGTTGTTCTAGATCGATCGTAAATATGCGAATTTAGCTAGGCGTTTAGTTATTTAGCCGACCTATAACATATGCGAGACTTGACTCGGCTTTTTAACTTCAACATAAGCGGGTTAGAATTAGAGGTTTGAAGCGCGGATTATTTCACCACATCACCCATGAGGAGCGCGTATAATATCGAACACCTGGCCAGGATGACGATGTGAAGAATTTAAACTACGAAGAGTTTGTAAAATTTGACGTTCTTAGTCGTGCCAAATTTATTTAAGTAGACGACCTCATGTTTGTAAAAATAAATTTTTATTTTTATTAAAGTCGCAGCTGTGCCTTGTAAAAGGCTGCCTATGTATCCTCCGAAGAGGAATCAAGCCGCTCGTCGTTCACTTACAAAATGTGAGAAATGAGCTCGGTCACAACGAGTCTTTTATTTTATTTTTACGAGGTGCCGATGTGATCCTTGAGGAGTCATCCCTTTCAGTAGTAGTATCGCTTTAGATTCTAGGCGTTCCAAGATCGCGGAACGGCAGTTCTATTCATCTCCATTAGCTCGTAAACTCATGATTTCACAATTTTCGAGACTAAATAAGGTCCTTCCTATTTTATACCGAGCATGCCTGCCTTCTCCTCTTTCTTGTTCTCATAGACTTTTCTAAGGACGAGGTCGCCTTCCTTGAAGAAATGATTTCGCACTTTCTTGTTGTAGTACTTAGTTGCTTGCTGTTGATAGTTCTACATCAGAAGTAATGCCTGATCTCGTAATCCTTCCACTTCGTCCAATCCGTCATGTAGTCGATCGTTGTTGAGATCCATATTCTGTGTCATCAGCACTTATCGTAGGCTTCCTATATTCATTTCGGCGAGGGCCATTGCCTCGATGCCATGAGATAAGTAAAAGGGGGTCTGTCCGGTAGGTCGGCGAGGTGATGTTCGGTGCGATCATAGAACTCCGTCTAGCTCCTCTGTCTAGATTTCTTTTGCAGCTCCCAGTCTTTTCTTCAGTCTGGCAATGATTGTTTTGTTAGTTGTTTCGGCCTGTCCATTCCCTTAAGGGTAGTAAAGAGTGGATTTTCTTAGTCGGATCCTCTATCTGGCACAGAAATCGTCGAAGACCCTGCAAGTGAGATTAGGTCTGTTGTCGGTGACGATCTCGTACGAAGTCCATGTCGGCAGATAATATATTTCCACACGAATTTTTGTACGTCAATTCTTTCGATCTTTGTATAGGTTTCGGCTTCGACCCACTTGGTGAAATAATCAGTCATGATCAAGATGTACTTCTTTTGATGCGAAGGTACTAGGGGTCCGACGATATCCATTGCCCAACGCATGAATGGATAAGCGATGGTGGCCAAGGAGAAGTATTCAGTAGGTACGTATTTTAGTGGACTATGGCATTGGCAGGCGTCACATTTGGCAGCATAGGCTTCGCAATCCGATATCATACTTGGCCAGAAAAATCCCAATCTCTTGATTTTGAGTGCAAGTGACCGACCTCCAGAATGATTACCTCTGGCTCCATCATGTGTCTCGCTCAGGACTTTGAAGACATCGTCTCTATGAATACAGTGTAGTAGTACCCTTGACGAGATCCACCTGTAAAGTTCTCCTTTATGCACTATGTAATTTGCACTCCGCGCTTTGAACCGACGAGCTGCCCATCTATCCAATGGAACTTCGCCGTTGTGGATGTATAACTTGATCTCATCCCTCCAATCTTTGTCTGGATTTGTGTCTTTGTCCATTGGCTCAGCCACTATCTCTTTTTCATTGTCTTCCACCGGTAAATCAGTGATTTGATGCACTCCTTTAGGGAGATCTATGCTTGGCGCAACTATGTTTTCAACAGGAATGATCCATCATAAATCAGGGTCCGAGGTCAAAGCTAATGTGGCCAGCGCTGCAGCAGCTGTGTTGTCACCTCAGAGAATCTTCGTGAGCTCGAAAGATTTGAAATCTTTAACGATGTCTTGAACCACTTTGAGATATGCATCCATTCGATCGTTCTTTGCCTGATATTCGCCATTGAATTGGTTAGCGACGAGCTGCGAATCACAGAAGGCTCGGACTTGTTCTGCTTTGATTCCCTTGTGCCAGATGTAGACTGGCTATCAATGCTTCATATTCATCTTCATTGTTGAAAGCAGCGAAGCCGAGGCGGAACAACTGTTCTAATACTTCTCCAGTTGGTGATTCAAGCCGTACCCTGACTCCCGAGCCATGTCTCCATGAAGCTCTATCGACGTGCAAAGTCCACCATTCTTCCTTTGGGAGGTCATTGGCGACCAGTTGGGGTGGAAGTTCGACAAGGAAATCTGCTAAGAGTTGTAACTTCGCACTAGTTCGGCCTTTGTATTCGATGTTGTATTCACTGAGTTCGATCGCCCACTTGGCCAGTCTCCCCGATTGACTAGGACTATGATGTATTGTTCGTAGAAGCTGGTTGGTGAGGACGGCGATCGAATGAGACTAAAAATATGGTCATAATTTTCGAGATGAGGCGAGGACGGTGAAGGCAAGCTTTTCCACTGTGGAATACTTCGTTTCGGCTCCATTGAGGATTTTGCTGACGTAGAAGATAGGTTTTGTTTTCCTCGATCTTCACACACGAGTACTCCGCTGACTGCCGAGCAAGAAATCGCGACGTATAGGTAAAGAGTTTCTCCTTCTTCAGGTTTTGCCAAGATAAGGGGTGTAGAAAAGTATTCCTTGAGCTGCTTGAATGCTTCTTCACATTGGTCATTCCATTCAAACCTTTTGTTTCCACGGAGTAACTGATAAAAAGGTAGACTTTTGTCTATTGACCGAGATATGAATCGATTGAGTGCGGCTATCCTTCTCGTAAGTCGCTGGACTTCTTTCCTGCTCTTGGGTGAAGGTAGATCAAGGATGGCAGTG
The DNA here is from genome assembly GCA_900406555.1 of Pseudoturritis turrita. NCBI lineage: Eukaryota > Viridiplantae > Streptophyta > Magnoliopsida > Brassicales > Brassicaceae > Pseudoturritis > Pseudoturritis turrita. Next base: position 56,314 of record OVBL01000375.1, on the reverse strand, counting down.
ATCTGCTTTGGTTTGGCCTCGATTCCCCTTTGAGTGACGATGTATCCGAGGAATTCACCGGTAGTGACAGGGAAGGTAGTGCATTTTGTCGGGTTTAACTTCATTCCGTACAGGTTCAGGGTTTCGAAACATTTGCTCAAATGGTTAATATGATCCTCGGTGCTGGAAGACTTTACCAGCATGTCATCAATGTAGACTCCCATGGAATAACCGAGCTGATCGGCAAACATTTTATTGACAAGCCGTTGATAAGTTGATCCCGCGTTCTTCAATCCGAAGGGCATTGCCTTGTAACAGTAAATTCCTCTATCCGTTATGAAGGCTATCTTTTTGCGGTCGTCGGGATGCTTGAGGATCTGGTTGTACCCCTAGAATCTATCCATGAAGGATAGGAGTTCGTTCCCGCCTGTCGCTTCTACAAGACGATCGATTTATGGTAATGGAAAACTATTTTTGGGACAAGCTTTGTTGATATCTGTGAAGTCGATGCAAACTCTCCATTTTTCATTCTTCTTTTTAACCACCACAGGGTTGGCAAGCCATTCTGGACATTTGACCTCGGTGATCGATCCTGCACCGAGCAAGCGTTCCACCTCGTTGTTGACTGCTTTGGCTCGTTCGGGGCCCAACTCCCTTTGTTTTTGTTTGATCGGCTTGTACGTCGGATCTACATTCAACTTATGGCAGATAATCTTAGGGTCGAGACCCTTCATGTCCTTAATTGACCGAACAAAGGTTAAAACATTCTTTCGAAGAAATGCGACAAGATTATCCTTGATTTCCTCTTGTAGTTGGTTCCAATTTCTACGCATCGTTTAGGCCTTTCCATGTCGACGATAATCTGCATGATCGGATTATCCTTTGGTTTCTGACTGCTGAGATCAATTGATTCGTTGGTGATTTGTAGTGCTAGAGCGACTTTGTTTCTGATCTTCTTCTCATTAATGAAACATGTACAAGCTATTCTCTAATCACCTCGTATGGTATATGTACCTTTTGGTGTTGGGAATTTGATGCACTGATGGTAGGTCGATGCTGTCACCTTCATCACATACATCCAAGGTGTTTCTAAGATTTCATTGTAGATCACGGGTGCATCGATCACCACGAAGTTGATGTATTAGTGGTACCCGCCAAGTATATCGGGACCTTGATTGTGCCGATGCTCAAGGTCATTTCGTTAGTGAATCCTGTCAGAGGTCGGTTGCACTGTTTGATTGGGTCTTCACTGATTTCCTTGTTCTTTAGAGTTTCCTTGTAGATTAGATCCACTGTGCTTCCCGTATCGACCAATATCCTTGTTACTTCGCAATCGCCGATCATGAGCTCGATCACTAGGGGGTTGTTGTGAGGTAAATCGAGTCCGGTAGTATCCGATTCGTTAAAAGTAATTGCAAGACCTTCGCATATGGTGGTTGGCCACTTCTGGTATCGTGATAGCTTGTCTTTCATACTCCTGAATTGACCGTACTGAATCATTGCACGCTTTGAGTCCTCCCATGATCATATTGATTTTGAGATGCATAATCATTGTTCACCCCCGATGTTCTTCTCTTCGTTGATTGTTGGCACGCTTCTCGTTACTTTCATGCGCTGACCTTGGCTATTCGTCACGGTAATCAGACTGACTGCTTCTACTGGCTTTCCTTAATTCGACGTCGCTGATTTCTCCCTTCTGGTACTTTTAAGGAGGATATTTTGCAGATAACGGCACTGCGCAGTTGAATGTCCTCACCTCTCGTGGAAATCGCTGTACAACTTCTCGGCTGATTCATTGGGATCATCCTCTCGGTTGTACTTGTTCCAGGGTTTCTAAGACTGACCATCGCTAACATAGTAGTTCAAAGCTTTCTTGCTCCGATCGTCCGTTGGGTAATCATTTTCGTAGTGTTTGGCAGGTTTGTAGTAGTCATCTTTTTCCCTTGAGGTCGTCGTCATTGTTGGTGCATATTTTTTTGCTAACTTGGTACGATCTTCTTCTACTTCGATATAACGAGTATCTCTGTGCATTGCATCCTCCAAAGTGGATGGCTCGTTGAGGAAGAGATTTTCACAAAATCATGACTCGTACCACAAAGCGTTGCGCAGTGCGGCTATCGCTGCTTCGTCTGCCACTGTGATGTTGGAAACCGTGGCTTTGAACCGGTCCATAAAAGTACTTTGTGATTCTTTAGATCCTTGAGTAAGGGCCCAGAGATCGGCATTTTATGTGCCTTTCTGCATGAACATGGAGTAGTGCTTTAAGAACGTTGTGGACAATTGGTTGAAGTTGTCGATAGAATTTGATTCCAATCGGGAGAACCAGGTGAGTGTAGCACCGCCGAGGTGCTCGACGAATAGTTGACAATAACCAGCCTCCTTTTCTCCCGAGCTGAAATGAGCTCGTCCCATCGCAATATTAAAAGCCATGATGTGTTGACTTGGATCCATTTTTTCTTCGTATATGGCGATCTTAATCTTTGAGATCATGTTTCTTATGGTATTTTTCATTCCTTCAATCTCCTGATCTCAGACCGAGTCGTGGAGTCGACGGGAGGGGTGGCAAAGGTCGATTTAGAGTTGTTTCATTGATGTCCGACCGAGACGAGCGTGGCTGGTGAAATTTGTTCGTGGAACAACGTTCTATTTAGCCGAGCTGAAGTCTCTTGATCGGTCGTCCTATCTCCCGAAGGTTGGACTTGGTTCTGGCAGGTGGCTCGTGGTTCTTCGAGAGAGGTGATTCTTTCTCTGATTATCCGAGTATCTTATTTGTCGAATCTTTCAAGTTGGTCTTCCGTAGCAGCAGCGGTGTTGTCTTGGAGGATGAGGTTGTTGTTGTTCTGGTTGTCTTCGCCGTTATTTGTTCCATCTTCGTTGATGTTGTTGATGTCTTCGATTTCGTTACTGATGTCAACGGAACAGGAGGTGGTGTTTCCGACATTGTTGCGAAGCTTTCAAACCTTGAGAAAATCTAAAAAGAAGAAAATGTTCTCTCCACAGACAGCGCTAATTGATGAATCTGGATACCTCTAGGTATTTTGGATCTATCAAACAAGTTAAAAGCTAAAGCAGAGAAGTCGGAAAGCAAAAGAGTTAGGAATTTGTGTATTGTATTAATGATTCGATGCCCTCAAGTTTATGAGATTACATGTATATTTATACAACACAATAGTCGGTTCTGTAAAACCTAAAGAAAATAGGAAAATCTCCTATTTTCTAACCTTTTTCCTTTTTAATCGTCATCTTTTCTTTTTTCTTCGGAGTCTCCAGGTCGGTGAAACTTCATGGATTTGTTCAATCAGATGGGTCGAACTCAAGACAATGGGCCGAGCTTTGTCAACTCAGTCGTTGTTGTGGGCCGAGGTCATTTAGTGGGCTTCTCGGCCCGTCTGTACCCAGCTCATTTTTACCGTCTTGGATCGTCCTCCAGTATTCTTTCGGGTCGATTCGGATCAGGGTCGGGTCTTTAAGGTGGGTGCTCAATCCGGCTTCATCAATTTTCATCTCTTTTTATTTCGATTTCGGGTTTTTCCGTTTGCTTTTTTTGGCTTCAAAGATATGTTTCTTTACTTTGGAGTAGGTTTGTCTATGAATTCGGTTCCCTGTCGCCTTTTGTTTCCTACAAAAGTTATGTTTGTCAGTGAAGTTTCATCTATGTCGAGTGGTTTGTGTTTATTTTAAAGTTTCTTAATTGTGAATTAAAACCTAGCATAAACATGTTTGTTGTCGATCAAATTTTAAGTCAAGTTGTTCTTCTTTACAGTTTTTAGATGCCCTAATACCTCTAAGGGAGCCAATCCGATGATGACCTATGAAGATTATTGTGGCGAAGAAGGTTTGGAAGACGGCGAGGATGACGACGAAGAGAATGATCATGAAGACGAGGAGGAATGAAGAAAAGAGATGATGACTACGAAGATGACTCTAAGGAAGATGATGAGCGAGACGATAAGGTGAATGATGAATGTGATGGCCGAGATAAACACCATGGAGACATTGTTGACAAAAAGAAGAAACATCTAACCAATAAGATGTTGTTTGTTTTTCGCTTTTCTTTCTTTTGAGTTTGGTGTTTTTGCTTTTTTTTTTCTTTGCCATGTTTTCTTAGGATTTGGGTTGTTCTGTTCTTTTTTTTTTAATTTGGTGATTGTTGGGGTCAGTTTTCACCCCATCAAGATCAACTGCTGAAAATACTAAGTATGGAGAAAAAGCCTAGGCGACGAGCCAAACATTAGAAGACGAGCCAAATTTGGCTCGGCAACAAGGGAAGGTAAGCAACGAGCCAAACTTGGCTCGGCAGCAGGGAGAAAAGGTAACGAGCCAACGTTTGGCTAGGCATGAAGAAATGGTTGACGAGCCAACATCTTGGCTAGGCAGCAGGAAGAAGCAGTGACGAGCCAACTTTTGGCTAGGCATGAAGAAGTGAGTGACGAGCCAAAACTTGGCTAGGCGTCAAGAGGAAGCAGCACTCCTCTGGCTCGGCTTCGAGAAAAGGCGACGATGAGCCAAACACTTGGTAACAAACCAACCTGTTGGCAAACCAGCAAAACGGTGATAAGCCAACACGTTGGCTAACCAAAACCCTCGCCTCGGCAGCACAGAGAAGTAAGGGATGAGCCAACGCTTACCTCGGCGTCAGGAAGAAGCAATGACGAGATGTAATCCCTAGCTCGGCACCTCGGCAGCAGGAGAAAGTAATGACGAGCCAAACACCTGGCTCGACGACAGAGGAAAGATGAAGACGAGCCAAACTCTGGCTCGGAGGTAAGGAGAAGACAAGCCAAACAATTGGCTCGGCAACAGAGACCAACAAACGGTGACGAGCCAACATGTTGGCAAACCAACGAACGGTGATGAGCCGACATGTTGGCAGACTAACAAACGGTGACGAGCCAACATGTTGGCAAACCAACAAACGGTGACGAGCCAACATGTTGGCAAACCAACTCCCTGGCTCGGCATCAGGGAGAAATGGGCAACGAGCCAGCCTACCGATGACCCAACAAAGCAACAAGCCCAGCATCATGATGGGAAGAGCTACAAGACATTGGTGGGCCGAGGCGACGAAGCAAAGAAAGAAGTCCACGAAAACCAGAGAAAGGAAATCCCGAAGAATAAGGAAGTTTTCCTTATTCATTTAGGAAGGAACCTAGCCGACCTATTTGTATATAAATAGACGATGTACCTCTTTGAAAAGGGGATCCAAAAATTGACCTAGCAAAATACTTATTACTTTACAAACAGCTTTCAAAACAGCTTGAATAAAATCTCCATCTTTGGATCTCTGTTCTTGTTTTCTTTACAAAGAAGTTTGTCGAATCCCTAAATTCTCCTTACAAGTTTTGGTTGTGCGAGTTTCAACTCCCAGAATTTGGCGCCGTCTGAAGGGACTTTTCAGACTTTCTGACACCTAAGAACCACTGAGTACGAGATCTGAAGCGATGACTACCGACGGAGACCGAAGCGGTGACGATGCGAGCAACACTGGCGTCGATCCTCCTAGGACAGGAACCAATCTGCCTCCAGCGAACGCGGAAGGCACCTCAGAAACACTAACAGAATTGAAGAACATGATGACCGCGTTGCTGAAGAAGGCCGAGGAGCAAGACAAGTTGAACAGCTCGCTGACAGAGAGAATTGAGTCACTAGCAACCGATAGCCGAGCCAGAAACATACGATCTGGAGGAGTTGGCTCAACTATGAACCCACCTGTTAGCGGAATAACCAGGCGGTTTGGCCTAAACCCGACGGCCCTGGATTTTTCAACACCACGCGACGCACCAAGGACTTTGGGAGGATTACCACCGCCACATCCAACAAACGAGCAAACACCCGCAGTGACAAGATCGAATATCACCGAGCCACCTCGGCTGATCCGAGGCGCAAAAGGAACCAGTGATGGATATGACCTACGCACCGACGTTGGATCGGCTACAGCAATCATTCTTGACGAAGAAGGAGACCACAACGTAGAAAATCTTGTTGACGAGGGATTCGCACCAGCAATAACAGGAGCCCGAGCCAGTGAAGGCGATATTAACCTAAACCGAGCCAGGAATTTGGCAGAGGAAGAGGAAAATCTCCTCTGGGTCCAACGAGCGCAGTACGCTGACGAACCAAGAACGACGAGCCGAGCCCAGAGGGAAGAGTTGGACGAAATCTGAGCCTCCTTGATTCGAGCCACTGCCGAGATGAAAGCCGTCCGATCCCAGGTGCACAAGGCAACCAGTAAAGTCCCGGAGATTGACCACATACTGGAGGAAGCACACAATACACCGTTCATAGCCCGAATCACTAAGGCAAGGATCTCCGACCCAGGAAAGATCAAAGTCCCAGTCTACGAAGGGACAACCGACCCAAAAGAACATATAATGGCGTTTATCATAGCAATGGGCCAAGCCAATTTCAGAGAAAAAGAGAGAGACGCCAGTTTCTGCCTCATATTTGTGGAGCACCTAAAGGGTGCAGCCCTCCAATGGTTTTCAAAATTAGAGCGGAACTCCATTGATGATTTCCAGCAGCTGTCTGCCACTTTCCTGAAGCATTACTCCATGTTTATGGATCGAGGAGCCTCAGAAGCCGACCTATGGACATTGACTCAAGGACCCATGGAGACATTACGAAGTTTCATAGGAAGATTCAAAGCAGTGATGTCAAAAGTTGAAGACGTAAACGATAAGGCCGCTGTACTCGCTTTAAAAAGAGCTCTATGGTACGAATCCGAATTCCGAAAAGAGATTGCTCTGAACACACCACTATCAATCCAGGACGCACTGCACCGAGCCTCAGATTTCATAGTCAACGAAGAAGAGATGAAGGTTTTGTCTCAGAAGTATGGAGTCGCCAAAGCGACGAATCGTTCCTTCCAAACTCCGAACCAACCGCCCCATAAGAAGAGTATTCAAGGAAACGGATATATACACCACGAGAAACCCAATTTTGGAGGAGCCCACAACTACCAGGTGGGAACAGGCCGAGGCAAAACACCATGGAACACTTGGACACGAAGTCAAAGTTCGTACGACAAAAAAGCTTACTGTGAATATCATCACATGCACGGTCATTCAACTGCCAACTGCCAAACCTTGGGAATGAAGCTTGCGGCGAAGCTGGTAGCTGGAGAGCTCGGTAACGCAGTCAGCCTGAAGGACTTTTAGCAAGAGGGCGAAAAGGATCAGCCGAACCAGACAAATCAAAATGATGATACTCCCAAGCGAGGAAGACGAGATGACGAGGCGACACAGTCAGGTTCTCGAAAAAGAATATATATGACAATGGGAGGATCACAATATTGTTCGGACACGGTGTCATCAATCAAAGCATTCCAGCGGCGAGCCGATGCAAGTGTCAACTGGTCAGCACCCTCCAAACTTCCCAACGACGTTATCTCATTCAAAGAAAGGGAAACCGCCGGCATCGACCGACCACACAACGATCCCCTCGTGATAGAACTGATCGTCGATGATTGCGACGTCGCCCGAGTTCTGATAGATACGGGAAGCTCCGTGGATGTGATCTTCCGGGAAACTCTCCGAAGGATGAACATAGACCTAGCTAAAATCACAGCCGCGCCAAAGCCTCTAACTGGATTCTCGGGTGAAACGACCATGACCCTTGGAACAATTAAACTTCCTGTCCGAGCCGAACAGGTAACCAAGATAGTGGAGTTTTCGGTTGAAGATCATCCTGCGATCTACAATGTGATCATGGGAACACCCTGGATAAACTCGATGCGAGCCGTACCATCGACCTATCATCTCTGCATCAAATTTCCGACCCCTGGGGGAGTCAAAACAATTTGGGGAAACCAAAAAGAGTCCCGCATTTGTTTCCTAGCCGAGCATAAACTCAGGAACTCCGTCACAGAAGCCACCACTAAGAGAAAGAAGATGAAGACCGACAGAGAGCCCGAAAAAGAGTTGGCAAAACTCTTATAGCAATTACAGATCACGGAGGATCGCGAGAAGAAAAGTAAACCAACTTGCGACCCCGTCGTCTCGGTGAACATCGATGACAGTCACCCGGGACGCTGTGTCGAAATAGGAGCCGAGCTGAAAGATCCGATAAGGGAAGAGCTGATTTCTTTCCTTCGAAAGAACGTAAACACCTTCGCTTGGGAAGCAGAAGACATGCCCGGCATCAGCATCGACATGACTTGCCACGAGCTACACGTGGAACCAACCTTTAAACCAGTCAAACAGAAAAGGCGAAAACTTGGTCCGGACAGGGCGCAAGCAGTGAATGACGAGGTGGAAAGATTACTACGCGTTGGATCAATAGTCGAAGCAAAGTACCCAGACTGGCTAGCTAACCCTGTGGTGGTGAAGAAGAAAAATGGGAAATGGCGTGTATGCGTGGACTTCACCGACCTGAACAAAGCCTGCCCAAAAGATAGTTTTCCACTACCACATATTGATCGACTGGTGGAAGCAACGACAGGCAACAAACTCCTTTCGTTTATGGATGCTTTCTCCGGATACAACCAAATCCTAATGAATCCAGACGATCAAGAGAAGACGGCATTTATCACAGACCGCGGGATATATTGCTACAAAGTAATGCCGTTCGGTCTTAAAAACGCCGGAGCAACTTACCAGCGATTAGTGAACCGAATGTTCGCGGGCCAACTGGGGAAGACAATGAAAGTATACATAGATGACATGCTGGTGAAGTCTTTAGAGGAGAAGGATCACGTAGCTCACCTAGAAGAATGTTTCAAGCAACTGAATCTACAAAACATGAAGCTGAATCCAACCAAGTGCAGATTTGCGGTCACGTCTGGAGAATTCCTCGGATATCTGGTCACCCACCGTGGAATTGAAGCCAACCCGAAGCAGATTAATGCGCTCACACAGATGGTGTCACCGAAGACAAAGCGCGAAGTCCAGAGGCTAACAGGACGGGTAGCCGCATTGAATCGCTTCATCTCTCGATCGACTGATAAGTGTCTGCCTTTCTACGATACACTGCGTGGGAACAAGAAGTTCGAATGGACAGAAAAATGCGAGCAGGCATTTCGACAGCTGAAAGAATACCTAGCCAGCCCTCCAGTACTTACGAAACCGGTGGAAGGCGAGCCACTTTTTTTATACACGGCCGTTTCGTCCACGGCAGTGAGTGGTGTGCTCATCAGGGAAGAGCGCGGTGAGCAGAAGCCTATTTTCTATGTCAGCCAAACTCTCACTAACGCAGAAACCCGGTACCCACAGATGGAGAAGCTGGCATTGTCTGTGATAATGTCCGCTCGAAAGTTGAGACCATACTTCCAGTCACATTCGATTGTAGTTTTGACTACCTTCCCACTGCGATCCGTCTTGCACAGCCCTAGCCAGTCTAGGAGATTGGCAAAGTGGGCAATAGAGCTGAGTGAATATGACATCGAGTATCGAAGCAGAGCCTGCGCAAAGTCTCAAGTCCTAGCTGACTTTTTGATAGAACTCCCAGAAGAAGTGATAGAAGAGCCGGCTCCGAGCACAATATGGAGGCTTCACGCGGATGGATCATCATCAAAACAAGGTTCCGGAGTAGGAATACGGTTAAACTCCCCAACAGGCGAAATCCTCGAACAGTCATTCCGCCTGGGTTTTCGCGCATCCAATAACGAAGCAGAGTACGAAGCTCTGATTGCTGGAATGAGACTTGCTCTTGGACTCAGGGTTTCGCGCATCCAAGCCTACTATGATTCGCAGCTGGTAGTCAACCAAGTCAGCGGTGAGTACACTGCCAGAGACGACCGAATGGAAGCTTATCTAAAGATTGTAAAAGAACTGGCTGCACAGTTCAAAGAGTTCGCATTAACACGGATACCACGCGGAGAAAATACTTCGGCAGACGCACTAGCAGCACTCGCATCAACCTCCGATCCGGATTTGAAAAGGATAATCCCAGTAGAATTCATCAAAAACCCAAGTATCAACCTCTCTGACACCGTGAACGCAGTCACCCGTTCCCAAACAGTAACCCAGGCCGAACGTGCATCCGTTAACACCGGCGTCACCACCATGGAGGAAGACAAAAACATGACGCCACCGGTGGAAGATGAGGCAATCGATATAGAGGGAGAGCCTAGCATTGATCATCCGGTCGAATGCGAGACAATCGAGATGGAGGAAGATCCACAACCAACTAAAGAAGATTACGGATGCGACAAAGAATGGATGGGAGCAATTCGCATATACATCATGGACAGTGAGATACCATCAGACAAATGGGCTGCCCGAAAACTCAGAGCTCAAGCCGCCCGATATGTTATATTAGACGGGAACGTTTTCAAGTGGAGATTCTCAGGACCGCTGATGGCTTGCGTCGAAGGCACCGAAGCAAGAAACATCATGGAAGAAATCCAGAGTGGCTCCTGTGGCAACCACTCCGGCGGAAGAGCTTTGGCAATCAAGATCAAGCGTCATGATTACTATTGGTCGACTATGGTGAAAGACTGCGAGAAGTTCTCCGCCAGGTGCGAAAAATGCCAGCGACATGCCCCAACGATTCATCAACCCACAGAATTGCTGTCATCAATCTCTGCGCCTTACCCTTTCATGCGTTGGTCCATGGATATCGTTGGGCCCCTGCATAGGTCCAAACAGAAGAGGTTCCTGCTGGTTTTGACAGATTACTTCTCCAAATGGGTGGAGGCAGATTCTTACGCCAACATAAAGGATGCCCAAGTAGAAAATTTCGTCTGGAAGAATATCTTATGCCGACATGGAGTTTCATACGAAATTGTCACCGACAACAGCTCACAGTTTATCTCTACAAGGTTTGAAGCTTTCTGCGAAAAATGGAAGATACGACTCAGCAAGTCTACACCATGCTACCCACAAGGGAATGGGCAAGCAGAAGCAGTAAACAAGACTATCCTGGATTGCCTAAAAAAATGCCTTGATGCAAAGAAGGGACGCTGGACAGATGAACTAGAAGGAGTGTTATGGTCACACCGAACCACTCCGCGACGTGCCACCGGTGAAACACCATTTGCTCTTGTCTACAGTACAGAGTGTGTCATCCCAGCCGAGGTTCAATTTCCTGGAGTCCGCCGTAGACTTCTTTCAGGCCAGGAAGGACTGAACCACCTCATGTTACTCGACGAGTTAGATTTGGTTAACGAACGAAGGGATCAAGTGCTGGTTCAGATTCAAAATTACCAACAGGCAGCAGCTAAGTATTACAACACGAACGTCAGAAGTCGCAAGTTCAAAGAAGGTGATCTGGTTCTCCGCAAAGTTTTTCAGAACACAGCCGAAACAAACGCTGGCAAACTAGGAGCGAACTGGGAAGGACCCTACAAAATCACCAAGGCAGTTCGACCAGGCGTATACGAGCTCTCAAACATGTCTGATGTTCCGATACCAAGATCTTGGAACGCAATGCACCTAAAGAGGTATTACCACTAAATCACTTCACATGAACTACGGGACGACTTGATCCCTAAAAAGGGTACGTAGGCAGCTCAACTTTGGATGGGTTCAGTTGTCCCCCTCCTTAAAAAAGAGGGGAGTGGGTACGTATACATGTATACTCCCATGTCTCGGATCACTCTTCAAAGAAAATAACTTCAAACTCTTTCTAACACAACTCGTGTCACTTAGCCTACACAAGGCACATCTTAACATCCTTCATGGATATTCACCACCTCGTCTGATTGCTGGCCACAACAGACGAACAAACACATCTTTTGCGGATTTTAACCACTATCTCTATATGGGATAGGGTTCTCAAACACCCTCTTACGGGTAACAAAGCGTGCTATATAAATTCTAACCGGGTATATCCTGGTCTAATATCCAAAAGGTATATCTTGGACGATACTCTTACAAGTTTATCTTTGAGAGGGACCCGTAAGTCGAAAACTCGCAAGTCTTAACACTCAAATTAAACTCTAAAACCCAGTAAACACCCCTTGGTACACTGGTCATAAAACATCTCAGAAACATAATGCTAAACCTAAAAAGTTAGTATGAGATTTTAAACATGTTTCATTGTCAAAAGAACGGGAATGTAAGTCGGAACACCGCAAACCCTAAACTGACGCTACAAAAGACAACCATACTTTGACTGGACAGAGATGGGTCGCAATATTATATCATAGCACAAGTAAAAAGGTTTTGCTTAAAAAAAACAACACGAGAGTTATGCCTACAAACGGTAGTCGTTACCAGAAGGGGTGGATAAAGCCATCCAGGCACTTGTTCTTAACATTACCGAAACAAAAGAGAGAAAGTTCCCGAGTTAAAAAAAAGATAAGTAGAAGGATCATTCAGGGAGATCCGGCTCAGAAGGCTTCTCAGCGGCAAGATCAGTAATCCCCGGTGTGCCAACATTCGAGCCTGAAAAATCCACAACTCCGGCCGTTGCCGCCACATTCTCCGTTGGCTCGTTTCCCAGGAGAGTGCCTGTAGAATCTGAGGAAACGGGTGAAAGCATCAGATCTTTCTTCAGCGCGTTATCAATCCTCTCGAATTCATCAGCCGCGTCGGCTAGATCAGACCTCCACCCTGTCAGCTTCGTCACCTCGGAGTCAATAGCAGGTGCATCCTCTTTCTGAAGAATCTCAAGCAACTGAAGGTAACTGTCGATCTGGGCTAGATCAAGCTCCGCCTCCTTTGCCACCTTCAGCTCGTCAATACTTCTCTCGATCTTGGCAAGCCGCTCCTAGAATTTCATCGACGACTCTCGCCTCGCCGCCTTCTGGGCCTTTTTAATGTCATTTTCGTGCAAGGCCTTTACGGCGTTGAGCTGTCTTTTCAAGGATTCGATTTCAGCAGCTTTCTTCTGCTTGGAGCGATTTATCCTCATAGCCAAGTCACCGGTTTTGTTCCACTCTTCCTTAAGGAATGCCTTGTCCTTCTCGAGAGCTTCGATCCGAGCTGCAGCAGTCGCCAGCTCGTCAGCATGTTTGCCTTCCAGCTCGGCAACTCTGCTTTGGAGGAAAGACACGTCCTTTTGAGCATCCTCGATTTGGCGCCTGTCCTTTTGCACGTCTTGCTCGAAGGCGGCGACGATCTTGTTTATGGACGCAACGAACTGACCATAAGAAGAAACAATCAGCGCTTAAGGTTTTTCTTTTTCTTAGTAAAACATTGAATCTGCAAATACCTTGGTGCCTCGGAGCGACATATCCGTGTACAAATCGCCATGAGATAGAACATCGACAGGCGGTAGTCTGTCTCCCGAGCAGCGAACCTCCGAGAAGAGAGTCGCTGAAGCCTCGGCATCATTACAGATCGGCGCAGATCCTTCTTGTCCAAAAGACGCCGGCCTTGGCTCGGCAGGAATTGGATCGGTATGCCTTTGGCGTTTTCTCTTTTGTTTTTCCTTGGTTTTTTCTTTATCAGGCGCGGAGGCAGCTCGTTTCTTCCCATCGCCTTTGTGTTTGACAAACGCCGAGCCAGAAGGCCTAGCAACAGGAACAATAGCAGAAATCACTTTCCTGGCTTCGGCGTCCAAGGCTGACTGCTCGGAGAGAAGACGTGTCTCCATTTCAGTCACGGTTCGGTCAGGCACCTCGGCAACTGGCTCGGCTGTTTGTTCGGTTGGGTTAGCTATTTCATCAGCTCGGCCAGCCGCCTCTTTTTCCTTCATCTCCTTCAGAGCCTGTTTGTCACGGATGGTCAACCTTTTTCCCATACTTCTTCTTCTTGGGGGACTTCGCTCTGGAGATTCAGATTTCGAACTGTCAGAAACTTCAACACCGGCGAAAGTGGCTCGGGCTTTTTTGACTCTTTTTAGGGAAAAATGTTTTTCCCAATGGCACCTTCTAGCCGCAAGCGTGTTCCGAAGCGTGAGCGTGTCTTCTAGATAACGAGGGAGAATCTGCCGAACTGCAAAAACAAAGAAGAGAAATCAGTGATCAGCTCGCTACGAAGTAAAACATTAGCAAATCTCCTGAAAAGTCTACGGCTCGCCCACCAATGGTTCCCCACTCCGTTTTTACGTAATGGATGCTTTCGGCTTCGACCGTAGCATCATTGATAGGAACAAAGAAAAAGTAGTTCCCCCAGTCTCCATCTTTGCTTCGGAAGCCTTCGATTATCTTCCTTTGTTTCTTGTTGGAAATATAATAGGCTCGGAAGTTCTTGATCTTTCGGAACTCAAGAAACTGCCGAAGGTGGGAGATGCGAACAGTCACGTCACACTCATAGCTCCGAACCAGAATTCCAACTAGGTGACGCATCCCACGAGGCGTAATTTGGCTCGGCGCTAACCCATGCTTGTATAAAAAGCGGACGATCAAGCTAGGGATCGGAAACCAGAGCAGACAACCGTAGAAGAAACACTCATAGAGAGTGAAATATCCAGGCGGTGGAGATTCGGCTCGGTCCATTGGAGCAGGAACTACCAATTCGACACCTTCTGAAATGTGGAATCGATGCCTTAATGCCTCCAAGGACTCGACAGTACACAAAGACGAACCAGGTGGGCCAGGTCGTCTCTTAGGAGCTTTTCTCTTAGGCTTTCGCCTCGTCGATGTGCTAGCCTGGTGGCTCGTAAACAATCTCTCCAAACGCATCTTTTCCGCCTCGTCAATAACGTATTCTGTTGGCTCGGCTTTGAATTCTGCAAGAGCTCTCTGAATCAAAACTGCTTCGGCATTCGCCTCGGCATCAATAGCCTCGTCAACTAAAGACGGGACGACAACCCAACGGAGAACTAGGTTCGACCGGCTCGTCAACCCAACGGAGAACTAGGTTCGACCGGCTCGGAAACCTCCGGAGATAAAAACCATCTTGCGTCCAAGCAACGAGGTAGAATTTACCGAACCCACGGAATCTTCTAGCTCGGCGATATGAGACATCGAGGAATTTGGCTCGAAATCGAACTGATACTTAGCAAAAAAAATTTGAAAGAATCTTGGCTCGGAGACACACTCGACACGAGGAATTTCGGCTCAGAGACAGAGAAGATCAAAGCAGCAACGCGACCCAGATGATGGTGGATCGGAAAATTCAAGCACCCACCGTATGAGTTTAAAGATGGATCAGAAAATGCAAAGGCTCGCCGAGCCACGCTTGAAGATGGATCGGAAAACTCAAAGAGTTGGCGGCGGAGGTGAAAAAATAAATAAAAACCTAGCCAACAACTTGAATAAAAAGAGAGAAAAGAGGACAGAGAAGAGAGCTACCTGATTTTTCGGAAATGAAGAGAAGTGAGTTATGAGGAGTGAAACGAGGATCTGAATATAAAGGCGCATAAAAGTAAAGCGCGTGACAACACGCGGCCTCGGAAACACGCGAAAACATTTGCGGTTCCCAATAAAGTTATAATCATGAACAGAGATACTTCAAGCCAACATTACTGCCGAGCCGGAGACGAATCACTTATTGGGATGGCTCGGCAGCATATCAGAAGAAGATGGCTCGGCGGCATGATACTCCAGTATTGGCTCAGAAACGAAACACCTCGGTAACACTATCAATTTGGTTCGGTATATATCAGTGCCCAGATGACAACTTCACTGCAGATTTGGCTCGGCAATCCAAAGAACGTTGATCTCGATCCCGACTCTTCACCTCGTCACTATTACAAGTAATACTGCCGAGCTGGTGGGCTAACTGTTGGGGTCAGTTTTCACCCCATCAAGATCAACTGCTGAAAATACTAAGTATGGAGAAAAAGCCTAGGCGACGAGCCAAACATTAGAAGACGAGCCAAATTTGGCTCGGCAACAAGGGAAGGTAAGCAACGAGCCAAACTTGGCTCGGCAGCAGGGAGAAGGGGTGACGAGCCAACGTTTGGCTAGGCATGAAGAAATGGTGACGAGCCAACATCTTGGCTAGGCAGCAGGAAGAAGCAGTGACGAGCCAACTTTTGGCTAGGCATGAAGAAGTGAGTGACGAGCCAAAACCTGGCTAGGCGTCAAGAGGAAGCAGCACTCCTCTGGCTCGGCTTCGAGAAAAGGCGATGACGAGCCAAACACTTTTGTAACAAACCAACCTGTTGGCAAACCAGCAAAACGGTGATAAGCCAACACGTTGGCTAACCAAAACCCTCGCCTCGGCAGCACAGAGAAGTAAGGGACGAGCCAACGCTTACCTCGGCGTCAGGAAGAAGCAATGACGAGATGTAATCCCTAGCTCGGCACCTCGGCAGCAGGAGAAAGTAATGACGAGCCAAACACCTGGCTCGGCGACAGAGGAAAGATGAAGACGAGCCAAACACTGGCTCGAAGGTAAGGAGAAGACAAGCCAAACACTTGGCTCGGCAACAGAGACCAACAAACGGTGACGAGCCAACATGTTGGCAAACCAACGAACGGTGATGAGCCGACATATTGGCAGACCAACGAACGGTGACGAGCCAACATGTTGGCAAACCAACAAACGGTGACGAGCCAACATGTTGGCAAACCAACTCCCTGGCTCGGCATCAGGGAGAAATGGGCAACGAGCCAGCCTACCGATGACCCAACAAAGCAACAAGCCCAGCATCTTGATGGGAAGAGCTACAAGACATTGGTGGGCCGAGGCGACGAAGCAAAGAAAGAAGTCCACGAAAACCAGAGAAAGGAAATCCCGAAGAATAAGGAAGTTTTCCTTATTCATTTAGGAAGGAACCTAGCCGACCTATTTGTATATAAATAGACGATGTACCTCTTTGAAAAGGGGATCCGAAAATTGACCTAGCAAAACACTTATTACTTTACAAACAGCTTTCAAAACAGCTTGAATAAAATCTCCATCTTTGGATCTCTGTTCTTGGTTTTCTTTACAAAGAAATTTGTCGAATCCCTAAATTCTCCTTACAAGTTTTGGTTGTGCGAGTTTCGACTCCCACTGTGATTGTTTTGGTTTCTTTATTATTTGTGGTTTTTTGTTCAATGGCTTTAAAAGTAAAATTTTGGCTTGCTGAAATTTGTATCTTCTTCGTTTTTTTAGTTTTGTGTGCTTCTATTAAAACTATGTGTGCTTTAATCAAAGCTTTATCATGTTTTTTTGTATCGAGGTGTTTAGTGATCTCATATAGTTTTTGTTTCACAAGCGCTCATATAGTTATGAAAACTATTTGTCAAAAAAAAAAACTATATAAAAAATATTTATTTATGAAATAGTTGATATCGAGGCATTGTCTTGTGAGAGAAAAAATATACAAACTACCTACTGAGGGAACCATCAAACTCATTTGTTCTTGGTGATGTAAGTGGTCACCTAATAATCTGATCTGTTTGGTTTTTGATAGGAATGTGAGAACTTAATGCACTACGTTGTGCAAACAACATCAACTCTTACAATTAAACTTCTTATGCGGTATAACACTGATATAAACGCTCAGAACATGACATGATGTCAATCTCATATAGTTTATTGTGCAGGCGAGCTTTCCTAATTCTAAGCATTATTGATGTGATCTAGAAGTTAATTTATGTTAGTCATAAAGTAAAAAACAAATATTATTGTGTGGATTTTGGAGGCGATAAGAGACCCAGTTTCAGAATATACAGAAATGTGACGAATTGTTTAGCTAACGGAGGCGATAAACTACAAATTCAATCAACAAATCGTTCCTAAGCCTCTGAAAACAATTACCCAAAAAATCCCGAATCTTTTCTCTGTAGCAAACCTCGACTTCACATATCTCAATCCCGAAAAAATCCTAATCGCCAGTACAAACTAGAAACCCAGAATACTGGAAATCCATAAAAGCAAAGAGTAGAAATCAACGAACCTGAGACAAAGCTTCGACTTGAAGAAGATGGAGTTGGAGATGAATGGTGAAGTTGGAGTTTCGGCGCAGAGAAAGTATGGAGAGTGAAATATCGAGACTTAGATTGATTTAGGGTAAAGGATATTTTTTGTAATTCAAAAATAATTATAAGGTTATTTTTGTCTTTTACAGCTTTAATCGCAACAATTATGGTCGCAACGCTGAATTTCTTCACCGACCAAAAATTTCAGATGTAAAATGCCGCGGTTGGTCGCAATGTTTGGTCGCATGTGTCTGTGTCAGGTAAATGAACACCGCTTGGTCGCATGTCGCAGCCGCAGCCTCCTGCGTCAGGCAAAAGAAAATGCCCATTCACTACTTTAATCCCTTTTGACAATGGGAATGAGGTTAAAGAAAAAGTAGAATATGAGAAGCTTGCTAATTATTTTATTCATTGTTTCCAAATGTCACATCTTATAGATGATTGTTCACAATGGGGGTAAATTAAAGATAGTGGTTATTCATATGGATGAAGAGAATGATGACTTACTGATGGAAGATGACGAGTACTTGATCAAAAGAAAAATTGCAAATTTTCAGATTGAGAATGAGTATGGCATCTCGGAAATGGAAGGGTAAGAAATCACCTCAGAGATCAATGGTAATTCTTTGGGTCCTCCTTCACTCTTTTGCATGTTTGGTCCATCTTCCTTTGATCCAACACACTCCCAAGTTTCCAAAAACACCTAGAAATACTCAAATCAAGATGCAAAATGCAAGAACACATATTCTAGACTCTAAGACATAACTTAAAATAAATGAGACTCAAAGTGGACAAAATGTAATGCAAATGATATGAAAGGTGATTGAAAACAAAGAGAAACATGGTCTAAATACATGTAAAACCCCCAAATATCAACTCCCTTGGTCTTGCCTTTTGCTTGTCCGCAAGCAAACAAGAGAATGTAACCCGAGAAATAGGTTTGAAGGCGGGAACTCAAATCCAAAAGAAACAACGAAAGAATTCAATAGAATGTCCTTAAGAGAAGTTAAACGATGCACAGCAAACTCTACTTAAGGAAACTTCGCCATACTCTTCGCAATTCACTTTTTACTTTAAATCCCGAAACTAAAAAGAACTCTCACCATCAATTGACTCTACTCTTTAAAATTCATTTACTCAAAGATTACGCGCGATCTGACAATGGGCTTATTGATAATCTCCAATCGGCTAGGAAGGAACACTGTTTAGGAAAAGTGTTTGAAAGGCGGTTTCAATCGTTTGGCGACTAACTCTCGAAAATAAGGAATGCAAAACACATCATAAAAACAAAAGAAAAAATGAAAGAATTGATGCATACAAAAATAATCTTCCATTCTACCCAATCATTTGATTGAATCTAACTTTGCTACCCGTATTTCCCACTCTCATTCTCTCAATTTAAAGCCAATTGCTCTCATTAGCAAGATATCATCATTTTCATCATTCAACCACACTTTCTTTTCATTTCTCTTCTAAACTCTAGGAAATTTTATATTTTTATCATTCAAGCTCTTTTCTTTTCTTTTCCACTAAACATGCTTTCTTTGATTATTCTTTTATTCAACAAGTGGATTTTTCTCTATACATACTTAGAGCTATCCTTCTTCTCTTTCCCTAGAGTTCTCTTATTCATTCCCAACTCAAGCTTTTCTTTTCTTTACTTCCAAACTGTAGTTTTCTTTTCTTCTTCTTTAACCATTCTCTCTCTCTTTTTTTCTCAATCACAATCCCTCACCAAAACCCGAACTACAATGGACACAAAACCAAACCTAGTTGCTAGCCTTTAAACGCAAGAGACTAGCCTAATGAAAGACCATTCTTGTCGTTCTCTTCTTACAAGATTTTATATATGCAATGCATTATCAAGAAGAGGCCTCACTCAAGCAATCAATGGAGGTTTAAAAGAAATGGTTAGGATTATAGGTGTGAAACCACTCTAAAGATGAGAATGGCCATTCGGGTTAACAAGAGTGGCAAAATGGAATAAGGAACCCCGAATGTCTATGTAAAACCATGCATGGAATTGATCTCAAAGCCCAAAGAGAGAAATTAAAATCAAGTTTAAAGTTCAAATTGTATAAAGCGAGTCAATTTTAAATCAATTTTCAAGATAGTAGGGACTTTCAAAGTTGCATGATCCAAGTAAGGCTAATCTCCTACTTCAAGAATGTTAAATGCATCAAGAAAGTTCTAACAAGGGCATTGAATTGAATCCTAAAATCGATAATTTACAAGGCAAGAATCATCATCGTCCCCTATGCAAATGCAATGCATCCTAAGGCATGCTCTAGACTCGATCCTAATATGAAAGAATCACATATGAAACTACAAGCATTTTTTGTTGTTTTTCAAATTTTTTATTTTTTTGGTTTTTTCGGTTTTAGATGTATGCACAATGCAAGACTCAAAGAGAAGAAAAACAAAATAACTAAAACATGAATTAGCAATGAATGTCCCTCCCCCGGAAAGAATGACATATGAAACTATATGAGAAGATAAACAAGATAAAAGTAAAAACCGAGAAAGGAACAAGACACAAAAAAGAGAAATATGAAAAAGACGATATATACAATGGAGAAGGTGGTACCTTGGAGCTTTAAGAAGAACTCGGGAGGTTCGTGATGAGGAAGAGGCTTGGTCCTCTTTATTCATGCTTGTTTTGTGTCACTAGCTTGACAAAAGATAGGCTTGGGAGAGTTTCCAAGGGCACGTTTAACGTTGTTAACTTGACGTTGCTTCTTCTTATTCACTCCTTCCTTGCATGTATCTTTTACTCATAATTGTACACCTAAGAAATCAAGATCATAAGAAAAGGGAAAATATTAACAACAAAAGAAAATAAAAATAATATAGTCTCAATTTGAATCCTAACTATAATGGCAATCGTCTAGTCCCCGACAATGGCGCCAAAAAATTGACACGCGCTACCCTCACTAGATAGGAATGATCCAACTAGACGCTTAAGCTTTACATTTATAAAGCGTTAAACAAAACCACAAGTGCATGGTATACCGAGGTAGTATTTAAGGGTCGATCCCAAGAGACTAAAAATTAGAAAACTAAAGATACAAGAAACAAACTAATCTATAGCAAATATTTTTGTGTTTTTGTTTGGGTTTAAAAGATAAGGAATGCAAAAAAAAAGTGAAATGCAAGAAGATAAACAAGATAAAAGTATTGGACCATGGGTTTAACTACCATAAGAATGGATTAACAACCAAACAATGATTCAAAAGATTGCATTAAACATCATCCTAGAACATATAACTCACAAATATGACTAAACCACTTCCGTGGTACTAATCACTTCCGTAATCATCTAACTATCATAAACTTCCGTTTGCAATTAGATAATTAATAAGCATTAAGAAAAATTCCAATTAGTTCACTAAACACCCTAATCATCAACTGCCATTGGCCAGGTATGTAAAGCTCACAAAATGTTTGGTTCAACCATTTTCACAAACACCTTCTGGGCGTGAAATACCTAAAGTCTAGATTTTGAGTGATCAAGTCAAAACTAGCATTAAACTCAACCTAAGTGAAGGATTAACAAGGATCAACCTAAATCATCATCATCTAACCATCAAAGCATCTTAATCTAGCATTACCCATGATCCAACTAAATACTAAATGCTAAACATGATCAAATATCGAGCAAAATGTATAAACATAAAGATAAAAGATAGAGATGGAGAAATCCTTCACTAATTGGTATGAAAAGATGAAGACCTTGATCCAAAATGTAAGAGTATGTTTGGATCTCAAAATCCAATTAAAGAAAAGAAAACTTAGGTTTTTGCAAGGCTTAAAATGTATTTATAGAGGTTTAAAACGGACCCGGATCGATCCGGGACAAACCGGGTCGGATCCATGTCAATTGGGAAAAGTCAACTGCTGCATGCTCCATCGGTATGGGGCCCGGTGGGCCATGCACAGAGCCAATTTCCATAATCACGGTTTTAGTGTTGTCTTCCCCATCGGTTTATTCCATTGGTTTCAACCGATTGGTGAGACATCTTTGGGTCCTCCTTCACTCTTTTGCATGTTTTGTCAATCTTCCTTTGATCCAATCCATCCCTCCAGCTTCCTTTGCACCCAACACACTCCCAAGTCTCCAAATACACCTAAAAACACTCAAATCAAGATGCAAAATGCAAGAACATATATCCTAGACTCCAAGACACAACTTAAACTAAACGAGACTCAAAGTGGACAACATGCAATGCAAATGATATGAAAGGTGATTGAAAACAAAGAGAAACATGGTCTAAATGCATGTAAAACCCCCAAATATCATTCACGTCAACTCAGCCCAGAAATATTTCGGAAAGTCTCCAAGCTCTACAACCAATAATCACATAAGATATAAATGCTAGACTGACAAGGGATATAACAGAAGAAGAGGTACAAAATGCACTTTTTATGATGAATCCAGAAAAGCACCGGGACCAGATGGTATGATGGCTCTATTTTATCAACGGTTTTGGCCAATGATAAAAGAGGAGTTGGTAAAGGTAATCCGTCACTTTTTCAGTTCGGGCTCCTTTGATATAAGGTTGAATACCACATATATTTGCCTAATCCCAAAAATGGATAAGCCCAAACGAATGGGAGAATTCATGCCAATTAGTCTGTGTAATGTGGGATATAAGATTATATCAAAGATTTTATGTGTGCGGTTTAAACAAGTATTATCAAAGGTAATTTCGGAAACACAATTAGCCTTAGTGTCATGGAGGCTAATTTCGGCCAACATTCTGATAGCTCATGAGATTTTTCATGGGTTGCGGAAAAATTCAGCTTGTAGACATGAATTTATAGCAATTAAGATGGATATGAGTAAAACTTATGATTAGATAGAATGGAATTTCTTGGAAGCAGTCATGGCTCCCTTAGGCTTTGGACAGACCTAGATCAACTAGATAATGTGCTGTGTGAAATCAGTATCTTATCAGGTGCTGATTAATGGTCAACCAAAGGATCATATAAACCTGGGAAGGGGTCTCAGGCAAGGTGATCCATTATCACCGTATTTATTTATTATATGCACAAAGATTCTGATTACTAATCTTCGGAAGGCTGAGAGGGATAAATTATTAACGGGGATAAAAATAGCACGGGGAAGTCCAGCAATATCTCACATTCTGTTTGCAGACAACAATATATTCTTTTCCAAAGCGGAGGAGAATGAATGTCGGATCATTTTAGAGTTACTACGGACATATGGTAAAGCTTTGGGGTAAGAAATTAATTTTGATAAATCTTCGGTTACATTTGGCCAAGATGTCCCAACTCAATCACAAGATCAATTTAAAAATATTTTGGGAATTGAGAAGGAAGAAGGTATGGGGTCTTACCTAGTAATCCCGGAGAGCTTGGGTGGATCTAAGAGCAAATTTTTTAATTATGTCAAGGAAAGATTAAATGATAGGGTAAAGGGTTGGTCGGCAAAGTTTCTATCAAAGGGAGGAAAAGAGATTATGATTAAATCAGTCGCTCTTGCTCTTCCGACTTATGTCATGTTATGCTTCAGACTTGCCTAGTCGTTAACTTCTAAGTTAACTAGTGCAATAGCTAAATTCTCGTGGAGTTCCAATGGATGTAATCGCGGTCTTCATTGGATATCATGGGAAAAATTATGCACCTAAAAAAAAGAGGGTGGTCTTGGGTTCCGTTCTTTGGAACATTTTAATACGGCTTAGCTAGCAAAACAACTATGGAGACTATATCAATTCCCAAATTCTCTGGTATCGAGAGTCCTTAAGGAGAGGTATTACAGGTTTAGACACCCATTACAAGCTAAAAAACACACTCTCCATCCTTCGGTTGGAAGAGTATATTATCGGCACGAGACTTTATTGTATCAACGTAGTAGGGTGTGATTAGGATCAAGAAATGGGTTAGCTGTGTGGGATGATCCCGGGATTCCCGACATATTTCCCAGGGCGGCACGAGGCAGAGGAAGTGCTTTGCATCCACCATCTGATTAATCCAGTTACAAAGGATTTGCATGACTCAATCCTTCAGGAGTTCATGGATCCAGGGGATATTCATTTGATTAGAGGACTTGATATTAGCCATACATTCAAATCGGATTGTATAATTTGGCACTTTACAAAATCGGACAGATATACGGTTAAATCAGGTTATTGGTTATCACAAATGTTAGTATCGGCGAAGGGTGCTACGAGTGGCAAGTCTCACGGCTTTAAAGACACATGTTTGGAAAATCCAATGTCCATCTAAAATAAAGAATTTTTGTGGCAAGTTATATCGGGCTCATTGGCAGTTCCGTCGAGGTTAAACCAATGAGGAATTAATTATTCACCCATTTGTGAGCGATGTGGGGTAGAAGAGGATACGGTTAACCATGCATTATTTGAATGTTCCGTTGCGTTAAAAACTTGGGATCTTTCCCCTATTCCTTTGGATATGGATTCGTTCCCATCTTCTTCGGTCTTCTCAAATTTAGGTTTTCTATTTTGGAGAAATCAAAGGCATGAAAACCATGATGGAGGACAAGAAATTTTTCCATTGCTTATATGGTTCATATGGAAGTCAACGAATGAAAGGGTGTTTCAAGGAGCCGACTCGGAATCCTCAGATATACTACAGCTTGCTGAGAGTAAATTGTTGGCATGGAGGGACGCCCAACCTAGTAGTTCAAGTCTAGAAGAAGTGCACCAGACTACGACCCAACAATCAACTGGCATTCGTTGTAAAGTTGATGGTTCTTGATGGGAGACGGATCCTACCTCGGGGATGGGTTGGATATGCTGCGAGGGGGACCAAACTCTGCTACTCGATGCGAGAGGATGAAGAATATTCCTATCACCATTGCTCTCGGAGATGGAAACTTTATTATCGGAGATGAAATCCATATTGGATAAAGGGGTAGGTTGCCAGGCTTTCGAGACGGATTGATCCAGGCTGGTTAATTTGACTCAATTTCCAGATTTGTGGTCTGTCTTTTCCATTCTCATGGATACTTTTGGTGATCTATGTGCTAGTTTCTCTAATTTTTCATTATCATTGATTTCACGTTCTATTAATAGTAAGGCCGACTTTTTACCCCGATCAGTCCAATCGAAGTTTATCGAATTTTCTTTTGTATGTGACACACCTCCAAATTGGATAATGAATGGTCGAAACTTATTTTAATGAAATGAATTGTTGAAACAAAAAATGAATCTCCTAAATCTATTATAAATATAAACATTTCATTACCCCTAAAACCTTTTAGCTATCTTCTTCTTATTTTTCGATTTTGAGTTAGATAAATTCCTCGGCTTTCTTTGATTTTTATTTAATGGCATTTCAACATGTCTTTGCCGATTGCAAAACTCTGAGCATATCCTTCTTGGAAATTCTTAGTGGTAAGAGAAGCAAACAGACATGTGAGAGCAACACGAAATGTCATGAATTTAGCGGAATGATCTTGCTTAATATTTATAGATATTACACCAAGCATGTGTTCATGAGCCTGTGTGTATATATTGTATTTTCGATTATATTTCTGATTAGTTTAGCCAAATATATTGTACTTTCTCGATTATATTTATGATGAGTTGGACCAAAGCATCATCTTTCAAGTGATTATTTTTCTTATCCAATCTTTGTAGTACTGAAAATATAATTTTTGGCAGTAGACTTGGATGATCACAAAGTTCCATGATCGTTTTCAAGTTTTATCTTGGTTAATTCAAAGGTAACTTTTAATTAAAAAAAAACTCAACGTTTTTTGGCAAACATATTAATTATGTCTCATATTTCTTTGATTTCAAATAAATGTGTTGGAACTCGTTTTTGACAATATGGTTTTACACCATTTTTCGGTGGAGACGTTCATCGGAATAACCGGATTTTAGGCACGATAGAATCGTCGCCGTAAACACTATAACGTAGTGTATTCACTTGCCAAAATCGAAGTTGATTTGAATGAGAAATGAAAGTCCAAAGTGGATGATTTGGAAACTTATAAAGCTTCCAAAATTTGACTAAGTGTAAAAACTAGCAAATATCCCACTTTAAAAGTTTGGATGAAAATCTTCAAGTATATAAAGTGGAAAACTCCTAACAAAGTTTAAAATCTTATATACACTTTGGTGTATAGAAGAAAAGAGATATCCGGACTGAGCTTCGGCTTTGGGTTTTGGGATTTGATAAATGAGCTAATGACCCATAAGATTATTCTTTTGGTCTAAATTTATTTTGGAACATATAGTTGATAAATTCGACCAAAAAAATATATCCTCTAATTAATTATATATTTATAATGGTAAAGAGAAAAATAAAATTGATTGAATTTTGGTCAATCACATTTTATTATGAAATCATTTCTCGTAACTTCTCTAATAACTCCACTTTATTACGAACGTTAGTACGTTTGGTTTTGTTTACAAAACTAACCATTGCCATTCTCATCATAATATGATCAACACAAGATCAACAACAAAAAAAACATCGTCTCACACTTTTTTATTATTTTATTTTATTAGTGTCTGAGAGTACAACACAGAAAAAACGTTCGTTAGATTCTGTTTTTAAGTTGTGCAAAACAGAATTGATTGCAGTTGTATCCAGGGATTCAGAATGCCACACAACTGTCACACTACGAGGCGTTTTCAGAATTAAAGATAAAGATCATATTTTGCCTCTGCAAATCCATTTTCTTCCTAATTCTTGTATCGGTATTTTTGTTGTATTATCGATTTATTTTATACAATTCTTTTACAAATATCAGCTTGCTCGTATTGTAGTTATTGAATTCCTTTAAAATGTACAACAGAATATAGACAGAGCGAAATAACATCACCCTGGTGTACACCCTAATCATGATAATCTCGGCTGCCATGGATTCAACCATAATCTGAAACTTAATGTGACATATCGAAAACCTGGTTAAGGAATCATAATTGTAATTTCGTAGTGAATGTAATAATCGTGTGGAATGGTTTCGTCATTTTGTAAAATTATACTCATGGAACTATAAATTAAAATATTGTCAACAATATGTCGAGAAAGGGAGAAAGCAAATTTATTATTATATACTAAGAGATTTTTATTGCTAACCTATGTTCTTATCTTATATAAAATCAATCAGTCAAATGTGATGATTCGATAAATTTTAACATTTATGTACTCTTTTTCACTTCAATCTCCATTATGAAAGGTATTGATTTCAATTTTATTCTTGATTTTGCTTTTCTTATCGAATTGGTGGTTGATTCTTAATGGATATTATGTTTTAAGTGAATTTATTTAGTTAAAAATAAAATCTGGTTTGTTTCACTTTTATTTTAAATATATAAACGTGATCCGCGACGAGTCTAACTTTCTCTTTTTCTTTTAGAATTTGTTTCATAATTTATAGATTTGAATTTTGAAGTCACTATAAATATGGATCGTGAGAATAACAATAATCAGTAACAAGATAATTGATTATGGTCATGCTAAATATTCAAAATGAGGAAAAGGAAATAGGAGAAAATATGTACCAAAGAGCCAAATGTCATTTGGAAAAGAGGCACAAGTTGTTTGGTGATGGAAAAAATAGGAGAATATATGAACCAAATCGTTTATCAGTTTTTTATGCAGGAGGAAATGCTAAAGAAAGGTCTTGCTTAGCATTACGTAGCTTATGACAAGTGCATGGTTCTCACGAAGACAAAATTAGTAAAGCTTGTGGAGTATATATATATATATATATATATATATATATATTACAAATTTATAAGTGTCTTTAGTTTCTTGGCATATTCTTTTTAGTATTAATCATTATTTTGATGTGAAATCAGTGGAAAAAAGGAAGCAAGACAGAAGCGTATTGGCTTGTGGGATTCTTCGAATCCATAAAAGCTTTGGGATTGGAGAAAGAATAGGCGTGTGTAGATAACCAACTTTGTTTTGAAAAAAACGCATACACAAACGCAATAATTGAAATTCGAAAACAATTGAAAATTATGATTATTGAAAGTTGTCTTATCATTCTAAATCCTAGTCCATTGTAAGATATTGTAAATGGTGTGTATATTTATCAAATTTCTTGACAACATATATAAACTTTGCAAGAAGAAAACCGAAGTTATGGTTGGGCCACCTCGAGAGAACTAAATGGGCCTCTATTGAGCTTATGGGAAATCCTCCTCCAACGGATGTAAAGGACTCTTTAATAAATGATCTCGGGACATACAATGTATAGGACTCTTTAATTTCAGGACGTAGAGGACTCTTATTAATTAATTTCGGGACATATAAAGGACTCTTATAATTTAACTTGAGGACAGACAATGTCCGGAACCTCGATGGCCTAATATCAGTGCAAAGGACTACTATTGTCGAGAATTAAAAGCTGTGACTTTAAAACCATCAGTTAAACGGTGATAGGCAGTGTTCAAGAAAGCGCTAGGCGCTAAGCGAGCGGCGATCCTCAACCTAGCGCCTAGAACGCTTAGTTGGGGCCTAGACGATTTTGTAGGCGGGTTAGGCGGTTTTATAATAAAATTATATATATATATATATATATATATGTATATATATATAATCTAATTATATATTATAAAATATAACATAATGAAATAATCTTAAGAAACATGATCCATAAAAACTAAAATAAACGTAAATGTAAATGTAGATTAAAGAATAAAAAAAATTGAGTTTTTAAAAATGAATAAACTCTCATGATGATTCTACTCACACTTCTCTTCATCTTATTCTCTCTAGACATGCTCATCATCTGACTCAAATATCAAAACGGTGCTGTTTTTGAATTTTTAAAATAAAAAATAAAAACAGGCGATTTAACCCGCCCAGCCCGCTTAGTGGCCGTCCAAGCCCGCCTAGTGGCCGCCCAAGCCGCCAAATGACCCCTTCCGTCTAATACCACCGATTAATGTAAAATCCAAGCGGTCTAGCGGCGCCTAGGCGACCACCTAGACCGCTTTCTTGAACACTGGTGATAGGTGAAAAGGACTCTTATTGTTGAGAATTCAATCCCAGTTTACTCTTCTAATGTGACGTGTGACTTTGAGAATCACATAATAGCCTTTCTTTCTCTCTTTGTTACTCATTTACTTTTGCATTATAAGACCGAAGCGAATAACAACAAAATAGTATTATTACCAAACTCGTGGTCTTTTGCAGGATCTTTACTAGATGGATGTGAAACCCTGGAATTGGGATTGGAATGAAGAATCTTACCCAGCTTCTTCAGATTTCTGGGGTTCTCGTCTTCTGTGTTCCCTTTTTCCCTCTTGTTCGCTTAATTCTCGACATATCCGTATTCGAAGTAACCCACAAGTTTCTGTTTTGTTTTCAATCTTTTCGTGTGTACTTCTTGGCTTAGGAAGCAAGTAATGTCCACAAAGTTATCAAAAAAAAAAGTTACCTTTTTATAAAAAAAAGAATGTCTAAAGTTGCTTGTAGATGTGAAACTTTTCTCTGTTGTTCATGAGAAACCGATCTAAGAGATTTCATTTGCATCACAGAGGGTCGCTAGACTGCTGATATCTCCTACTGTTAATTTTAATTCAAAGGAGAGAAGGAAGACAATAGTGAAATTTAAAGAATCGGCTTGGAAATGTCTCTGCTCTTCCACTGTGGAAGCTCTTCTTCTCCACATCACTTATAAGGAGCCATGGTTTAAAGACACAAGACGCTTCCTGTTAGGACCAGGAGACCAGATATGGCCTGACCAAAAGTTAAAGTAAGCTTGTCAATCATTTATTTTGTGTTGCGTGAGACGCAAGAAACTATCAAGTATACTAAAAACCCTAATTTTCGAAGTGTATTTTCCCGCTTTTTTGCAAGTTGCAAATGAAAGTAGGCGTGACCACGGTTACGGTTATCATGGTTATGGTTTTTTAACCATCGGTTACGGTTATAAATTTTTTTAGCCTTAACCATTTAATATACGGTTAAAACAGTTACGGTTAAATACGGTTACGATTAATACGATTATGGTTAGATACGGTTACTAGTATTTGATGATTATGGAACGGTTAATAATACGGTTAAAATTATAAAATAACGTAATTTTTAAAAATGGAATAGTAAAAAAGTAAATGAAGACTTATTGTTAAAAAATAAATATATCATAATACACGATCTTCTTACAAAATTAGTTATAGGCCTTGAAAATTGCATTCACGATCTATTTTTTATTCTTCTTCTTTAAATCTTTTTTGTTTTATTATAAAATTAATGTGTTGAGTTGTTACGTATATTTGTTAGAAAAATAATCAATTATATTTAGCACATTCACTTTTAAATTTTTAGTTAATATTGTTTTAATTTTTCTAAATATTTTAAGATTTGGAATCGATAAATATTGATTATACATAATTTTTATGTCAAGTTAATCATATATAATTAATTATAGTTATGTTTAATTTTAATTTAAAAATGGTTACGGTTAAAATTTTAAGGTTTTAACCTTACAATTAACCGACGGTTTTTATACGGTTACGGTTAATTAACGGTTACGATTAACAAATTTTGTTAACCATAACTAATATATTTTTACGGTTAACGGTTACGGTTTTTAACCATTTTATACGATTATGGATCCGGTTAAGGTTTCAAATGGTACTGTTACGATCCGAAATACGGTTACGGTTTGATTTTGGTCATGCCTAAATGAAAGGAGCATCTATGTTTGTCGGCGGGTTTAACTATACACTATATTTGCTTTGCTCTTTTGGGAAACAAGAAGATCTGATTTCAAAGTCATGTTGGTTCATCACATTGTAACTTCATTCCTCATCGCCTTGTCTCACATTTTCGGGTATTCCTCCAAATCCAAAGATATCTACAATCAACATTTCAGCCTGAATCCACCAAACTTTTTGCTTTGGCTTTAACTTCATCTTTTTATTCTTTCTTTTCTAGATTTTCTCGTATAGGTTCTGTAATAATGGCTCTTCACGAAATCGACGAGCCATTATTTTTCTTGTCGTGGACCACACTACGACTCATCTATTATCATTTTTGGATCCTTTGGAGCATTAGGTCCATATCGTAAATCCTAAATTCAAAATCCATAAAATCCTACACTCTACGTATATAATGCAATGCAACCTATGCAGCTGTAAATCTATAAAAGTGAATTGGACTGGAACAAAAAGCATTGGATAGAAGCTGGACCTCCCCATATAGTACTCTACTATGTTTTCAACATACTTCTCTATTTCTTACACATTCTTAACATTTACTGGTGGATCTTGATATGTCGTGTGATCATCAAGCAAATCCGTGCCAAAGGAAAAATCGACAGAGACATCCGTTCTGGTTAGACGCATACATATCTAAATACTCAATTATGTTCTTATTATATTTTATATAATAGGATTTCTTTTTCTTAGCCATTTTCTTCAATAACTCTTCCCAGATTCTGAAGGTGAAGAAGATGAACACAAAGATTGATTGTGTCATATCAAATTGTAGAATCAGTGATGTCGACGTATTATACACTCACCGAGTAAAAACCATCGTGGTTGATTACGATAAGTAAAATCTTTATGTTGTAATGTCTACGTGTGAAAAGTTCACCGAATATAAACCATCGTTTAAGATTAATAATATATATTATGTCGTAATGTGATAATGTCTATGTGATACGTTCACCGAATAAAAACCGTCGTAGTTACAAAAAAAAAATTTGTTAGGTAACATGATTCATTCATTAAAAAAACAGTTACAGAGTTCATTACATGAAAACTTATAACCAAGTGATAACATATTCTTTAGATTTTATTCTTGATTGCTTTGCTAAGTTATATGTTTTTACATTGGCTTCTCTTGCAATGATCTTGAAAAAAATTGGTTATGAAAATGCGACAGCTACTGCTACAAGAAATGAACACAATAACACAGGGGTTCTTTTCTCAAGAATTCAATACTAGATCAAACGTTAAGTGTACTTACAAGTTCTACTCACCAACTTTAATCTAGCCTCACGTTCATAGATCTATACACGATCTATGAACCTCTCACTACCCCTTAGCCTCTTTGATCAAGATCTCTTACAAGACAATCTTAAACCCTCTTTGCTAAGACATATGCTCTTGATTGTGTTAACCCTATACACAGGTAACACGTTTCTATTTATACACAATAGGATGACGGCTAAACCTAGCCTTGTTCTCCAAGTCGAGATGATACTAAATCTTTCAAGAATATCACATATTTCCTTATTCTTAGGCAAGACATAAAGAAGCCTTTATTGCTCTTTGATTCTCTCCAAGATTCTTCTTCCAGCTCAGCTACAACTTCGGACACGTCCATAGTAGTTTGAATCTCCAAGCCCATCTCTTCAAGCCCACTCTGTTTGATGCTAAGTCCAGTCTGCTTGTATCACTTCATGTAGTACTTTGCACTGGTACAGGAACTGTTTCAATCAGCTGCATCTTCAGGTTACTAATCTCAGCTAGAAAAAAATTGGTTACTAATCTCAGTTAGCCTCGTAATATCACCAATATAAGTTGACAAGATAATTTGTTTTGCTCTAAAGTGTATGGGACAGTTGTTGTTGCATTAGGTGACTATAAAAGGTCTTGCAATCAAACATAGAATGTCATTTCAATGTATCCCAGTCTCCTGATTTAATATATAACTTCCCTTAATGCTATAGCTTCAACTTCAAAGGGTGTTGACGATGGATCTATAGATTTTGAGCTTTTGAAGAGTGGTTTACATATTTAAAAAAATTGTCGCAATTTTTTTTTCAAAAATTAAAAATTGTCGCAAATTTGTAACAATTGCAACACAAAAATGTGCTTATAAAATGTCTCAAATTTGCTATCAATAACTACAACTGGTCAATAGCATATAGCTACAGTTTGATGACCAGCAAATCCGTCACAAACTATAATTTACTGGTAAATTTTTGGTTATAGATTTAAAAAAAAAACAAAAAACTTGTTATTTCTGAATTTTTTTTAGTGTCAGCAAGTTTGTCATCACCAACACCACAATGCTCAAAAGAACACCACCATCATAATTCATAACTGACAATCGTCGCTGAGAATCAAGATTTAAAATAATTATTATGAAGTTTCACGAAATCATACGATAAAAATATTTAATCGATTGATTTGTCAGAGTTAAGAAATTGTTGGAACAGGTTGTAATAGATTGACAAGTCGCTCTCATCGCAATCAAATTAAAATCGTGTGTATTCATAAAGGATCTAGTCATATGTTTTTGTATTTGAAATTTTTATATAGAACTTTTTGGAACCCTATTTATAAGCCTGAATTGAAAATATGATTTCTAAATAAAGAAGGAGAATGATCATAAATTGTTTCTTATACTTTGGTTGTTTGTTTACCTTGGCTTTTTTACATTTAATTAATGTGCATTCTTTTTGTTTTTTCAAATGATCCACAATCTTTAGTCTTTACCATCTTAATAACAGTCTTTTAATTTAAACGTAAACATAAGATTCTCGCAATTACACAGAAATCGTCTAACCTTACTCATATACACACACAAAATATATATATATATATATGAATTAGACACCCCCCAGAAATCGTCTAACCTTACTCATATACACACACAAAATATATATATATATATATATATATATGAATTAGACACCCCCCCCCCCCATTCTCAAGATTCTCTATCCAACTTTTTCCTAATGTCAAAAATTGTGAAAAATTGAATGAATGTAAATAAGAAATGAATCATTTGGCTCATGAAAAAATCTCAAGTAACAAGGTTTAAAATTTTATGTAATTGAGATAAAATAAGTTTTGTCAAATAATTTGGAATTAAGATATGAATTTGGATTTAGTAAATGGATCATAAATGTAATGGATCAAATTCATCTTAGTTTTGTGGTTAACTATGTTTAACACAAAACAAAAATATCTTTATTTAATTTCAAAAAGAAAAACGATGGAATCAAGTGGTCATTGTTATCATTATTGACATTCATTGTCAAGATCATGCCACTAATGTTTTTCTTTCTTTGGCTTCAAAAAATTATGAAACGGACGTATTTAATTGCTTGATTTGGCATTAGTGAGTCAAATTATTGTGTTAAATGTATCCATAATTCATGCTTGGGAAAAAGCTTATGAAAGGCACACTCCCTTACTTCTCCACATACACTCAAACATTCACAACTCACAAAAATTTCCAGCAATCTCTCTTCTCTTCATTTCCAAAAAAGTAAGTCTCGAGAGTATTTCGTAAATATTTATTTCGTAGATTCCGTTCTCGAGTGTCGCAAAATGGTCTCACGTGATTGTATCCTGGGATTCAAATATCGTTAATATCCGTCACACTACGGACGATTTGTTGAGTTAAGGAAAGATATAAATTCTCGCCTTCACGCTTTGTTTTCAAAATTGTTTTCAAAGTCTTATTACATTTTTTAATCGCATTTTTCATTTCCGAATTTTAGCGGTCCTACAATCTTAACTCAATAAATCCGCTTCTAGCCTATCGCTATAATCGGATTGAGATTTGCGGTTATTTTTTTTTAATTTAAAAAAAAAAAAAAAAAGACAAAACCTTTACGTGATCGATTTTGTTGTTACGTGGTCAATTTTGTTTTTTCTCAAAAAGCTGGATTTCATTATTCAATTCAGTTTAACCGGTTCAAAGTTACCAATTTGGATTTGAATTATGGTTTGTTAATTAGCAAAAGTAATCGAATTATTTCGTGCTCTTTGATACGGTGGTTTCTGGTATTTTTTTTTTTAACACCGTCGCTTTTAACAATTCTATAAAACTTTTTATCTGGTTTTTTAAACTCGTCTTATTAGCAAGTTTTGAAAAACCTGATTTCAAATGTTTTTTGGTTTGAAACGAATAAAAAAAGGTATTTTTTATAAATAAAAAAAATTATTTCTGAAACAGTTCTGCAAACGTTTTATAATGATTTTCGTGAAGGCCTTTTGGCGAGTTTCGCGAAACATTTTCTAGAAATTTTTCTGAAAATTGAATTCAAGAATTTTTTACAAAGAATTATTTAGTGATTTCAAAGCTTTAAAACTATCACTTCATTTTATCTCCATTATTGATTTTGTTTATCTTTCTGATACAGATCAAAAATGACTACCGGTGATGACAGCGTTCTCTCGGGCAATGGATCCAGTGCATTGACGCCCCAAATTGGGAATGGTCTTCCACTGCAAGCCCCCTCTGTGTCGAGTGCTATCCCTCCAGACAAGTTCGATGGGACCAATTTCAAGTTGTGGCAGAAAAAGATGCATTTCTTTCTAACCACACTAAAATTGGAAAAGTATCTCACCGAAGTGAAACCAATTTTGCGTTTGGATAATACTGATCCACGAGCTTTGGCTAGTGTCGAAGCATGGAACCATGGGGACTATTTGTGCCAAGGTTACATAAAAACCGCCTTGTGGACCAGCTGTACAACGTTTACAGTGAGGTTACAACTTCCAAGGATCTCTGGGATGCTCTGGAAAAGAAGTAAAAATCTTTCAATGTGGGCTCTGGAAATTTCGCTGCTGCGAAATTTCTGAACTACAAAATGGTGGATTCAAAACCCATCATGGAGCAAGTTCATGAGCTCCAAATGATTGTGCAAGAGATAGCTGGTGAAAGAATGAAGATCTGTGAGATTTTCATAGTGAATTGCTTCATTGAGAAGCTTCCCCCTAGTTGGGTGGACTTCAAAAACTATCTCGACCACAAGCAAAAGGCTTTGACTTTGTCAAACTTGATATCCAGGCTGCAAAATGAGTCGTTCAAACGAAGATCCAACACGGATTTCACTCATGATGCTAATGTAGCGGAGTACAAGAGGAAGGGAAAAGGCAAGTTTGTTCCCAACAAATCTGTGCCAAACAATATCCCTCCTCAGACATCCACGACCTTCAAGAAGCCGGCCTTCCCGAAGAAGTTCGCAGGGAAGTGCACCTACTGTAACAAGAAGGGTCACTTGGCATCCGAATGTCGCAGTAAGGCTAAGGGGAAAGCTCAAGCAAACCTGACCGAAGCTGACATATGTGCAGTGGTCACGAAAGAAAACATGGTTGAGGAAAACCCTAAGGAATGGTGGTATGACACCGGCGCCACTACCCACATCTGCATTGATAGGGAGATGTTTAGCACCTATCAAAAGAGCAAGACTGATGCTCAACTCATGATGGGGAACGTGTCTCACTCCAAGATTGAAGGCACGGGCAAAGTCATGTTTAAGATGACATCTGGTAAGGAGCTCACTCTGAACAACGTGAAACATGTGATAGACATGAGGAAGAACTTGATCTCCGGGACCATATTGGACAAACATGAATTTGCCATCAACTACGAGTCCGACAAGCTGATCATTAAGAAGCATGGTATTTTTGTTGGAAAATGTTATGGAAAAGGAGGACTAGTCAAAATGTGTGTAATGACAGTCCTTAAAACCAATAATGTAACCACATCCAAAGTTTCAATGAAAAAGAAACAAGTTGCTTATTTGACTGAGTTATTTAATATTTGGTATGAACGATTAGGACATGTAAATTATAAATCTATACAAAGATTAATTAATTTGAACCTAATTCCGAAATGCAAAATAAACAAAGACAAATGTGAAATTTGTGTACAAGCAAAGCTTACAAAAACATCATCACCTCATGTTGAACGAACAACCGAACCTCTTGATTTAATACACACAGATTTGTGCGACTTAAAGTTTGTACAAACAAGAGGCGGTAAAAAGTATTTTGTAACATTTATAGATGATTGTACAAGATACTGCTATGTCTACCTACTACGTAGCAAAGACGAAGTCTTGGAGAAATTCAAATAATACAAGACCGAAGTTGAAAACCAACTTGGAAAAACTATTAAAATAGTTAGAAGTGATAGAGGAGGTGAATATGATGGACCTTTTAATGCATTTTGTGCTGAAAAAAGCATTATCCATCAAACCACTACTCCCTACTCACTAGAATCTAATGGAGTTGCGGAACGAAAAAACCGTACTCTAAAAGAGATGATGAACGCAATGTTACAGGAATCTGGATTAGCCCAGAATCTATGGAGGGAAGCTTTGCTCACCACAAAATATCCTTAACAAAATATCGCACAAAGTTACTGGCAAAATGCCATATGAACTTTGGAAAGGTAACGTACCTTCGTACAAATACCTCAAAGTGTGGGGGTGCCTAGCAAAAGTCGCAGTACCACTTCGTAAAAAGGTCGCAGTCGGACCTAAAATTGTGGATTGTATATTCATCGGATATGCACACAATAGTAATGCTTATCGGTTTCTGGTTCATAAATCAGACATACCGGATATCCATGCCAACACAATCATGGAATCACGAAATGCATCTTTCTTCGAACACGTGTTTCCTTGTAAGGATAAACAAGGTTCAAAGCAAACTCGAGAAGAAAGAGACGCAACTACCTCTATAAATGAGGCAAGCACTTCTAGGACATCATCTAATGATATTGAAGAATTTAAAGATGAACCTAGACGTAGTAAAAGAGCTCGTAAGGAAAAATCTTTCGGTGAAGATTTCTTAATGGTCTTTCTCCTCGAAAATGAACCAAGAACATACACTGAAGCCATGTGTACACCAGACGCACCTTATTGGAAGGAAGCCGTCAATAGTGAAATGAAATCGATTATGTAACATCATACATATGAGATAACCGATTTACCACCAGGTTTTAAACCTCTTGGGTGTAGATGGATTTTCAAAAAAAAATTGAAGACTGATGGCTTAATTGATAAGTACAGGGCTAGACTTGTGGTGCAATGATTTCGACAAAAAGAAGGTCATGATTTCTTTGACACCTATTCTCCAGTAACGAGAATAACTTCAATTCGAATGCTGTTAGGAATTACAGCATTACAAAACCTTGAAATCCATCAAATGGATGTAAAAAATGCTTTTCTAAACGGTGATTTAGAAGAAGAGATTTATATGAAACAACCTGAAGGTTTTATAGTCCCCGGACAAGAACGCAAAGTCTGTCGACTTGTGAAGTCATTATAAGGACTTAAACAAGCCCCAAAACAATGGCATGAAAAATTTGACAATGTCATGATGCTAAATGGATTTCACATCAATGAATGTGACAAATGCATATACATCAAAATTACTCATAGCGTGTATATTTTGCTCTGTCTATATGTAGATGACATGCTCATCATTGGGAGCAACAAAGATATTATCCAATAAACTAAGAACATGCTTAGTGGACAGTTTGACATGAAAGACATGGATCTCGCGGATGTCATTCTAGGGATAAAAATCATAAGGACTTCAGACGGAATAACTCTGTCTCAAGATCATTATACAGAAAAAATCCTAGAGAGGTTCAAGAACCACTCTACTGGGACTGCAAAAACTCTGGTAGACTCACAACTTACCTTGACGAAAAATTCGGGTGAAGCAGTGTCACAAGTGGAGTATGCTCGGGTTATCGGTAGTCTGATATACTTAACCAATTGTAATCGACCTGATATGGCGCACGCAGTTAATGTACTGAGCCGCTACACAAGTAATCCAGACAAACAACACTGGAAAGCCATAACAAGAGTTTTAAACTACTTGCGCTACACGAAAAATTATGGCTTGCGCTATGGTAAAGAACCGGCAGTTTTGGAAGGATACAGTGATGCAAACTGGATATCCGACTCCAAAAATTCTAAACCCACAAGTGGATATGTCTCTACTCTAGGTGGTGCAGCAGTGTCCTGGAAATCTTCCAAACAAACTCTGTTGGCTAGATCAACCATGGATTCTGAATTCATAGCGTTAGACAAAGCTGCAGAAGAAGCATAATGGCTTCGCAATTTTTTGGAAGATATCCCCATGTGGGAGAAACAAGCCCCGACACTACGGGTACACTATGATAGTCCATCGGCTATCGCACGGGCACTGGATACTCTTTACAATGGTAAATCTCGTCATATCAGACGACGACATAAAACCATTAAACATTTGATCTCAACTGGTGTAATCACAGTAGACTATGTAAAATTGGCAGAGAACCTAGCTGATCCGTTTACTAAAGGTTTGCCAAAAGATCAAGTGGTAAAATCATTGAAAGGAATGGGTTTAAAGCCTATTAATTAAGAGAAAGTTTTGATGGAAACCCTACCTACATGACTGGAGATCCCAAGAAATGGGTTCAAAGGGACAACTAATTCAAACGAACTCTACTTACAAGCACTGAAAATTACCCAGTTCCTAAGATGATCTACAGTGCTTCCTATATTAAAAAATTAAGCGTTGCTTTTAATGATATTCACCATAGTTTTGATATATTCGTGGAGTATTACAGGATACTTCATAAAACAAAGACTAATGACATATCACCTAGTGAGTGAGAAAAAGGTCGTTTCTAGGAGAATGAACAAAATGCTATATTCTCTGAATTCACTCATGATACCAGGCATGTTCAAGACCACAATGAACACAATAGAGAACTAAGTTCTACGAGAAAATGAAACTGGGTTATGGCTGTTGTCTAGGTTTACATAAAAATTTGGATGGTTCAAGACATCATGTTCACCATCTGGCCAAGTAAATCCGATAGATATTAACAATGAGTGGTTCAAAGCTGACCATCTCAGACACAGTGATTTTTCGCTTATACTCTCGGAAAGTCCGTCTATCTATTATAGTCAGTCTAGTTAGTAGAGTCATTCGAGTCTGTCGAGTCTTCATTTGTTTAGAGTCATTTATATTCATGTGGGGGGATTGTTGGATCAATTTTTAAAAGCCTTTTAAGGCTTCATTCTTTTGTCAAAAATTGAATGAATGTGAATAAGAAATGAGTCATTTGGCTCATGGAGAAATCTCAAGTAACAAGGTTTAAAACCTTATGTAATTGAGATAAAATAAGTCTTGCTAAATAATTTGGAATTAAGATATGAATTTGGATTTGGTAAATGGATCATAAATCTAATGGGCCAAATTCATCTTAGTTTTGTGGTTAACTATATTTAACACAAAACAAAAATATCTTTTATTTAATTTCAAAAAGAAAACGATGGAATCAAGTGGTCATTGCTATCATTATTGACATTCATTGTCAAGATCATGCCACTAATGTTTCTCTTCCTTTGGCTTCAAAAAATTATGAAACGGACGTGTTTAATTGCTTGATTTAGCATTAGTGAGTCAAATTATTGTGTTAAATGTATCCATAATTCATGCTTGGAAAAAAGCTTATAAAAGGCACACTCCCTTACTTCTCCACATACACTCAAACATTCACAACTCACAAAATTTTTTAGCAATCTCTCTTCTCTTCTTTTTCAAAAAAGTAAGTCTCGAGAGTATTTCGCAAATATTTAGTTCGTAGATTCCGTTCTCGAGTTTCACGAAACATTCTCACGTGATTGTATTATGGGATTCAAAAATCGTTAATATCCGTCACACTACGGGTGATTTATTGAGTTAAGGAAAGAAATAAATTCTCGCCTTCACGCATTGTTTTCAAAAAAAAATTTAAAATCTTGTTATTTTTTAATCACATTTTTCATTCCGGATTTTAGCGGTCCTACAAAATCCACTCTTATTATATGTTTCTAAATCAAATCTAAAACATGGAATCATCGCACACGACTATTTTTAGAGGGATAGAAATTAGTAAATTACAAATGAGTTGAGTTTGACTAAGGACATGTTAATGACAATTCATAATCCTACATTAGAAGCTTAGATTGACCATTTTATCATTACAAAAATTGGTTAACATAGCCATAATTTTTGGTACGACAACAATTTGTAGCAAATTTTAGCTACGATCTGATACAAAATTGTCACAAATATATTAACTTATCAATCTGTAGCAAATTCGTCATTTTTAGTAGCTATTTTGTGAAAAAATAGCAACAAATTTGCAATTATAGCTAAATTGCTTCAATTGGTTACAAAGATCTTGTGACAAATATTGCTACAAATTCTTTTTGAAGATATATGTGACAGAAGTTACAACTTGTTTCAATAGCGTTGTGGGAAAAAATTGTTTTCAAAACCGAAAAATATATTTAAAAAAAAAATCGAACTAGTAACAAATAGTTACAACAAATTTAGTCGTAAATGTTACAAATTAGCTACAAATTAAGTGTTGTAGCTACGTTGTTACTAAAAATTGTAGCAAATTTGTGGTAAATCAGGGTTTAGGGTCTCATGTTGTAAAAATATTTGCGAATGACTGATCATTCAGGACTTATGGTTTACGGTTTTATGTTGACAAATTTGTAAAAATACAATCTATATGATCCATTCATACTCACAAGAAAGATGGGTCAATAAGAAGATAATGACTATATTCGCTTTTCAATAGTCGGTTTATTGTGGAACTGAATGAATCTAACAATTTTTTGAAATCCGAATCCGAGTAGTTAGTTTGACTTTGCGTGTTTGTTATATGCGTAGTAAGATCCAAAATAAAAAGTTTGAAAAACTAGTATAATATTAAATGTCTTAAATATTTTCTTAATTAAATTTAAAATAATAACTATACCCTGTTAAAGGGAACTTTGAAACAAATTTTTATATTATCATATGAGATATAATAATTGGTTGAGTTCTGTAATTTGAAAATCAATGTATTGGATTAGAAGCAATTGCAAAACAACTCAGTGATAAGTTTATAAAATAATAACTTTATGTTAAGAAATCAGATCGTAAACCCTAAACTAAACGAATATGTAAGGTCTTTGGAAATTAAATTACAAATTTTTAAAAGGGACGAGAATCTATACTATATAAAAGTTCATGCTATTAGCTTCTAAGGCCGTCCACATATGATTTAAAATATCAAATTAAAAGTTGCCACATCACAATACACATAATCAAAATTTTCTTAATAACAATAAATCAAGTTTTCTTAATATATAATTGGAAAATAACTATAAATCAAGTTTTCTTAATATATAATTGGAAAATAACTATAAAATTTATGAAGTATTTATTTTTTCTATTTTTTTCTAACTGCCATTTTTTAAAGTCGGTTTTTCCTATTTTCTTCTAAACTTTTCCATTTAAGGAAATTTGTATTTTGGAAAGTTAAATGTAATAAATATGTAATTAAAGCTAAGAGTTAATTGGAAACATCGCATTAAAAATTGCCACATCACAATACACATAATCAAAATTTCCTTAATGACGATAAATCAAGTTTTTTTAATATATAATTGGAAAATAACTATAAAATTTATAAAGTATTCATTTATTTTCTATTTTTTTCTAACTTCCATTTTTTAAAGTCGATTTTTCCTATTTACTTATAAACTTTTCCATTTAAGAAAATTTATGTATTTTGAAAAGTTAAATGTAATATATAGGTAATTAAAGCTAAAAGCTAATTGAAAACATTAAATTTTACTTTCATCATCTCTCTCTTTGTTTATCGGATCATATTCAATATTCATTAGCAGATTAACCACATGAAGTGTATACGAAAATATGTGGTAATCTCATGTATAGAATAGCTTTTTGATTATATCAATTTATCAAATCTCTAATAACAAACTTTTATTCGTTTATGGTGATACAAGAAAGCTAAAAAGCTAAAGTTGGCGCTTGCGAGTTGTGAGGAGAAGACATGCAATAATAATCATAAGCCTTTTGTTCCTGCCTTTTTGGAGTGACGACCAAAGTTATCAGTTTTGCCAGAAAACTACAAAAGTGCAATAACGTCAGTCTCAAGTCTCAACCGCAAGTTTGTCTATTTGAAGTTAAAGGCGTCCACATAGGATTTAAAACATTCAATCAAAAGTTGTCACATCATGATACAAAAAATTTCCTTAATATTACATAATCAAATTTTCCTTAATAACAGTAAATCAAAATTTTCTTAATATATAATTGGAAAATAGCTATTAAAATTATCAAGTATTTATTTAATTATTTATTTTTTGTTTCCTTTTAGTTTTCGTTTTCTTTTATAATTTCTATTATTTTTTTTTAAGTTGTTTCTTACAAACTTTTCCATATAAACAATCCATGTATTTTGGGAAAGGAAAGTTGAATATATAGATAATTAAAGCTAAAACTAAATGGAAACTTTGAATTTTTACTTAATGGTTTAGAGAATCACTAGCCTAATATTACTATATTTACATAAATGAAAGAAACTATATATACATTTAGATGATATGGTAAGTTTAAAATATTACATTTAGTTGGGTTTAAATTTGTTATATATGTTTTTCTTGCAACCTTCTTCATACATACAAACATGTTTTATTTTTATTTTTAAGAGTTTAGTAATATGTGTTACATATTTTTTTGTTTGATATTTACAATGTATGGTGTTTGGACAAACTAAATGGCTACATATGTTTTTTTATTTTTAAGAGTTTAGTAATATGTGTTAATTGATATTTTAAAAGAATTATGTATATGTTTGAATGTATAAAGATCATGTGTGTTTATGTTATGTAATGTGTAAACCATGTTTTGCTAATAATAGTTTTGATCACTGACATAAACTTTTGTTTTTGTTTGATATTTACAATGTATGGTGTTTGAGTTATATTATAAATGTTTATCCATAGAAATTAATATCATGTATTTTTAGTATTCGTTTTATTGATTGTTTTTGTATGAAGCAATTATATAGGTTTGATAAAAAAAAATACATTAAAAAACTTATATCCTTTGTAATCGATGAAAAAAAAAAAAAAGAAGCTGCTTCAAAATATTTTTTGTAAGAATATGGAGTTTTTGGTAACATGAAGATAATTAAATTTGATCAAGATTTTATGTTTTGTTTCAACTAAATTAGTGCGGTGAACTATAAGCATCTCT
Organism: Pseudoturritis turrita; assembly: GCA_900406555.1. NCBI lineage: Eukaryota > Viridiplantae > Streptophyta > Magnoliopsida > Brassicales > Brassicaceae > Pseudoturritis > Pseudoturritis turrita. Next base: position 12,892 of record OVBL01000375.1, on the reverse strand, counting down.
TAAATTAATGCATCTCTTTCTTTATCCACTCAAATTTTAATTATCTAATCAAAAGTTGCCGAGATTAGGATCCAACGTTGCGGAGAATGAGAGTTCTTTCCAACAAGCAGTGAAGAAAAAGAGATAGGTGATGAAAGTGAGTGGCTCATGGGTAACTGCATCTCATCTCATAAGGTATTTCTAAAGAATAATTTGAGTAATATTAATTCGTCGATTATCTTTGTTTCTCAGTTTAGGATACATCGATTGTTAATTAGGTATGAGAAATAGTAAAACACATATTCATTTCTAATAAAGACTTCTTCTTTTTTAATATATGGTGAATCTATAGATGTTGCAAAGCTATTTCAAAATTCTGAGCAAAAGAGAGCAAAGGAAAAAAAATTACTCTCCAAAACCTTGGAGAAGAAACATAAAAATATACAATAGAGAAGAAAAAAGGATTAATTTGTTGCATAACCAAAAAAAAATATATCTAAAAAACTAACAAAAAATCCTAAACCTAATGGCTAGGATTTTGCCATATAGGGAATTTTTGGTTAATTTGTCAGATATATATCTATTTTTGGTTATCTTAGCCAATTTTCCAAGAAGAAATGAAGAAGAAAAGGAAAGTAATAATAATAAAAAACAAGTGAAATAACTAAGAAGTAATAAAAGAATTATAAATTGAATTTGAGGACAAAGAAAATTGATGTAATTAAAGATATTGTATTCATGGTATTGCGTGAAAAGTGGAAATATGTAACTTCCGCATTAATCTTAAAGGAATAGAAATTTCTATTAATGACTAACAATTCAATATTTTATTAGATTTTGGTAGTATAATGGTCGATCAGCGATAACTATTTATATGGTTTTTTAGATCTAAGTAATGAAAGTTAAATTCTACATAAATGAATTTTTATATATTCAATAAATGTTATTAATCACATATAATTTTTACCAAAAATATATAAAATGAATCCGCGCGTAGCACGGATCCAAAAACCTAGTATGATATAAAATTAAACTCTATACCCAAATTTAAGATAAAATAAGTAATTAAGAATTATATCTCTATTCTCTAGCTATTTGTAGTTAATGGCTACGCATAACACTCAAAAATTAGTAACTATCTAGTTCCCAAAAAAATTCCCGCTTAAGTTTTCGCGAATAAAATTTAAATGACCTGGCTATAGAAAGTCACATATTTTATCTGTGGTTATGCAAATAAAAGTAAATTTGAAAACCCTAAATTACTTTTTGATGGTTCTCTCTTCTCTTTTGGATCCGGTGGCTGGTTTTTGGCTTCGGCTTAGTGATAGAGCGACGGTGGGTCTGGCTTGGTGTGAGGTTTTGGACTGGGTCGGAATCGCGGCTCTGAGTGGATCTGATCTGGGTCGATTTTCTGGTTGGCGGTTAGGGCTTCGTCGTCCTCTGTCGCGGCTGCAGTTTCGGCGGCTATGGTAAGGCGAGATGTGAAGGCGTTCAATTTCGGCAGGTCGTCAGTTCTGCGTTTCAGGTTGTTTCTTTAAGTCTATTTCGTTTTCAGCTTGTTCGTGGTTCGGCTAACAGGATAAGTGCTGCTTCTCTTTATCCGTTTCTGCCTTCGGTGTGGTTTGAGTTAGGGTTTGCTATTAGGCATTAGGTATTGGCTCATGGAACTTCTGCTTTTTAGTTCCTCGTCGGTTTGGTTGTTTAGAGGTGATTTAGGTTATACTGTTTGTCCAGGGATCACTACAGAGATGCTTTTTACGCTTGTCTAGTAAAGGGATCTGGAAAGAATCCTACTGAAATCGCATCCGTTGGTCTTCTCTACCCTAAAGAGTGTAGCCATTCTATTGAACTACGCTTTGCTTGATCTTAATAAGAGATTGACATTCATACAGATTCTGTTCTGTTGCTTATAGTCAGAGATGATAAGTTTAGAATTTCGTTTACTTTGAGCTGAATAGCGACTATCATATCAAAGGTTACAAAACAAAGATGGTTTTGCCACTCACATCTCGAGAGTCCATACTAAATGGTCTTGTAGTGAAGTTTCTTCAATTGGTTTCAGTACATTTGCGTGATTCAAAAAGCTACAACAGAATTACAGTAATTTTTTTTGGCAATTTGCTACAAATGTTATATTTGTTTCAGACGTATAATTTCGGCCAAAAAATTATAGCAAATTCATATTTGCTAAAAAAAACAGTCATAACTACAGAAAAAAATTGTAGCTATGAACCGATTCTTGTAGTGTATGATTGAGAATTCAAGCGCACGGGGTCAAACCGAAATCGGTCCAACAGTTTATTCGGTTGGTTGGTAGGTTGGGCCCGGTTAACTCTTCTTTTGTGATGTCTGACTTGGAGAAACACGTAATATACTTTCTTTATTTCTCTTGCAAAAGTAAAGTCAAGTGGATACTCTCTTTTTCCCCCATTTTAGGGGATTGACTTGGACGAAGACGAAGAACAAAGAAATGAAAACAAGTTAATGCGTTGTTTCTTGCATGATCTCGACTAGATGGATCTGAAACTCTTGAATTGGGATTGGGATCAAGAATCTTACCCAGCTTCTTCTGATTTCTGGTTCCTCATTTTTTTTGCTCCTTTGTTGTTTTTTCTTCGCTTAATTCTCGACAAATCCATATTCGAGGTAAGTAACCCACTAGTTTCTGTTTGTTTTCTATATCTTAGTATTCATTATGACTTGGGAAGAAAGTAATCTCTCACGAGTAACCGATCTGAGATATTCACAATTACATCATAGAGAGTCGCTAGACGGCTGATATTTCCTAGAGGACACGGTGCTGATTCAGACGAGAGAAAAAAGAGGATAGTAAAATTCAAAGAATCAGCTTGGAAATGTCTCTGCTCTTCCACTCTCGAAGCTCTTCTTCTCCACGTCACTTATAAGGAGCCATGGTTTAAAGACACAAGATGCTTCTGGTTAGGACCAGGAGACCAGATATGGCCTGACCAAAAGATAAAGTAAGAATAATCAATTAACTTAGTTTGTTACATCAAGTATGCCGCAAACCCTAATCTCTTCTGAATATATTTATCGGGTTTTTCGCAGGTTGAAAATGAAGGGAATGTATATGTTTGTGGGCGGGTTGAATGTATATTCTTTTTTTGCTTTGTTCTTTTGGGAAACAAGACGATCTGATTTCAAAGTCATGTTAGTTCATCACATTGTAACTTCATTCCTCATCACCTTGTCTTACGTTTTCAGGTACTCCTATATATACTAATTAAAACATATCAACGACCAACAGTTTGTGAGTCCACGAGACTCTTAACTTTAACTTCCTCTGTTTATCTTTTCTTTACTAGATTTGCTCGTATAGGTTCTGTAATATTGGCTCTTCACGAAATCAGCGACGTGTTTCTAGAGATAGGCAAGATGTGCAAATACAGCGGTGCAGAAGCCATGACCAGCATTTTGTTCGTCCTATTTTTCTTGTCGTGGACTGCTCTGCGACTCATCTATTACCCTTTCTGGATCCTATGGAGCACCAGGTCCGTACTATAGATGTTTGTAGAAGTGATATCTCATTCATTCTCAGAGAGTAGCCATTTATACAACGTGTGAGAAGCTAGGGTATTACAAAGTGAGTTAATGAGAATATATTCTATACATAAATAGACCTGTAATATGTGCAATCAACGTGATATGATTATATCCTTATACGTCCCTTCAAGATGGAGGTGCTCTTGTAACTCCAATCTTGCTCGAGAAGTTATGAAAAGCAACACGAGAAAGAAGTTTGGTCAGAGCATCCGCTAATTGATCGTGTGTAGAGACATGAGCCACCCTTAGAGCTCCGGATTAGACATGATTTTGGATGAAATGATAATCCAAAGCAATATGCTTCATCCTCGAGTGGAAAACAGAACGTTGCACCGACATTGTCACAGTAAATAACGGGTGGTTGTGTGAGTCGAATTCCCAATTCACCAAGTAAAGAACACAACCATTGTACTTCAGAAGTTGTATTAGTGACGGACTAGTATTCGGCTTCGGTGCAGGAGCGAGCAATACCTTTCTGTTTCTTAGACGACCAAGAAAGTAGATGTGAGCCAAGATAGACAATGTACCATTTGTTGAAACATAGTCACTTTGTCACCCGCCCAATCCGCATCTGAGTAGGCGTGGAGTGTTAAAGTGTTTCCCTTACGTAAGAAAATTATGTGATATGATGTTCCAGCTAAGTACCGAAGAAGTCTTTTCACAGCAAGCCAATGATCTGTGGTTGGCGCATGCATATATTGAGAGAGATGGTTAACCGCATAAGAAAGATCAGGGCGTGTGAATGCAAGGTATTGCAAACTCCCAAGAATTGCTCTGTATTATGTGGGATTAGAAAGTTTCGTACTAGAGTAAAGAGATAACTTAGGTGAAACAGCTATGGGTGTCGTTACTGGTTTAGCCGAAAGCATGTTGGTACGAGTCAGAAGATCATGAATGTATTTTCTTTGACTTAAGTGAAGACCAGAAGAGTTGCGCTTAGCTTCAATTCCCAGAAAATAATGCAAATATTCCGGATCTTTAACAGAGAACTTCACTGCCAATGCGTCAAGAGTTTGCTGAAGTAGATTGTTGTCATTACCGGTGACTAGAATGTCATCAACATAGACTAGCATGTAGATGGTTGATATCCATTGCTTAAAAATGAACAGAGATGTATCCGATACCGAGTTGACAAATCCCACAGAGATAAGATAGTTTCGGAGTTCAATGTACCATGCTCTAGGTGCTTGTTTTAAGCCGTAGATCGCCTTGCGGAGACGACACACATAATCTTGCCTGTCCCGATCAACAAACCCCAGTGGTTGTGACATATAAGCTTCGTCCGCCAGAGTTCCCTGCAAGAATGCGTTATTAACGTCTAATTGACGAATCGGCCAAGAACGATCAACTGCAACACCAAGGACAAGTCTGATTGTGGTGGACTTGATTACAAGACTGAAAGTCTCGGCATAATCCACTCCGGACCATTGATTGTATCCTTGTGCCACTAGTCGAGCTTCATAGCGATTGAGAGAACCATCGACATTGTATTTCTTTGTGAAGAGCCACTTACAACCGACACGTGTAACTAATGGTGGTGGGGGAGGAACCAAATCCCACGTATGATTGCCTATTTGAGCATTGTAATTGGATCCCATTGCATTCCTCCATTTTTCATCTTTGAGAGCTTGACTGGCGATTCGTGGTTCAGCATCAGACGGAGATGAGACGACAGCGGGAAGTAGATATTTTGTGTTGGGTTTGGAGATGCCTGCCTTAGATCGAGTTGCCATAGGATGTTGATTCACGAGATTTGGTTGAGGTTGATTTTGTGGTGATGGTGCAGATAGAGACGACGAAGAAGAGGGGTTATCGGATTGGGAATTGGTTTGGGAAGAGTTACCGTAGCTGATTTGTGGGTTTGGTGAGTTGGGTTGTGAGTGGGTCAATGGTGGAGTTGAAGTGGATTGTGATTGATGTTGCTGGGCCGTGGGTTGCGGCCCATTTTCAGTTGGAGCAGTGGGATCAAAGAGAAGAGAGTGAGAAAGAGTTGTGGAGTTTAGAGGTGATACCTGAGCATTAGCGGTTGGCGTTGTCGGCGACAGTGAGACAGAGTGAAGGTTAGAACACGGGAGTACCGCCAGCAGAACTATCGGAGATAGAGGCAGAGTTGTATGAGGTAGCGGACCGGTGTCATCAGCGGAAGTTGCATGTGTTTCTAAGTGAGCCGATGATTTCATAATTGCAAAGGGGAAGGTTTTTTCTTCAAATTGAACATGCCTCGAAGTATACATTCGACCCGTCGGTATATGCAAACAGAAGTATGCACTTTGTGTAGGGGAGTAACCCATAAAAGCACAACGGAGAGATTTATCTTCAAGCTTATGACGATTATAGGGTCTCAACCATGGGTAACTGGAAGAACCGAATACCCTGAGCTTGTCGTAATTGGGATCCATTCCAAAAAGTTTCTAAAACGGCGATTGCAGATTGAGAATCGGTGTGGGCAAGCGATTGATGAGATAGACAGCTACTGCAAACGCATACGGCCAATACGTTTTTGGCATCGAGGCCGTGGACATTAATGCCATACCCATCTCCACAATATGACGATGTTTCCATTCCGAAAGATCATTGTGCTCTGGAGTATGAGGTGGTGACGTTAGGTGAGATATTTTATTTGTAGAGAGATAGCCTCTTAACGCCACATACTCTCCGTTATCAGAATATAATGTTCCAATACGAGCTTGAAATCGATTCTCCACCAAACTTTTGAAAGCAATTAATGTATCTTTGACATGGGATTTCTGTTTGAGGGGAAAAATCCATGTGTAACGGGTATAGTGGTCAACGAAGATGATATAGTATTGAAATTAGCAAGAGAAAGAATTGGGGAACTCCAAACATCAGAAAAGAGATATTCAAGTGGTCTCGAGGAAGTAATAGTGGATTGTGAAAAGGGAATTTTATTACTTTTATTGATTAAACAATCTGAGCAAGACAGAAACTGTAGAGATTTGAAACCGGAATAGAGAAGCGAGAAATAATGGCGTTTAAAATTGAAGAAGACGGATGGCCTAAGCGAGAATGCCAGGATGAGAGAGTGGCTGCGGAAGTTGGTGAAGCAAACAATGTTGTGGCTTGAGATGAAGTAATTGGCCACTCATATAACTCATTGATAGTTTTGCCGTGTAGTAATGGGGTTCCCGTGTTGAGATCCTTCACCTGAAAAGATGCAGGAAAGAATTCCACCGAAACATGATTAGTGTTGCTTAGTTTATATACCGAGATGAGATTCTTGTGAATATCCAGTACATATAAAACTTTTTGCAATTGTAAATCACGAAAGTTTGTGGGAGAGGAAGTGGAACCCGTTTGTGTTATCGGAATCATAGATCCATCTGCGATTATAAAATCATCAGTACCATGGTAGGGTTGGTGCAATGAGAGGTTGTTGAGGTCGGAAATCATGTGATGCGTAGCACCACTGTCGAGCAGCCAATTGTTGGCTGAGTAAGAGGAATTGACAGCTAGATTTGCTCGTGGTTACCATGGTGTGAAAGGACTCTGTTGTTGAGAAACCGAAGAGTGGTAACTCTGAAGTCGAGAACACCGCTTGGCACTATGCCCATGAACGCCACAAATCTGGCAACGACCAAGGTAGGGCCTTGGACTATGTGAGTCCAATCTGGTTTGTTGTTGTGCTTGTTGCTAGTTTGATGGTGAGGATTGTTGCCATTGATTGTGATTGTTCTTGCTGCGATGGTGTTGATTGTAGTTGTTGGAATTGTTGAAGATGTTGAACGGCGTTAGCAGTGACCGGAGCATGAGGTACAATCGCATCAGCAACCGACAAAAGCTTCACCTCATGGTTGAGAAGACGTTCATGGAGTTCCGTGATTGTTGGTGGAGTATCTCTGCCTTCTACTTGATCAATAACAGTTTTGTAGTCCTCCGGGAGGCCTTCAAGGATGAGATCTTTCTGGTCTTCATGCTCCATTGCTGTGCCAAGTATAGCCAGCTGATCAAGACGAGTTGTAATCCCTTGAAGGTACACATCAATGGTTTTCGTTTCCTTGCGCCAATTTTTTAGTTGGGTCTTCAATTGCTTGATGTGACCGCGGCTTGGTTTGGCATAGGTGAGGGCTAAGGTGTTCCACACTTCAGAAGATGTGGTTGCACGAGAGACGATCGGTTGGAGCGATGGTGAGATAGCTTCGATCAGAGAGCTGAAGATTAATTTGTCTTGACGCTTCCATAACGTATATGCCGGATTGACTGAGATCGCATCACCATTGGTGAGAGTGGCTGCAGGAATCACACCGGATCCATCGATGTGACCAGCAAGGTCGTAACCGTCAAGCAAAGCGTGGATTTGAATCTTCCACATGAGATAGTTAATAGCCATAAGTTTGGATACATGGGATATGTTTATTGTAAAAAGAGATTGAGAGTTGGGAGAAACAGTTTCAGGGACATTTGTTGGCGTCGTATTGTCAGAGGAAGAAGACATAGTGTTTGGGATTTGTGTTTTTGAAAATAAGAAAATTGAAAAAGAGAAATTTTGGATCTTATGGATCTTTTGCTCTGATTACCATATAGATGTTTGTAGAAGTGATATCTCATTCATTCTCAGAGAGTAGCCATTTATACAACGTGTGAGAAGTTAGGATATTACAAAGTGAGTTAATGAGAATATATTCTATACATAAATAGATCCGTAATATGTGCAATCAACGTGATATGATTATATCCTTATACGTACCCTAAACCCTAAATCTATAAATAGATAATGTAATGTAATTGGATATTTATGTTTTTTTTCCTTTGATCTCTATGCATTATATATGGACCTATGCAGCTACGAATCAATAAAAGTGAAACTGGACTGGGACAAGAAGCATTTGATGGAAGCTGGATTGCCCCGTATAATCTACTATGTTTTCAACACACTTCTCTATTGCTTACAGATTCTTCACATCTACTGGTGGATCTTGATATGTCGTGTGCTCATCAGCCAAATCTGTGCCAAAGGCAAAATCGCTAGAGACGTCCGTTCTGGTTAGATTTCTATACATGCATATCTAAACCAACAACTTAATTATGTTCTCTTGATATTCTCTATTATACATAATTTTGTCTTAATTAACCATCTGCCTTCAACTATTCTTTGCAGATTCGGAAAGTGAAGAAGATGAACACCAAGATTAACTGTCTTGCCCTATCATGTTGAAGTGTCAGTAATGTCGACGTGTTATACGTTCACCGTATAAAAACCATCGTTTTGCGAATACATGTGACCAAATCTTTTTGTGAGTTTTGGAGAATGCTTGACGATAAGAAGAAAAAGAAGAGAGCAAACTTTTTTCTATTGATCAAAAAGCTATGGGTGAGAAATAACAAAACTTTGGAACCCATGTATATAATAGTAGATTATGATCCGTGTATAAGCGGGTTTATAATTTAATATTTTATAACCCATAAAAAAAACTAAAAAAAGTAAAAAACAAAATCAGATTACTCGCGAAAATAAATAAAATAAGATTGAAAACACCGACACATAACCATCAATAGAGAAATTTAACATTTGTTTGTTTATCTTGATTATCCTATTTTTTTATTCTATCTATTATTTGATATCCAATTAAATTTTATCACATGTTTCTAAATATTTTAGTTTTTTCTAATCCTATTTGAATTAAGTTTATTTTTTATTATTTATCTATTCATATAAATTTATTTTTAAACTTTGACGAATTGATTTTCGTATTTCTATTTTGAATTAAATTTATTTTTTTAATCATATTTGACTCTTTTTTTGTATACACATATTATTTTTTTCTTATTAGAAAAGAATAATAACTATTTCATCAATTATTTTCTATAATATTGATTACAAAGTATACTCATATAATTTTCTATTTTATTATTCGGTTACACTTCTTATTTACATATACTTATTTAAATGCTAAATTTTTTTTTTGAATATTTACTAATTTTATTTTCAGTTTTGCTTTAAGATTTTATTTTTTACTTTTCATGATCTAATTAATTAACATATGGAAACTTATATATTACTCATATAATTTTTGATTTTACTATTCATTTACACTTCTTGTTTACATATACTAATTTAAATGCCAAAATTTTCTTTTTTTAATATTTACTAATTTTATTTTCAGTTTTTCTTTAATATTTTTTACTTTAATTTTTGAGGCACATAAACACATATATAAATAATAACATACAAATATATTACCGTGTATAAACTATTAAAAAATATAAAACCAAAAAAACTATTAAAAATAATAGTAAAGATCATCGTATGATACATACATACATATGTATATATATATATATATATATACATATGCATACATGTTAATAAATTTTCTTTTTTTATTTTATGGATCAACTATCATATTAAATTCAAATTTTTTATTTTACTCAAATTTACCATTAATTTTAGGAAGAATTTCAAAAATGCCACTTTTGAAATACCATTTTGCAAAAATGCCAACATGAATTGTCTATTTTCAAAAATGCCACAAATTAATGATTTTTCAAACTCTAAACTCCAAAATTCTAAACTTTAAAAAGGGTTTTGACTCTAACAAACCCTAACATAACATAATTAACCCAAACATCAACGATATTTTGAGTAAATTATATGATAATAGTGGCATTTTTGAATAGATTTTAGAAAAGTGGCATTTCAAAAGTGGTATTTCTCAAAATTTCTCAACATAATATCACTAGTTTTTTTTCAAAAATATCACACTAAATTTTTTTTAAGGGTTTATAATTTAAATGTTTGAGTTTAGAGTTTAGAATTTAGGGTTTAGGGTTAGTTTTTTAGGATTTAAAGTTTAGTTTTAAAGTTTAGTTTTAGTTTAGTGGTATTTTTGGAAAATAATTTTAGTGACATTTTTGGAAAAAAAACTAGTCATCATATATTGGAACAAAAACTTATTTTTGTGATTTTTTGAGAATTGCCTAAAATATAAACTAGTGCTATGTTTGGAACAAAAAAATTTAAAATATGGTATTTTAGGAATTTTTTTATATAACGTACTATCGATTGTTAATGTAAGACATGTTATCATAAGAACTATATTCAAATGAACACAAGTACCCTTCCGCCGTCAAGCTCCGATCTCCCTCTCCGGTTGGCGGTGGTTCTCACCGTCGCCGTGAGAGGAAGCCTCTCCTCCTCTTCTTTATATCGGTGTCCTCTTCACCAGGGTATTTCCTTTTGGTTAGTACACATCTAGGATTATTTCTCTCCGGTTTAGGTTGAGTTCAAGGGGTTTCACCGGTGGGCAGTTCTCCGGGTTGTCAGCTGGTTCTCAAGGCGTGTCTAGGGATTTCGGGTCTCAGGCAATCTGCTTTCTTTGCTTGAGGACGGTGAAGTAGCTCGTCTGTCTTGGTTCCAAATCTCTGTCTGCGTCGGTCTCCGGCCTATCTATGGCTCGATTTCTCTACAGTGATGCTCTGTAGCAGCTCCGACATTAAAGATTGAAGGTTTGTTTGGATTTTTCTCTTCGGGATCTGGAGTTTTGAGGACGACTCTTTCCTCGATTCGAGTTCTCCTTTCAAATCTTCCCCTCTCTGAAGTTGCGGCGGCTCTCTGTGGATTTTCTTCTCTCCTCCTCGTCAGGATTGGCATAAGGAGATGGAAAATTTTCGTGCAGGTTTTCTCTGTGTCCTTACGCAAATTGCTTTTTTGTCTCTGTCTTCCGTTTCCTTAGAAGTATGGACTGCTTATTCTTTGTGTCTGTGTTCTCTGTTTGCTCTCTAGGCTCGGCTCTGTCGGGGTTGGTGAGTTTGTTAATCTGTCTTGTCTCGGTAATTTCTTCGATCTGAGCCCGGCCAAGGCTGCTTGAGGTCATTGCAATGTGCTTCTCACCTTTCTAGGTGTTTCTTCCTTCTCCTCTGTGTACATCTATGGTTTAGAAGTTATGGTTAGAGGAGCACTGGGGTTAAGGATTTGTGGCAATAGTGGCGTCTTCTTCTCTTCCCTTGCCTTGGTTGCCCGGAGCCTCTTGGTGCTTCGCTTCTTGGACATGTGCTTCTGCGTCTGGGATCAGTTCGAGTTAGTTATTGTCTCGGGAATTTGTTGGATTATGGTGTTTGCAGATCTTTAAAAGCTGCGGAAATGGTTGTTTTGGAGTGTTGTCTCTGGGACCTTTACGCCAGTGTGAGGTTTTCTATGGTGTAAAGTTTGGCTATGCCGCGGTTTTATGGTTGTACCTTGGTCAAGGGTGGTGTTTCTTTCCCCTATTACATTCGAAGGAACTGGTTTGTCCTACAATTGTCCCTTCTTTCTGTCTAGACCCATCACTCGACATGTGATTTTCTGTTTAGATTGGTGAGTATTGTTTGGGTGGGTTATTTTCTATGCCGCGTCCGTTGTATGGGTTAGGGATGCTACTATCTTCAGCTTGGGTTTGGTCGTTCTGCCAAGGTTCAAGCACGAAAATATACACTTTTATGTATCCTTTCAAGTAGCGGTTATGTTTTTTCTTTAATCTTTAGTGTTGTTCTTATTCCATACTTTTCCATGCTGTAATAATTTCCCGGTATTTTCAATAAAATGTACTTTTTCAACAACAACAAAAAAACACAAGTAGTAATTAAACAATGATTAGAAATTTAGACTTAAGGTCCATTTAAAATCATGAACGGCTCCCTTTTTCTAAATTAGGGAAATGCCGAAAGGGTTTTCGTATATGTCTGTCCTTTTTAATCATATGCTTCACTTTATTTTGAAATTTGTTTTTTTACCTATGATTAACTTTATTATTTTCAGTCTCACAAGAAACAAATTGCACATTTATGAGGATTAAAAATGTACAAAACCGACTTTCCACTAATAAATTAGAGTAGTGGGACCTACAAGAAAACAAAGTGTACCTACTCGTGTCGTGAAAGAAGGCATGTGAATGTGAGTGTGAGGAAGTACGAAGTCAGAGAACCAAACTCAAACTGCACTCAACATGTGGATCCAAATGTGCAATTGGAGCTAAATTGTTTTAATTGGTTATTTTTTACTAAAGTGTTGTTAGGGTCAGATTTCACCCCTTGAGAATCAACGATTGAAAATGACTAAGTATGAAAGAGCATTGGCAACTAGATCCCTAACCGCGGCTCGGTTCCCCTAACCGTGATTGCTGGAGTCGGATCAGGATCCCTAACTGTGAAGAAATTGGGTTAGGATCCCTAACCGTGAAGGTGTTGGATCGGGGTCCCTAACCGTGAAGGTGTTGGATCGGGGTCCCTAACTGTGAAGTTGGATCGGGATCCCTGACCACGGAGGAGTTGGATCGGGATCCTTAACGACGGAGTGAGAGTTGGGTTAGGATCCCTAACCGCGAAGGTGTTGGATCGGGTCCCTGACCGTGAAGGT